>JAJQZP010000046.1:0-600000 GCA_025403435.1 Artocarpus heterophyllus
TTCTATACAATAATATGTTTTAAAAATTAAAAAATAACAAACAACCATGGCTATTGCTCATAAACTTCTAGGTTACTGCATGTAAACTCAGATATCATTGTCCCCTAAAAGCAATAGAAACTAATCGGCAAAAACCAACCAGCATTGGTTAGAATCCGACTAGCTTGGTGCTTGATTCCATCTTCCAGAACCGACATTTTTGGATGGAGATTATTGGGGGTATGCTCGGCATCTAGTTTCCGGAGAACTCTCCTCGGTTGTTTGGCCACCCCTGCTCTGATAAAGCTATTTTTGGACATCTGCAAGACTCCCCTCTGATCAACACTTCTTCTCGAGGTGCTCCCTAAGGCCTCCACTAGCCGCCACACAAGATGTCACCTCCTCAAGAAGAAAAGATGCTCGGGGCGGACTAACATAGCATGCAATCAGGCAACAACTCATTCTTCACCGTTGACATGTGGCCTCACCACAACCTTTAGATGAGGGGTCGACCACCAATTGGGATTGTGACACTTGTCACCTACCCCTTGACACTTGATGGGACACCTGGATCATGGGTCAAACCCATCTCACACCCGGTCCAAGTGGTGGCCTATAAATATAAAGCATTTACTCCACCTAAAAGGCAATGTGGACTTTCTTACCTAACCCTACTCCCGACCTTGGCCGAATAGGTACATGACTTGAGCATCTTGAACCTTTTGCCAATACCATACCGGTGTCTCTCTTGACCTCCGAGGCGTTTCCTCTTCTTGTTGCAGGTACTCTTCGGGAAGCCTAGACGAACAAGGCTAGCAGTCCGACCACTGTGCGCAGCCACACATGGTGTTGATCACCAACAGAGCATCAACAGAGATCAACCACCTCAAAATTGCTAATTATTAACCGACACAAAACCTTAATTCTTCATGCTATCCATAGTTTGCCACAACAAGAACATAGTTCCCCAGAGTTTCCCTCCAGAAAATAGATGTTTTTCAAAATAAGAAGTGGTTATAAAGGAGAACATAAGTCGATTGGTTTAAAAATGTCTTCCCTCGTTATGTTTTTGGTAGATTACAATGGAAGACAGTCTAAAACGGTTTTTTTTATATATTTAAAAATCACTTAAATATCAAAGAATAGATACACACCCTAGCTAGCTAATGAATACAACATCTATTAAGGATTCTTCATTTTGATCCTCAATTTCCTAGCTATTTGAGCTGCTTTAGGATGTACCGGCCTCTTACTGCTATCACACTGCTCCATTTCCACCCAATTAATAACCTTGAGTATCAATGACTGAGCAACTTTCTTAGCTTCCCCATCTCCTGATACTGATACCTCTTTCTGTTTTTTCATGCCAGTCTCTAAAGCCTTCTCCAAAAACTCCATAAACCAATTCCCAGCTTCTGTCTCAATCTGCTTACACAGCTTAATTGTATTGCTTAATCCACTACCACTATTATTATTCCAACAAGACCCTGGTTTACTATTCTCATCATTCTCACCAGCGGCTTCAAGAATAGCCAGTTTTCCAAGTGGGGTTGAAGGTGTCTTTCTTTCCAAGCTAGCTTTTCTAATAGCACTGCTGCTTCGCAGGATCCGTCTGACGTTCGCCTTCTCCTCACTTCTCTCCGAGTTAGACCCAATGGCGATTGATTTGTACAATGCCGACCTTTTTTTTGCCGAATTTAGCTCCGTGTTTGCAGAGTTTGGCAGGATTTCGTTTAAAACAGATGATGGATCTCCTTCCTTGTCCTTCCGTTCAGTACTCACCGTGTTTTGGGCCGTTTCGGTAATGGAGGTAGCTGCTTGAACTGACACCATGTCTGTCACTGCCTGGACGATTTGGTGGTGGAATTCGAGGAACCGATCGAAGCAGCCTGCAGGGTTTTCCGCCTTTGCCGTCTTGCTCAAGTTTGAGAACATCCTACAGAAAGTAAATCAAATGAGTGAAAAAGGTTGAACGTGCTATTATTAGCTAAATCAACAAAAAAAAAAATGTGACTTGACAGTACTTGAGAGAACGGACTAAGGTATCAGTTGCTTGAGCTTCTCTTAATGCTTGAAGTACAATCTTTTGAGCCGTTTCTCGCAGCTGTATAGCTTCCTAAAAAACACATTTTATCTAGAGACTCATTAATTGAGGTAAACAGAAAATTAAATTTGTAGTGATATAAAATTTGAGTTTAAAAAGATGCTAACCTTGCCAAGAATACTGAGTTTTCCTGGCAAGTTTATGGAAAGGCTTGTACTGTTAAAATCAGGAGATGTTTCATAAAGAGACTGAGAATCTGGTTGTGGTTGAGGTTTAGAAGAATTTGTTCTTGGGTTGGAGGAGTTTTGGGCTTCTCCAGCAGCCATGTTTAGGGAAGTTGCCACTCTTGAATTCTGCAATCTCGGCGGCGGAGTCGAGCTTTTCTTTTCCTAAAAACACAAAGAAAGTAAGAAACACATCTCAGAAAAAGGAGAGAAGTAAAAGAATAATAATAATAATAATTTTGTTATGAACAAATGTGGTACCTACAGATAAGTTGAAGGGACTAATAGGGATCCTCGGCTCTTGGTCACAAACACTCCGGCTCCGCGGAAACTTTCCCGCGGAAGACACAAAGCAGCTTTTCCTTAACAATGCAGGACTTTCCGCATTCGAATCCAGAGTCTTCGCCAAAAGTCTACCTCCAAACGAGCTCCGAATTGCCGCATTCCCAGCTATATCCTTAATTGTTCTTCCTCTTATCATCGGCGACATAGTCAATAGACTGCTCCCCACCCTCACCGGAGGCACATTTTGGTCCTTAACCGGCGTACACTGATCAAAATCCAATGGGACAGGCTTCAGAACCATCGGTGAAGGAGAACACAAGACCCCGTCCCCTCCGCCGCCGCCATTAGTAGGCCCTGTTCCCCAAGAACCCCTTTCTCGAAACCTTCGAATTTGTCGATTTCTGCTCAATTCTACTTCCTCCTTTCTCTCTCAGGCCCATCAATGGCTCCAACGTCCCCACCAAGGGGTGGCGGCCGGGGAGCAGCTTCGCGGCTTTGATGACAGGGAGAGGAGACCCCGGCTCGAGCCGGTCAGCGTAGATGAACTGGCCGAGCTGCATTGTGTCGCTGAGGACAAAGTCGTCTTGCTCTGAAGGAAGACTGACGTAGATGGAGTGAGAAGCGTCGGAGACCTTGATGAAGAAGCCGTGCGTCGAACACAGATTCTTCTCATCGAGGTCGGCCGGGACGATGTCGGTCACCTGCAAGAGTGAACTCTGGTGCACGCTCGTCGCCTTCGTCCCGGTGTTCATCCCTTGCAGAAGCTTCAACAGAATTTGTGACGCCCCGAGGTGGGGGTCAGGGAGTTTTAGATGAATAAAGAAAAGAGTATAAATATACGTGAAAAATAAATAAATATCATCGAAATAAATAATAACATCGACGGTTACCGTCACGTGAATGCCACGAAGGTGAGGCCGAGTGTGACACCCGTTATTCTCCTAACGGGTATTGAGGTAATTAAATTAATTTTTAATGTATAAAAAAAAAATTGCTTCATTTAAATTTATTTTATAATATTTATTTTTATCTATTTTTAATTTTTCTAAAATTCTCCTATATTTATTTAGTATGATTACTAAAAAGCCTTAGAACTTCTAATAAATCTCAAAAATGTCATATTGGCATTATGTGTGTTAAAGTCTTTAGATGAGACATAAGGATATCTTTTCCAACTACTCTTGACCCTCATTTTCTTTATTTCCTCCGTGACATGCTTCAACATGTCTCCTCTATAATTGTTTCCATCACTTCTCTTCAAAGACTTCATCTTTTCTTCCTTTCTCTTCCACGGTTCCCACACTCTTCTTCTCATTTCTTTGCTGAAGCAAAATACTTAGAGAACTTCTTCAAGGCAGCCATAAAAATCAGCCACCATCACCTCCATTTGAGCAAGAATTTCAGTCATACCGAACTAAAGGAACCTGTTTTGAAGCCATTTCAAGCTTCCAACTAACCATAATCCGAGGTTAGAATCTTATGAACAAATTTAGTCTTTCATTTATAAATTTTCTTTTATACTAAAGGATTATTCAAATTTGCGTTCTTAAACCTAAGTATATGTTTGTTGCTATTTTGGAGCATATGTATGAAGTCTAAGTGTATATGCCCTAGACAGAAAATTTATATTGTTAAACTTTATAATACCTCTATGGGCAGTGGTTATTTCTTGAAATTCTAAGATTAAATTAAAATAAATTTTATGAATGTAGTTGTATGTTGTGCTTTAGTTTTAATTGTCCTTATGCACGCCTTAGGATCAAGGGAGTATGGAGCTAACGTTAATTGATTCCAGGATTAAGAGACTGTTGATAAGCTTAAAAGGGTAGGGATTCTATTACTCATCTTTTGTGAGGTTTTTATAGAATTAAAATTGATTGTTTTGCTGCAATATATATATATCTATGTTGAACTGATATTATATGATTATCACATATGAAACTATGACATGGACTCGTCTTGTATTGTACGGCGAGGAACATAATGAATTGACACATGTTATAAATTGAGAAGCATGGTTAGGAAAACTAACTCTATTGATAATGATTCAATATAGAGAAATTGTGAGACATGAAGAGGGCGACGGTTACGTCCTTGGGCATGAATACCCTAAAAGGTAAAATAGGGGGAAGGCGATGACGCTTCCTTGGGTTGAAAGTCCCAGAACACACTGTACAGGAATCGACTTGGTGAGGACTCGGGGCTTGATGTCCCCTCACCGGAACACCCTTGGAATGTTTATAGGGTGATCAAGTGCGCCCATTTGGGTTTCGATGAGTTGAGTGATACTCAATTTAACATGGATACCTAGGAACAATGATGATTGTTAATATTTGTATAAATGTGTAATTATGACACTTGGTAATGATTAACTACGGTATCCATAAGATGTGATCATAATAAACCTCATAATCTGGAATATGATGTGACTTACTGACCATGCAGATTTTAATGTGGTAATGATAGAGGTGAGTAATGGCTTTCTCTACTGAGCATAGTGTTGCTCATTCCCTTATGTTTATATCTTTTCAGGACTCACTAAGTGTGAGGTGGCTACGAGAAATATAGTTGAGGAAGTGATGTAGCTATATTACATTGGGACTGCTTCAATTGTTGAGAATGTTCTTCATGATAATGTAAGCATCAATTGTTACTTTCTGTGACTGTATTACAATGTGTTGAGGGTTAAAATGATGATGACAACAGTTTATATTATTAAATTTAAGGTGCTACATTAAAACTGTGGTTTATTTATCGTTTATATTTTTATTTTTGAGTTGAGAGTTTTCATTTAAGTCCCGGGCAAATTTTATTTTTAAGGTTTTACTTTTATTATTTATTTTTATTTTATCTCATTAAAAACTGTTAACCCCCATATAGGGGCGTTACAGAATTTTTGGTATCAGAGCCTAGGTTCGGTTAACCTAGGGAGTGTAGCACCACTTTAAAAAATATATTTTTGAGATGGTTTTGAAGCTGAATTTTTATTGTCATCATCAAAATGAACCTTCACATTGATTTATGCAGTCTAGAAGGATGTAACATGGAAAGGCCATAGAATGAAAATATTAATAGTTATATGAGTACAATAATTATATAGAAGGAAAGTATTAATAGTTATAAGAGAATGATAATTATATGGAATGAGTTTATAAGTAGAATGCTTATGAGAGATTCGTATAATATTTGGATCTATAAGCATATCTAATTCGTATAAACGATGAGAAATTCGTATAGATACGAGGATTGAAAAGCCTTTTGTCTCGTGAAAAACAATAAGAAATATAAGGCTTGATTTATTGATTTTAAAGTTTGACATAGATATGCCAATTTTTTCGTAATTGATTCAAACCTAAGTAATGATTATGTGTGGATTCGATGGAGCACATAAGTGTCAATGTCTTTTCTTAAAAGTTCTATATATTTGAGGAATATGATATAAGTTGGGAATCATGGTATTGAATCTTGAGAGAGATAAATGTTAGACTTTTGGTCTGTTGAGACTGTGTAAAGTCTAGAATGCATGAATCTCAAAATTGGAATATTTCGTTACGTACATTGTATTTAAGTGTATCAGTGAATCCTTTGGTTACCTAAGGTTTTGTTATATGAGGAAATTATATATTGTATAAGTAGAATTGTGAGGATTGTAGATGTTCTTAAGTAGTAACATCAAGTGTCTTTGTTCGTTGATATGGTCTACGTTGAAAGACGTAAATCGTATTGATTTCAAGGTTAGTCACATTCTAAACCCTTGGTAGTAATGATGATGAATCCATTGATAGATGTTGAGTATTAGGAATAACATATGGGTGTATGCATTGTTCAATAAGGTTTTGATTAAAACAAAATTATTTGAGTTGCTAGAAGATTGTGTTGTTATGAAATGATTTTAAATATCATTCAGGAAGATCCTTGTTGTCGTTAAATTAGATTTGTTGTTTATAGTTAACTTTATCTATAGTGGGCTTTGAATTGGGTTTAAGATTCATACGAATTGGTTTTCAATTTTATGTTTGTTATTTAACTCGTTCTAAATGTGTTAAGGCCGAAACAACCTGACCATTTTCAACTAAGAACATTTGGGCCTAGTTCAAATCTTAAATCAGTTTGATTCACACTGTCTCTCTCACGTGATTTCTATACGTGTCATATACAGTGGTTTAATCATTGTTTACATATACGTTTACTGTGCATAGAAGCTTATTTCTCCGAGTTCACTTTTTCTCTCTTAATTTGTTATTTTTTCTCTAAATCGCAAATCCTCTTCTTTTTCATTAAAAATTCTTCTTTTCCTCTAAAAGAAGAAGGAATTCTAGGATTCTGCAATTTACTATCTTAATTTTTCATTTCTATTTACTCTTCTTTCATCTCATCATGGACCCAAAGTACCAACACCTGAGAAAGTATTTCCCATCACTCTCCCAAAAGATTCTCAGAAAGAAATACAAGGCTAGAATTACTCGGTTGTGGATTCTTATGCGTTTTGGTATCCCTTGTGATGTGAGAATGTTAATAGAGGGGAAAATCCGTCCGAGTGACTTTAGTCAAGATGTCGGTTTACCAGGAACAGGTACCAGTCGTAGTGCAATGAAAAGAAGAGCTCGTGCCATCGTGGTCGCTTGTAACAAATGTGGAAGACAAAATTGTAACGGTAAATGTACTTCACCTGGTTATATGTCTACGAATAGAGAGGATAAAATAAGGTTTTGTAGGAATGGACTTTCAAAGGAGAACTTGGATAGTATCCATCCTCCTCTCCACGGTCACCCTAGTGGATATGTTCAAGGAGCTATTTTTAAACTCTGGCCTAAATTTTATACAGAAAGACAACGCCTCAGGAATATGGTATTTCTAGATCCTGTTTGTCAAGCCATAAGAAAACTGGATGGGGAATAAGTCATCGCTCTATAAAGGTTATTTAGTCTTTACTTATTTGAAGCAGTTTTAGCTGATGTTCAACAGTTTGTGTTTTTCTTTTACTCAGAATATTTGCTTTTGTGTTTGAAATAATTGTGATTATTAGATTGATACAGTAAGTGTTAATATCTTATTTAATTTATGATTTTCTTAAATATATATATATAATAAAATATATTATCTTATCAGACACGTTACATACGGTACAGTAATATGTTTGAATTTTGAAAAGCTTATCCAGATATTTCAAGATTTGTGTCTCAAATTTCAAAAGTTCTACAGTATTTGTCGTTTATATTAAATTTCTAGACTTGGTGTATATTTGTCAAAAAGTCTACAGTTGTATCATGAGGGTCTTCTGTCGAATTGTTCTCAATTGTCAAAAGTTATACAATTAGAGTCTAATCTTTTTCAAAAAGTGAATCAGATTTTCTGTAAACTATCAATCACCTTATCTTACTTTCTTATCCGCACAAGATTTTGTTTAAATCTTTGGATTACCTTTTCATTACCTACTCGTCTATCTCTTTAGCCCTTTTTGTATATTTCTCATCTTTAAAAACTCATGTAGAACCCGAAGTCTAAGTGGAGCAGACATTAAGCAACCACTTCTATAAACCAAATATGTCTACCTCCCAGTCCACGAAGAAAATAAAGAATGTCTGTGTCTTTTGTGGTTCCAGCTTTGGAAAAGATAAAGCTTATTTAGAAGCTGCAAATCACTTAGGGCAAGTCCTAGCACGCAAGAAGATTAACATAATCTATGGGGGTGGTAGTATAAAAATGATGGTAAATATGGCACTAGCAGCTAGGTCTAGCGACGCTACTGATGTAAGAATTTGGCCTCATATTCCAGTTGAAGGAAACCTTTGTAAGGAAGCCATAGGTAAGGGAGAAGGAGTCAGGAGTATCCCTAAAAATTTTAAAGACATAATCTATAATTCTGATGCTTTTATAGCATTACCTGGTGGTCTAGGTACTCTTGAGGAAATATTTATAGTTGCTTGTGGGCAATTGTTGGGCTTTTATTCCAAACCTTTGGGACTGCTGAACGTAAAGGGTTTTTATGACGGTCTTTTGAAATTTCTAGATTACGCTGTGGAAGAAAACATCACTACAGAATCGGAGAGACAAATCTTTGTCACTGCTTCAACAGCTGAGGAATTGATAGATAAAATGCAAATCATACATCCAGAATCCGACACTGCAACATCCAAGCTTGAATGGGAAAGGGAAAGCCGGGAGCGGCCAATTGATTTGAATCTCCATCTGTAATCTTTTTGTTTTATCTTTGGCATGTAGGCATGTGTGTCCGTATTTCGTGTGTTACGAATAACCATTTGCCTTGTATTCTGTGTTTCTTGTGGTACGTTGTTGTTCAATCTTTTAGATTCATTGAGCCTAATGCCGGGATGGCTGGATACGGAGTACTTGATGCTCTCGAAACGCATCCTTCTTAAGGTCTGATCTTTTGTTTATCGATGTTTTTGTATCCTCTAAGCATGCATGATATGGATAGCTGGTATACGGAGTGCCTTGTACTCTCGAAACGTATCCGTATCATGTTTGTAATGTGTAATATTCTGTTAATATTATGTGGAAGTACCAGAGTCAGTTATGGGGATATTCCATATGAAATATGAGTATATTATTTGGATTGAATGTTTGTGTCATGAGGATAGCTGTTTAATGAAAAATATGTCGGGTATGTTTGCAACTCTGAGATTCCGTTTAATATCTCTATGAATAAGTTTAATGTATAGTTTTGAATAAAAGTGTTTGTGATATATGTTTTATGATTATGTTTTAGTTTATTAGTTGAGGTATGAAATCAAATATATTTGACTTTTCCTTACTCAAAAAGGAAAAGGAACCTAAAGATGAAGTATATAAAATTTCTCTGGCAATCTCCTTAAATGTGATTGTAAATCACAGTCCATGGACAATGAAGGACTGGAATCATGGTATGGTCAATATGTATGCCTGATCAGATTCTTAGACTATTACACGGTGTTATAAGTTGAAACTTGTCAGAAATACTCTCATTGAGGGATTTAGGAGTAAGATTTATTATGCAAGTAAATGAGTGGAGATACGATAACTTAAATTTGGAGGACAAACAACATTAACGGTTTAGACTCGGAATTGGAATCATAATGGAATTAAAATTTTTACTAGTATTGCTAGAATTGAAATTTCGAGGACGAAATTTCTTTAAGGGGGGTAGAGCTGTGACACCCGTTATTCTCCTAACGGGTATTGAGGTAATTAAATTAATTTTTAATGTATAAAAAAAAAATTGCTTCATTTAAATTTATTTTATAATATTTATTTTTATCTATTTTTAATTTTTCTAAAATTCTCCTATATTTATTTAGTATGATTACTAAAAAGCCTTAGAACTTCTAATAAATCTCAAAAATGTCATATTGGCATTATGTGTGTTAAAGTCTTTAGATGAGACATAAGGATATCTTTTCCAACTACTCTTGACCCTCATTTTCTTTATTTCCTCCGTGACATGCTTCAACATGTCTCCTCTATAATTGTTTCCATCACTTCTCTTCAAAGACTTCATCTTTTCTTCCTTTCTCTTCCACGGTTCCCACACTCTTCTTCTCATTTCTTTGCTGAAGCAAAATACTTAGAGAACTTCTTCAAGGCAGCCATAAAAATCAGCCACCATCACCTCCATTTGAGCAAGAATTTCAGTCATACCGAACTAAAGGAACCTGTTTTGAAGCCATTTCAAGCTTCCAACTAACCATAATCCGAGGTTAGAATCTTATGAACAAATTTAGTCTTTCATTTATAAATTTTCTTTTATACTAAAGGATTATTCAAATTTGCGTTCTTAAACCTAAGTATATGTTTGTTGCTATTTTGGAGCATATGTATGAAGTCTAAGTGTATATGCCCTAGACAGAAAATTTATATTGTTAAACTTTATAATACCTCTATGGGCAGTGGTTATTTCTTGAAATTCTAAGATTAAATTAAAATAAATTTTATGAATGTAGTTGTATGTTGTGCTTTAGTTTTAATTGTCCTTATGCACGCCTTAGGATCAAGGGAGTATGGAGCTAACGTTAATTGATTCCAGGATTAAGAGACTGTTGATAAGCTTAAAAGGGTAGGGATTCTATTACTCATCTTTTGTGAGGTTTTTATAGAATTAAAATTGATTGTTTTGCTGCAATATATATATATCTATGTTGAACTGATATTATATGATTATCACATATGAAACTATGACATGGACTCGTCTTGTATTGTACGGCGAGGAACATAATGAATTGACACATGTTATAAATTGAGAAGCATGGTTAGGAAAACTAACTCTATTGATAATGATTCAATATAGAGAAATTGTGAGACATGAAGAGGGCGACGGTTACGTCCTTGGGCATGAATACCCTAAAAGGTAAAATAGGGGGAAGGCGATGACGCTTCCTTGGGTTGAAAGTCCCAGAACACACTGTACAGGAATCGACTTGGTGAGGACTCGGGGCTTGATGTCCCCTCACCGGAACACCCTTGGAATGTTTATAGGGTGATCAAGTGCGCCCATTTGGGTTTCGATGAGTTGAGTGATACTCAATTTAACATGGATACCTAGGAACAATGATGATTGTTAATATTTGTATAAATGTGTAATTATGACACTTGGTAATGATTAACTACGGTATCCATAAGATGTGATCATAATAAACCTCATAATCTGGAATATGATGTGACTTACTGACCATGCAGATTTTAATGTGGTAATGATAGAGGTGAGTAATGGCTTTCTCTACTGAGCATAGTGTTGCTCATTCCCTTATGTTTATATCTTTTCAGGACTCACTAAGTGTGAGGTGGCTACGAGAAATATAGTTGAGGAAGTGATGTAGCTATATTACATTGGGACTGCTTCAATTGTTGAGAATGTTCTTCATGATAATGTAAGCATCAATTGTTACTTTCTGTGACTGTATTACAATGTGTTGAGGGTTAAAATGATGATGACAACAGTTTATATTATTAAATTTAAGGTGCTACATTAAAACTGTGGTTTATTTATCGTTTATATTTTTATTTTTGAGTTGAGAGTTTTCATTTAAGTCCCGGGCAAATTTTATTTTTAAGGTTTTACTTTTATTATTTATTTTTATTTTATCTCATTAAAAACTGTTAACCCCCATATAGGGGCGTTACACCGAGATTCTATTATTATTCGCCATCACAAGGATGTTTACCACGAAGGTGAGTAGATAAATAAATAAATAAATCATAATATCAATAATACAAAATCATTGAAATTCATCACAAATCATCGTCTCTAAGATAAGTTAAAATATACTATTAACAGAGGCGAAAATGACATCAACACTGGGACAAGTCGTACAATACACGCATCATACCACAGTTTTAAAGATAATACCAGTTCAATCCAAAGAGCCAGGTTTCGATCCTAGGCCCATCCTTCTTCCTCAACCTGGAAGTATGATTTTAAAAACAGGAAAACGTGAGCGGAAGGCTCAGTAGGATAATTAGTTAAAAATAAGTTATTTAAAAATAACATTTATAGATAAAATATCATTAATAATCTAATCTCAAGATCTTAATAAAAATCAATTAGTACTTACTTAAATAAAACTTGACAAACATCACCGTACGGGTTTTTGGAAATCCGAAAGGAATATCGAAATTCAATTCTTCAAAATCAGTCACCAAAATCATTATTAAAGGAAACATTTAAGAAATAAACTTTGGCCAAATAATTTAAAAGGGGCTACCAAAGAAAGGGATAATAATATCCTACCTCATTAAAATCCAATAACGTAAGCTCCAGATGAAATCCAACGTATGCTCCACATACGTTCAAAACCTTAAAAACTGTATTTAAGATCAGAAATCATATTTAACAAATATCATTATGTTAATTTAATTATCAGTGTGCCTTTGTGACACCCGTTATTCTTCTAACGGGTATTGAGGTAATTAAATTAATTTTTAATGTATAAAAAAAAATTGCTTCATTTAAATTTATTTTATAATATTTATTTTTATCTATTTTTAAATTTTCTAAAATTCTCCTATATTTATTTAGTATGATTACTAAAAAGCCTTAGAACTTCTAATAAATCTCAAAAATGTCATATTGGCATTATGTGTGTTAAAGTCTTTAGATGAGACATAAGGATATCTTTTCCAACTACTCTTGACCCTCATTTTCTTTATTTCCTCCGTGACATGCTTCAACATGTCTCCTCTATAATTGTTTCTATCACTTCTCTTCAAAGACTTCATCTTTTCTTCCTTTCTCTTCCACGGTTCCCACACTCTTCTTCTCATTTCTTTGCTGAAGCAAAATACTTAGAGAACTTCTTCAAGGCAGCCATAAAAATCAGCCACCATCACCTCCATTTGAGCAAGAATTTCAGTCATACCGAAGTAAAGGAACCTGTTTTGAAGCCATTTCAAGCTTCCAACTAACCATAATCCGAGGTTAGAATCTTATGAACAAATTTAGTCTTTCATTTATAAATTTTCTTTTATACTAAAGGATTATTCAAATTTGCGTTCTTAAACCTAAGTATATGTTTGTTGCTATTTTGGAGCATATGTATGAAGTCTAAGTGTATATGCCCTAGACAGAAAATTTATATTGTTAAACTTTATAATACCTCTATGGGCAGTGGTTATTTCTTGAAATTCTAAGATTAAATTAAAATAAATTTTATGAATGTAGTTGTATGTTGTGCTTTAGTTTTAATTGTCCTTATGCACGCCTTAGGATCAAGGGAGTATGGAGCTAACGTTAATTGATTCCAGGATTAAGAGACTGTTGATAAGCTTAAAAGGGTAGGGATTCTATTACTCATCTTTTGTGAGGTTTTTATAGAATTAAAATTGATTGTTTTGCTGCAATATATATATATCTATGTTGAACTGATATTATATGATTATCACATATGAAACTATGACATGGACTCGTCTTGTATTGTACGGCGAGGAACATAATGAATTGACACATGTTATAAATTGAGAAGCATGGTTAGGAAAACTAACTCTATTGATAATGATTCAATATAGAGAAATTGTGAGACATGAAGAGGGCGACGGTTACGTCCTTGGGCATGAATACCCTAAAAGGTAAAATAGGGGGAAGGCGATGACGCTTCCTTGGGTTGAAAGTCCCAGAACACACTGTACAGGAATCGACTTGGTGAGGACTCGGGGCTTGATGTCCCCTCACCGGAACACCCTTGGAATGTTTATAGGGTGATCAAGTGCGCCCATTTGGGTTTCGATGAGTTGAGTGATACTCAATTTAACATGGATACCTAGGAACAATGATGATTGTTAATATTTGTATAAATGTGTAATTATGACACTTGGTAATGATTAACTACGGTATCCATAAGATGTGATCATAATAAACCTCATAATCTGGAATATGATGTGACTTACTGACCATGCAGATTTTAATGTGGTAATGATAGAGGTGAGTAATGGCTTTCTCTACTGAGCATAGTGTTGCTCATTCCCTTATGTTTATATCTTTTCAGGACTCACTAAGTGTGAGGTGGCTACGAGAAATATAGTTGAGGAAGTGATGTAGCTATATTACATTGGGACTGCTTCAATTGTTGAGAATGTTCTTCATGATAATGTAAGCATCAATTGTTACTTTCTGTGACTGTATTACAATGTGTTGAGGGTTAAAATGATGATGACAACAGTTTATATTATTAAATTTAAGGTGCTACATTAAAACTGTGGTTTATTTATCGTTTATATTTTTATTTTTGAGTTGAGAGTTTTCATTTAAGTCCCGGGCAAATTTTATTTTTAAGGTTTTACTTTTATTATTTATTTTTATTTTATCTCATTAAAAACTGTTAACCCCCATATAGGGGCGTTACAGAATTTTTGGTATCAGAGCCTAGGTTCGGTTAACCTAGGGAGTGTAGCACCACTTTAAAAAAATATATTTTTGAGATGGTTTTGAAGCTGAATTTTTATTGTCATCATCAAAATGAACCTTCACATTGATTTATACAGTCTAGAAGGATGTAACATGGAAAGGCCATAGAATGAAAATATCAATAGTTATATGAGTACAATAATTATATAGAAGGAAAGTATTAATAGTTATAAGGGAATGATAATTATATGGAATGAGTTTATAAGTAGAATGCTTATGAGAGATTCGTATAATATTTGGATCTATAAGCATATCTAATTCGTATAAACGATGAGAAATTCGTATAGATACGAGGATTTAAAAGCCTTTTGTCTCGTGAAAAACAATAAGAAATATAAGGCTTGATTTATTGATTTTAAAGTTTGACATAGATATGCCAAATTTTTCGTAATTGATTCAAACCTAAGTAATGATTATGTGTGGATTCGATGGAGCACATAAGTGTCAATGTCTTTTCTTAAAAGTTCTATATATTTGAGGAATATGATATAAGTTGGGAATCATGGTATTGAATCTTGAGAGAGATAAATGTTAGACTTTTGGTCTATTGAGACTGTGTAAAGTCTAGAATGCATGAATCTCAAAATTGGAATATTTCGTTACGTACATTGTATTTAAGTGTATCAATGAATCTTTTGGTTACCTAAGGTTTTGTTATATGAGGAAATTATATATTGTATGAGTAGAATTGTGGGGATTGTAGATGTTCTTAAGTAGTAACATCAAGTGTCTTTGTTCATTGATATGGTCTATGTTGGAAGACGTAAATCGTATTGATTTCAAGGTTAGTCGCATTCTTAACCCTTGGTAGTAATGATGATGAATCCATTGATAGATGTTAAGTATTATGAATAACATATGGGTGTATGCATTGTTCAATAAGGTTTTGATTAAAACAAAATTATTTGAGTTGCTGGAAGATTATGTTGTTATGAAATGATTTTAAATATCATTCAGGAAGATCCTTGTTGTCGTTAAATTAGATTTGTTGTTTATAGTTAACTTTATCTATAGTGGGCTTTGAATTGGGTTTAAGATTTATACAAATTGGTTTTCAATTTTATGTTTGTTATTTAACTCGTTCTAAATGTGTTAAGGCCTGAAACAACCTGACCATTTTCAACTAAGAACATTTGGGCCTAGTTTAAATCCTAAATCAGTTTGATTCACACTGTCTCTCCCACGTGGTCTCTATACGTGTCATATACAGTGGTTTAATTAATGTTTACAAATACGTTTACTGTGCATAGGAGCTTATTTCTCCGAGTTCACTTTTTCTCTCTTAATTTGTTATTTTCTCTCTAAATCGCAAATCCTCTTCTTTTTCATTAAAAATTCTTCTTTTTCTCTAAAAGAAGAAGGAATTCTAGGATTCTGCAATTTACTATCTTAATTTTTCCTTTCTATTTACTCTTCTTTCATCTCATCATGGACCCAAAGTACCAACACCTGAGAAAGTATTTCCCATCACTCTCCCAAAAGATTCTTAGAAAGAAATACAAGGCTAGAATTACTCGGTTGTGGATTCTTATGCGTTTTGGCATCCCTTGTGATGTGAGAATGTTAATAGAGGGGAAAATCCGTCCGAGTGACTTTAGTCAAGATGTCGGTTTACCAGGAACAGGTACCAGTCGTAGTGCAATGAAAAGAAGAGCTCGTGCCATCGTGGTCACTTGTAACAAATGTGGAAGACAAAATTGTAACGGTAAATGTACTTCACCTGGTTATATGTCTACGAATAGAGAGGATAAAATAAGGTTTTGTAGGGATGGACTTTCAAAGGAGAACTTGGATAGCATTCATCCTCCTCTCCACGGTCACCCTAGTGGATATGTTCAAGGAGCTATTTTTAAACTCTGGCCTAAATTTTATACAGAAAGACAACGCCTCAGGAATATGGTATTTTTAGATCCTATTTGCCAAGCCATAAGAAAACTGGATGGGGAATAAGTCATCGCTCTATAAAGGTTATTCAGTCTTTACTTATTTGAAGCAGTTTTAGCTGATGTTCAACAGTTTGTGTTTTTCTTTTACTCAGAATATTTGCTTTTGTGTTTGAAATAATTGTGATTATTAGATTGATACAGTAAATGTTAATATCTTATTTAATTTATGATTTTCTTAAATATATATAAAATAAAATATATTATCTTATCAGACACGTTACATACGGTACAGTAATATGTTTGAATTTTGAAAAGCTTATCCAGATATTTCAAGATTTGTGTCTCAAATTTCAAAAGTTCTACAGTATTTGTCGTTTATATTAAATTTCTAGACTTGGTGTATATTTGTCAAAAAGTCTACAGTTGTGTCATGAGGGTCTTCTGTCGAATTGTTCTCAATTGTCAAAAGTTATACAATTAGAGTCTAATCTTTTTCAAAAAGTGAATCAAATTTTCTGTAAACTATCAATCACCTTATCTTACTTTCTTATCCGCACAAGATTTTGTTTAAATCTTTGGATTACCTTTTCATTACCTACTTGTCTATCTCTTTAGCCCTTTTTGTATATTTCTCATCTTTAAAAACTCATGTAGAACCCGAAGTCTAAGTGGAGCAGACATTAAGCAACCACTTCTATAAACCAAATATGTCTACCTCCCAGTCCACGAAGAAAATAAAGAATGTCTGTGTCTTTTGTGGTTCCAGCCTTGGAAAAGATAAAGCTTATTTAGAAGCTGCAAATCACTTAGGGCAAGTCCTAGCACGCAAGAAGATTAACATAATCTATGGGGGTGGTAGTATAAAAATGATGGTAAATATGGCACTAGCAGCTAGGTCTAGCGACGCTACTGATGTAAGAATTTGGCCTCATATTTCAGTTGAAGGAAACCTTTGTAAGGAAGCCATAGGTAAGGGAGAAGGAGTCAGGAGTATCCCTAAAAATTTTAAAGACATAATCTATAATTCTGATGCTTTTATAGCATTACCTGGTGGTCTAGGTACTCTTGAGGAAATATTTATAGTTGCTTGTGGGCAATTGTTGGGCTTTTATTCCAAACCTTTGGGACTGCTGAACGTAAAGGGTTTTTATGACGGTCTTTTGAAATTTCTAGATTACGCTGTGGAAGAAAACATCACTACAGAATCGGAGAGACAAATCTTTGTCACTGCTTCAACAGCTGAGGAATTGATAGATAAAATGCAAATCATACATCCAGAATCCGACACTGCAACATCCAAGCTTGAATGGGAAAGGGAAAGCCGGGAGCGGCCAATTGATTTGAATCTCCATCTGTAATCTTTTTGTTTTATCTTTGGCATGTAGGCATGTGTGTCCGTATTTCGTGTGTTACGAATAACCGTTTGCCTTGTATTCTGTGTATCTTGTGGTACGTTGTTGTTCAATCTTTTAGATTCATTGAGCCTAATGCCGGGATGGCTGGATACGGAGTACTTGATGCTCTCGAAACGCATCCTTCTTAAGGTCCGATCTTTTGTTTATCGATGTTTTTGTATCCTCTAAGCATGCATGATATGGATAGCTGGTATACGGAGTGCCTTGTACTCTCGAAACGTATCCGTATCATGTTTGTAATGTGTAATATTCTGTTAATATTATGTGGAAGTACCAAAGTCAGTTATGGGGATATTCCATATGAAATATGAGTATATTATTTGGATTGAATGTTTGTGTCATGAGGATAGCTGTTTAATGAAAAATATGTCGGGTATGTTTGCAACCAGAGATTCCGTTTAATATCTCTATGAATAAGTTTAATGTATGGTTTTGAATATAAGTGTTTGTGATATATGTTTTATGATTATGTTTTAGTTTATTAGTTGAGGTATGAAATCAAATATATTTGACTTTTCCTTACTCAAAAAGGAAAAGGAACCTAAAGATGAAGTATATAAAATTTCTCTGGCAATCTCCTTAAATGTGATTGTAAATCACAGTCCATGGACAATGAAGGACTAGAATCATGATATGGTCAATATGTAGGCCTGATCAGATTCTTAGACTATTATACGGTGTTATAAGTTGAAACTTGTCAGAAATACTCTCATTGAGGGATTTAGGAGTAAGATTTATTATGCAAGTAAATAAGTGGAGATACGATAACTTAAATTTGGAGGACAAACAACATTAACGGTTTAGACTCAGAATTGGAATCATAGTGGAATCATAATTTTTACTAGTATTGCTAGAATTGAAATTTCGAGGACGAAATTTCTTTAAGGGGGGTAGAGCTGTGACACCCGTTATTCTTCTAACGGGTATTGAGGTAATTAAATTAATTTTTAATGTATAAAAAAAAATTGCTTCATTTAAATTTATTTTATAATATTTATTTTTATCTATTTTTAAATTTTCTAAAATTCTCCTATATTTATTTAGTATGATTACTAAAAAGCCTTAGAACTTCTAATAAATCTCAAAAATGTCATATTGGCATTATGTGTGTTAAAGTCTTTAGATGAGACATAAGGATATCTTTTCCAACTACTCTTGACCCTCATTTTCTTTATTTCCTCCGTGACATGCTTCAACATGTCTCCTCTATAATTGTTTCTATCACTTCTCTTCAAAGACTTCATCTTTTCTTCCTTTCTCTTCCACGGTTCCCACACTCTTCTTCTCATTTCTTTGCTGAAGCAAAATACTTAGAGAACTTCTTCAAGGCAGCCATAAAAATCAGCCACCATCACCTCCATTTGAGCAAGAATTTCAGTCATACCGAAGTAAAGGAACCTGTTTTGAAGCCATTTCAAGCTTCCAACTAACCATAATCCGAGGTTAGAATCTTATGAACAAATTTAGTCTTTCATTTATAAATTTTCTTTTATACTAAAGGATTATTCAAATTTGCGTTCTTAAACCTAAGTATATGTTTGTTGCTATTTTGGAGCATATGTATGAAGTCTAAGTGTATATGCCCTAGACAGAAAATTTATATTGTTAAACTTTATAATACCTCTATGGGCAGTGGTTATTTCTTGAAATTCTAAGATTAAATTAAAATAAATTTTATGAATGTAGTTGTATGTTGTGCTTTAGTTTTAATTGTCCTTATGCACGCCTTAGGATCAAGGGAGTATGGAGCTAACGTTAATTGATTCCAGGATTAAGAGACTGTTGATAAGCTTAAAAGGGTAGGGATTCTATTACTCATCTTTTGTGAGGTTTTTATAGAATTAAAATTGATTGTTTTGCTGCAATATATATATATCTATGTTGAACTGATATTATATGATTATCACATATGAAACTATGACATGGACTCGTCTTGTATTGTACGGCGAGGAACATAATGAATTGACACATGTTATAAATTGAGAAGCATGGTTAGGAAAACTAACTCTATTGATAATGATTCAATATAGAGAAATTGTGAGACATGAAGAGGGCGACGGTTACGTCCTTGGGCATGAATACCCTAAAAGGTAAAATAGGGGGAAGGCGATGACGCTTCCTTGGGTTGAAAGTCCCAGAACACACTGTACAGGAATCGACTTGGTGAGGACTCGGGGCTTGATGTCCCCTCACCGGAACACCCTTGGAATGTTTATAGGGTGATCAAGTGCGCCCATTTGGGTTTCGATGAGTTGAGTGATACTCAATTTAACATGGATACCTAGGAACAATGATGATTGTTAATATTTGTATAAATGTGTAATTATGACACTTGGTAATGATTAACTACGGTATCCATAAGATGTGATCATAATAAACCTCATAATCTGGAATATGATGTGACTTACTGACCATGCAGATTTTAATGTGGTAATGATAGAGGTGAGTAATGGCTTTCTCTACTGAGCATAGTGTTGCTCATTCCCTTATGTTTATATCTTTTCAGGACTCACTATGTGACACCCGTTATTCTCCTAAGGGTATTAAGGTAATTAGATTAATTTTTTAGTGTATAAAAAAAAAAAAAAAAAAAAAAAAAAAAAAAAAAAAATTTGCTGATCATCATCTTCCGAGAAAATTCTAACCTTCACCGACCTCAATTTCTCTGCCCCACAACAACAAAATTCCCTTCTCTTCTTCCTCTTCATTCTTCTTCTCTCTCTTCTCTTCTCCTCCTATGTTTTTACGCATCGGTGTTTCGAAGTTGCCGGCCTAACTCTCTCTCTGCAACTTCGTCTTCATTCATATATTAATTGAAAATCCCGAGAGGAGAGAGAAGCCCCGACTCGGCCTCTTGAGCGCGTGACTCGGAAGAACTCGAACCCGCCGATTCTGAGTCTGCGAAATCGGATTCTCTCGAACCTGGTCTTCGATCGGAGGACGTTCGAGAGCGACGGTGGGGCTTCGGAGCTCTACAAATCGGCGAAGACGGCGTGGGAAGTCGGGAGGAGGTTCTGGAAGGATCTAGAATCGGGGAACCTCTGAGTCGAAACCGAGTGGAATTGGACCGAGTCGTGCCCTCCCTCTGTGTCGTTGACTGGGTCGGAGTTTGAGTCGAGAAAGTCAGTGATGGTGATCCCCTGCGGGCTGACGCTGGGGTCGTATGTGACGCTTGTGGGGAAGCCGAGGGCGGCCCACGAGGAGGCGATGGGGGAGGGGGAAGAAGGGGTGATGGTGTCGCAGTTCAGGGTGGAGTTGCAGGGTCTGAAAACGGTTGAGGGGGAGGAGCCGCCGAGGGTTCTGCATTTCAATCCGAGGTTGAAGGGGGACTGGAGTGGGAAGCCTGTGGTTGAGCTCAACACTTGCTACCGGATGCAGTGGGGATCTGCTCTCCGGTGTGAAGGATGGAAATCCAAAGCCGATGACGAAACTGTTGATGGTCAGTTGAAGTGTGAGAAGTGGATTCGTGATGATGACAATCATTTGGAGGAGGCCAAGGCAACATGGTGGTTAGGCAGGTTAATAGGCCGAATGAAAAAGGTGTCTGTTGACTGGCCGTACCCATTTGCAGAGGAGAGGCTCTTTGTGTTAACTCTTAGTGCCTGGTTGGAAGGTTACCATGTTAGTGTTGATGGGAGGCATGTTACCTCTTTTCCTTACCGCACAGGATTTACTCTTGAGGATGCCACCGGGCTGTTTATGAGTGGCGATGTCGACGTCCACTCTGTATTGCTGCTTCATTGCCCTCGTCGCATCCTAGTTTTGCCCCACAGCGCCACCTTGAGATGTCAAGCAAATGGTGTGCTCCGCCTCTTCCTGAGGGAGAGGTTGAAATGTTCATTGGTATTCTTTCTGCAGGCAACCATTTTGCTGAGCGCATGGCTGTAAGAAAGTCCTAGATGAAGCACAATCTTATCAAATCGTCAAATGTGGTGACTCGTTTCGATGCTCTGGATGCAATGGTGACCTCCGTTTGAGCAAATTCCACTCCGATGAAAATCATCCGGTACCGACTGCACGCGAATCGAGGCGATTCAAACAGCAGTATCGAAGTCCAGAATGACGTTTTCAAGAATGTATGATCTCCAGGAAGCATTCCTAGCCATTCATAGTCGCTCGAGGAGCACTACAGAGGATGCTTCGTAGATACAGCGAGATACAACTGGATCTGTTTTGCTTGGAGTTCAAGATCAAGGGAGTATGGAGCTAACGTTAATTGATTCCAGGATTAAGAGACTGTTGATAAGCTTGAAAGGTAGGGATTCTATTACTCATCTTTTGTGAGGTTTTTATAGAATTAAAATTGATTGTTTTGCCGCAATATATATATATATCTATGTTGAACTGATATTATATGATTATCACATATGAAACTATGACATGGACTCGTCTTGTATTGTACGGCGAGGAACATAATGAATTGACACATGTTATAAATTGAGAAGCATGGTTAGGAAAATTAACTCTATTAATAATAATTTAATATAGAGAAATTGTGAGACATGAAGAGAGCGACGGTTACGTCCTTGGGCATGAATACCCTAAAAGGTAAAATAGGGGGAAGGCGATGACGCTTCCTTGGGTTGAAAGTCCCAGAACACACTGTACAGGAATCGATTTGGTGAGGACTCGGGGCTTGATGTCCCCTCACCGGAACACCCTTGGAATGTTTATAGGGTGATCAAGTGCGCCCATTTGGGTTTCGATGAGTTGAGTGATACTCAATTTAACATGGATACCTAGGAACAATGATGATTGGTAATATTTGTATAAATGTGTAATTATGACACTTGGTAATGATTAACTACGGTATCCATAAGATGTGATCATAATAAACCTCATAATCTGGAATATGATGTAACTTACTAACCATGCAAATTTTAATGTGGTAATGATAGAGGTGAGTAATGGCTTTCTCTACTGAGCATAGTGTTGCTCATTCCCTTATGTTTATATCTTTTCAGGACTCACTAAGTGTGAGGTGGCTACGAGAAATATAGTTGAGGAAGCGATGTAACTATATTACATTGGGACTGCTCAATTGTAAAGAATGTTCTTCATGATAATGTAAGCATCAATTGTTACTTTCTGTGACTGTATTACAATGTGTTGAGGGTTAAAATGATGATGACAACAGTTTATATTATTAAATTCAAGGTGCTACATTAAAACTGTGGTTTAATTGTCGTTTATATTTTTATTTTTGAGTTGAGAGTTTTCATTTAAGTCCCGGGCAAATTTTATTTTTAAGGTTTTACTTTTATTATTTATTTTTATTTTATCTCATTAAAAACTGTTAACCCCCATATAGGGGCGTTACAGAATTTTTGGTATCAGAGCCTAGGTTCGGTTAACCTAGGGAGTGTAGCACCACTTTAAAAAATATTTTTGAGATGGTTTTGAAGTTGAATTTTCATTGTCATCATCAAAATGAACCTTCACATTGATTTATACAGTCTAGAAGGAATTCTAGGATTCTGCAATTTACTATCTTAATTTTTCCTTTCTATTTACTCTTCTTTCATCTCATCATGGACCCAAAGTACCAACACCTGAGAAAGTATTTCCCATCACTCTCCCAAAAGATTCTCAGAAAGAAATACAAGGCTAGAATTACTCGGTTGTGGATTCTTATGCGTTTTGGTATCCCTTGTGATGTGAGAATGTTAATAGAGGGGAAAATCCGTCCGAGTGACTTTAGTCAAGATGTCGGTTTACCAGGAACAGGTACCAGTCGTAGTGCAATGAAAAGAAGAGCTCGTGCCATCGTGGTCGCTTGTAACAAATGTGGAAGACAAAATTGTAACGGTAAATGTACTTCACCTGGTTATATGTCTACGAATAGAGAGGATAAAATAAGGTTTTGTAGGGATGGACTTTCAAAGGAGAACTTGGATAGCATCCATCCTCCTCTTCACGGTCACCCTAGTGGATATGTTCAAGGAGCTATTTTTAAACTCTGGCCTAAATTTTATACAGAAAGACAACGCCTCAGGAATATGGTATTTCTAGATCCTGTTTGCCAAACCATAAGAAAACTGGATGGGGAATAAGTCATCGCTCTATAAAGGTTATTTAGTCTTTACTTATTTGAAGCAGTTTTAGCTGATGTTCAACAGTTTGTGTTTTTCTTTTACTCAGAATATTTGCTTTTGTGTTTGAAATAATTGTGATTATTAGATTGATACAGTAAGTGTTAATATCTTATTTAATTTATGATTTTCTTAAATATATATATAATAAAATATATTATCTTATCAGACACGTTACATACGATACAGTAATATGTTTGAATTTTGAAAAGCTTATCCAGATATTTCAAGATTTGTGTCTCAAATTTCAAAAGTTCTACAGTATTTGTCGTTTATATTAAATTTCTAGACTTGGTGTATATTTGTCAAAAAGTCTACAGTTGTGTCAAGAGGGTCTTTTGTCAAATTGTTCTCAATTGTCAAAAGTTATACAATTAGAGTCTAATCTTTTTCAAAAAGTGAATCAGATTTTCTGTAAACTATCAATCACCTTATCTTACTTTCTTATCCGCACAAGATTTTGTTTAAATCTTTGGATTACCTTTTTCATTACCTACTCGTCTATCTCTTTAGCCCTTTTTGTATATTTCTCATCTTTAAAAACTCATGTAGAACCCGAAGTCTAAGTGGAGCAGACATTAAGCAACCACTTCTATAAACCAAATATGTATACCTCCCAGTCCACGAAGAAAATAAAGAATGTTTGTGTCTTTTGTGGTTCCAGCCTTGGAAAAGATAAAGCTTATTTAGAAGCTGCAAATCACTTAGGGCAAGTCCTAGCACGCAAGAAGATTAACATAATCTATGGGGGTGGTAGTATAAAAATGATGGTAAATATGGCACTAGCAGCTAGGTCTAGCGACGCTACTGATGTAAGAATTTGGCCTCATATTCCAGTTGAAGGAAACCTTTGTAAGGAAGCCATAGGTAAGGGAGAAGGAGTCAGGAGTATCCCTAAAAAATTTTAAAGACATAATCTATAATTCTGATGCTTTTATAGCATTACCTGGTGGTCTAGGCACTCTTGAGGAAATATTTATAGTTGCTTGTGGGCAATTGTTGGGCTTTTATTCCAAACCTTTGGGACTGCTGAACGTAAAGGGTTTTTATGACGGTCTTTTGAAATTTCTAGATTACGCTGTGGAAGAAAACATCACTACAGAATCGGAGAGACAAATCTTTGTCACTGCTTCAACAGCTGAGGAATTGATAGATAAAATGCAAATCATACATCCAGAATCCGACACTGCAACATCCAAGCTTGAATGGGAAAGGGAAAGCCGGGAGCGGCCAATTGATTTGAATCTCCATCTGTAATCTTTTTGTTTTATCTTTGGCATGTAGGCATGTGTGTCCGTATTTCGTGTGTTACGAATAACCGTTTGCCTTGTATTTTGTGTTTCTTGTGGTACGTCGTTGTTCAATCTTTTAGATTCATTGAGCCTAATGCCGGGATGGCTGGATACGGAGTACTTGATGCTCTCGAAACGCATCCTTCTTAAGGTCCGATCTTTTGTTTATCGATGTTTTTGTATCCTCTAAGCATGCATGATATGGATAGCTGGTATACGGAGTGCCTTGTACTCTCGAAACGTATCCGTATTATGTTTGTAATGTGTAATATTCTGTTAATATTATGTGGAAGTACCAGAGTCAGTTATGGGGATATTCCATATGAAATATGAGTATATTATTTGGATTGAATGTTTGTGTCATGAGGATAGCTGTTTAATGAAAAATATGCCGGGTATGTTTGCAACTCTGAGATTCCGTTTAATATCTCTATGAGTAAGTTTAATGTATAGTTTTGAATAAAAGTGTTTGTGATATATGTTTTATGATTATGTTTTAGTTTATTAGTTGAGGTATGAAATCAAATATATTTGACTTTTCCTTACTCAAAAAGGAAAAGGAACCTAAAGATGAAGTATATAAAATTTCTCTGGCAATCTCTTTAAATGTGATTGTAAATCACAGTCCATGGACAATGAAGGACTGGAATCATGGTATGGTCAATATGTATGCCTGATCAGATTCTTAGACTATTATACGGTGTTACAAGTTGAAACTTGTCAGAAATACTCTCATTGAGGGATTTAGGAGTAAGATTTATTATGCAAGTAAATAAGTGGAGATACGATAACTTAACTTTGGAAGATAAACAACATTAACGGTTTAGACTCAGAATTGGAATCATAATTTTTACTAGTATTACTAGAATTGAAATTTCGAGGACGAAATTTCTTTAAGGGGGGTAGAGCTGTGACACCCGTTATTCTCCTAAGGGTATTAAGGTAATTAGATTAATTTTTTAGTGTATAAAAAAAAAAAAAAAAAAAAAAAAAAAAAAAAAAAAAAAAATTTGCTGATCATCATCTTCCGAGAAAATTCTAACCTTCACCGACCTCAATTTCTCTGCCCCACAACAACAAAATTCCCTTCTCTTCTTCCTCTTCATTCTTCTTCTCTCTCTTCTCTTCTCCTCCTATGTTTTTACGCATCGGTGTTTCGAAGTTGCCGGCCTAACTCTCTCTCTGCAACTTCGTCTTCATTCATATATTAATTGAAAATCCCGAGAGGAGAGAGAAGCCCCGACTCGGCCTCTTGAGCGCGTGACTCGGAAGAACTCGAACCCGCCGATTCTGAGTCTGCGCAATCGGATTCTCTCGAACCTGGTCTTCGATCGGAGGACGTTCGAGAGCGACGGTGGGGCTTCGGAGCTCTACAAATCGGCGAAGACGGCGTGGGAAGTCGGGAGGAGGTTCTGGAAGGATCTAGAATCGGGGAACCTCTGAGTCGAAACCGAGTGGAATTGGACCGAGTCGTGCCCTCCCTCTGTGTCGTTGACTGGGTCGGAGTTTGAGTCGAGAAAGTCAGTGATGGTGATCCCCTGCGGGCTGACGCTGGGGTCGTATGTGACGCTTGTGGGGAAGCCGAGGGCGGCCCACGAGGAGGCGATGGGGGAGGGGGAAGAAGGGGTGATGGTGTCGCAGTTCAGGGTGGAGTTGCAGGGTCTGAAAACGGTTGAGGGGGAGGAGCCGCCGAGGGTTCTGCATTTCAATCCGAGGTTGAAGGGGGACTGGAGTGGGAAGCCTGTGGTTGAGCTCAACACTTGCTACCGGATGCAGTGGGGATCTGCTCTCCGGTGTGAAGGATGGAAATCCAAAGCCGATGACGAAACTGTTGATGGTCAGTTGAAGTGTGAGAAGTGGATTCGTGATGATGACAATCATTTGGAGGAGGCCAAGGCAACATGGTGGTTAGGCAGGTTAATAGGCCGAATGAAAAAGGTGTCTGTTGACTGGCCGTACCCATTTGCAGAGGAGAGGCTCTTTGTGTTAACTCTTAGTGCCTGGTTGGAAGGTTACCATGTTAGTGTTGATGGGAGGCATGTTACCTCTTTTCCTTACCGCACAGGATTTACTCTTGAGGATGCCACCGGGCTGTTTATGAGTGGCGATGTCGACGTCCACTCTGTATTGCTGCTTCATTGCCCTCGTCGCATCCTAGTTTTGCCCCACAGCGCCACCTTGAGATGTCAAGCAAATGGTGTGCTCCGCCTCTTCCTGAGGGAGAGGTTGAAATGTTCATTGGTATTCTTTCTGCAGGCAACCATTTTGCTGAGCGCATGGCTGTAAGAAAGTCCTAGATGAAGCACAATCTTATCAAATCGTCAAATGTGGTGACTCGTTTCGATGCTCTGGATGCAATGGTGACCTCCGTTTGAGCAAATTCCACTCCGATGAAAATCATCCGGTACCGACTGCACGCGAATCGAGGCGATTCAAACAGCAGTATCGAAGTCCAGAATGACGTTTTCAAGAATGTATGATCTCCAGGAAGCATTCCTAGCCATTCATAGTCGCTCGAGGAGCACTACAGAGGATGCTTCGTAGATACAGCGAGATACAACTGGATCTGTTTTGCTTGGAGTTCAAGATCAAGGGAGTATGGAGCTAACGTTAATTGATTCCAGGATTAAGAGACTGTTGATAAGCTTGAAAGGTAGGGATTCTATTACTCATCTTTTGTGAGGTTTTTATAGAATTAAAATTGATTGTTTTGCCGCAATATATATATATATCTATGTTGAACTGATATTATATGATTATCACATATGAAACTATGACATGGACTCGTCTTGTATTGTACGGCGAGGAACATAATGAATTGACACATGTTATAAATTGAGAAGCATGGTTAGGAAAATTAACTCTATTAATAATAATTTAATATAGAGAAATTGTGAGACATGAAGAGAGCGACGGTTACGTCCTTGGGCATGAATACCCTAAAAGGTAAAATAGGGGGAAGGCGATGACGCTTCCTTGGGTTGAAAGTCCCAGAACACACTGTACAGGAATCGATTTGGTGAGGACTCGGGGCTTGATGTCCCCTCACCGGAACACCCTTGGAATGTTTATAGGGTGATCAAGTGCGCCCATTTGGGTTTCGATGAGTTGAGTGATACTCAATTTAACATGGATACCTAGGAACAATGATGATTGGTAATATTTGTATAAATGTGTAATTATGACACTTGGTAATGATTAACTACGGTATCCATAAGATGTGATCATAATAAACCTCATAATCTGGAATATGATGTAACTTACTAACCATGCAAATTTTAATGTGGTAATGATAGAGGTGAGTAATGGCTTTCTCTACTGAGCATAGTGTTGCTCATTCCCTTATGTTTATATCTTTTCAGGACTCACTAAGTGTGAGGTGGCTACGAGAAATATAGTTGAGGAAGCGATGTAACTATATTACATTGGGACTGCTCAATTGTAAAGAATGTTCTTCATGATAATGTAAGCATCAATTGTTACTTTCTGTGACTGTATTACAATGTGTTGAGGGTTAAAATGATGATGACAACAGTTTATATTATTAAATTCAAGGTGCTACATTAAAACTGTGGTTTAATTGTCGTTTATATTTTTATTTTTGAGTTGAGAGTTTTCATTTAAGTCCCGGGCAAATTTTATTTTTAAGGTTTTACTTTTATTATTTATTTTTATTTTATCTCATTAAAAACTGTTAACCCCCATATAGGGGCGTTACACACTAAGTGTGAGGTGGCTACGAGAAATATAGTTGAGGAAGTGATGTAGCTATATTACATTGGGACTGCTTCAATTGTTGAGAATGTTCTTCATGATAATGTAAGCATCAATTGTTACTTTCTGTGACTGTATTACAATGTGTTGAGGGTTAAAATGATGATGACAACAGTTTATATTATTAAATTTAAGGTGCTACATTAAAACTGTGGTTTATTTATCGTTTATATTTTTATTTTTGAGTTGAGAGTTTTCATTTAAGTCCCGGGCAAATTTTATTTTTAAGGTTTTACTTTTATTATTTATTTTTATTTTATCTCATTAAAAACTGTTAACCCCCATATAGGGGCGTTACAGCCTTTAACTCAAAATATTCATAACCCAAAATCATAATCCTTTTTGTAACATTTCAGAATCATCAAACATTGAAAACAGTAGTAAAAACACAATTTTCTAAGTCCACGGTCGGCCTACCGAATACCCTGAACCGGCTTGCCGAACTACACAGTTCGGCCTGCCGACCAACTAGGACCGGCCTGCCGAACTTTCCCAGGTTCGGCCTGCTGACTTGATGAACACCGGCCTGCCGAAGATCAAGTTCGGCCTGCCGAACTGGCAAAAATCTGGGAACCCGAGACTTCGAGTCTCGACCTCCCCAAGCTCAAAATTCAAATTTAAAACCTATTTTTCAATTCCCAGATCATGAAAATCATATATAAAGCATAGAATACCATAATAGAACACATTTAAAGCATTTTCTCCAAATTTAAACTCAATTTCACCTTTGATTTGAAAATCAAAGAAAAATACAAAAACTTGATTAATTCAGTTTTTGTTCAAATAAAGCTTAGATTCATTGTAAAACAAGTCCTATAAGCTTAGATTAAACATTATCTAAGCTCATCAAAACTCGGATTGCAAAAATACAAAGAAAATTGAAAAACTGAAAAAGTTTTAGAATTTTAAAAACTAACCTTGATTCGATCCTTGAATCGTGTTTGTGGTTGCTCAATCACGTTCCCAAGCCTCCAATCTGCTAAACCAAAGCTTGGGCTCGATTTTGAAACCAAAATTTTTGAGAGAATGAGGGAAAGAAAGAGACGGTGAGAGGGAAAGAGAGAGGCGAGTGAAAGTGAGAGAGAGCAACCGAGAGAAATAGGAAGGGAAAGGAAAAAGAAAAAGGAAATTTAAAGGCCCAATGACATTTTTGTAAATATGAGAAAAATGTGGGGTAAAATGTCATTTGATATTTTTAACATTAAAATTCAAATTTTCAAATATGACAAATGCAACAAAATCTTTAAATGACTAAAACTATCAACAAAATTTACACTGGCACACTTAATAACTAAACTTAGCATAACTAACATTGCTTTGAAATTCAAGGGCGTTACAATCCACCCTCCTTAAAAGAAATTTCCTCCTCGAAATTTAAAACATAAAAGTTTAAAATTTATAATTTACACTGTGTACTCAAACGCAACTGTAAAGACAACTGTCTCAACATAAAACTTTAAAAATCAAAATAAAAACAGTAAAAATCTCACAGGTTCAGTTCCCGAAAGATCTGAAGCCTACGCTCTGATACCATTTTGTGACGCCCCGAGGTGGGGGTCAGGGAGTTTTAGATGAATAAAGAAAAGAGTATAAATATACGTGAAAAATAAATAAATATCATCGAAATAAATAATAACATCGGCGGTCACCGTCACGTGAATGCCACGAAGGTGGGGCCGAGATTCTATATTATTCATCATCACATGGATGTTTACTACGAAGGTGAGTAGATAAATAAATAAATAAATCATAATATCAATAATACAAAATCATTGAAATTCATCACAAATCATCGTCTCTAAGATAAGTTAAAATATACTATTAACAGAGGTGAAAATGACATCAACACTGGGAAAAGTCGTACAATACACGCATCATACCACAGTTTTAAAGAGAATACACGCATCATACAATACACGAAGGTGAGTAGATAAATAAATAAATAAATCATAATATCAATAATACAGAATCATTGAAATTCATCACAAATCATCGTCTCTAAGATAAGTTAAAATATACTATTAACAGAGGTGAAAATGACATCAACACTGGGACAAGTCGTACAATACACGCATCATACCACAGTTTTAAAGATAATACCAGTTCAATCCAAAGAGCCAGGTTTCGATCCTAGGCCCATCCTTCTTCCTCAACCCGGAAGTATGATTTTAAAACAGGAAAACGTGAGCGGAAGGCTCAGTAGGATAATTAGTTAAAAACAAGTTATTTAAAAATAACATTTACAGATAAAATATCATTAATAATCTAATCTCAAGATCTTAATAAAAATCAATTAGTACTTACTTAAATAAAACTTGACAAACATCACCGTACGGGTTTTTGGAAATCCGAAAGGAATATCGAAATTCAATTCTTCAAAATCAGTCACCAAAATCATTATTAAAGGAAACATTTAAGAAATAAACTTTGGCCAAATAATTTAAAAGGGGCTACCAAAGAAAGGGATAATAATATCCTACCTCATTAAAATCCAATAACGTAAGCTCCAGATGAAATCCAATGTCTGCTCCACATACGTTCAAAACCTTAAAAACTGTATTTAAGATCAGAAATCATATTTAACAAATATCATTATGTTAATTTAATTATCAGTGTGCCTTTAACTCAAAATATTCATAACCCAAAATCATAATCCTTTTTGTAACATTTCAGAATCATCAAACATTGAAAACAGTAGTAAAAACACAATTTTCTAAGTCCACGGTCGGCCTACTGAATACCCTGAACCGGCTTGCCGAACTACACAGTTCGGCCTGCCGACCAACCAGGACCGGCCTGCCGAACTTTCCCAGGTTCGGCCTGCTGACTTGATGAACACCGGCCTGCCGAAGATCAAGTTCGGCCTGTCGAACTGGCAAAAATCTAGGAACCCGAGACTTCGAGTCTCGACCTCCTCAAGCTTAAAATTCAAATTTAAAACCTATTTTTCAATTCCCAGATCATGAAAATCATATATAAAGCATAGAAAACCATAATAGAACACATTTAAAGCATTTTCCCCAAATTTAAACTTAATTTCACCTTTGATTTGAAAATAAAAGAAAAATACAAAAACTTGATTAATTCAGTTTTTGTTCAAATAAAGTTTAGATTCATTGTAAAACAAGTCCTATAAGTTTAGATTAAACATTATCTAAGCTCATCAAAACTCGGATTGCAAAAATACAAAGAAAATTAAAAAATTGAAAAAGTTTTAGAATTTTAAAAACTAACCTTAATTCGATCCTTGAATCGTGTTTGTGGTTGCTCAATCACGTTCCCAAGCCTCCAATCTGCTAAACCGAAGCTTGGGCTCGATTTTGAAACCAAAATTTTTGAGAGAATGAGGGAAAGAAAGAGACGGTGAGAGGGAAAGAGAGAGGCGAGTGAAAGTGAGAGAGAGCAACCGAGAGAAATGGGAAGGGAAAGGAAAAAGAAAAAGGAAATTTAAAGGCCCAATGACATTTTCGTAAATATGAGAAAAATGTGGGGTAAAATGTCATTTGATATTTTTAACATTAAAATTCAAATTTTCAAATAGGACAAATGCAACAAAATCTTTAAATGACTAAAACTATCAACAAAATTTACACTGGTACACTTAATAACTAAACTTAACATAACTAACCTTACTTTAAAATTCAAAGGCGTTACAGAATTCCCGGTGCCAGAGCTGCCATTACTGATCTCACCTGAATCTAGCAAAGTTTTTCTTTTTTTTTTTCCAAAGAATTACCCAAAAAAGAAGAAGCAAGAATTGAAAGATTTTGTGTGGATTTTGGATTCTAGATTATTGGGTTTTCAGGGTTGGCGACGTTGGCAAACGGTCAAAGTAGAGTGAAAGGTCGCTTTTTCTTTTTCTTTTTTTTTTGTTTTTTTTTTAAATTTAGAATTAGAGTTTTTCGAACGTTGAGGTAACGGTCATTTTTCTTTTCTTTGATGGTAAGTCGCGTCAATAATGATTTTGAAATTACATGCAATATCTGCCGGTTGCAAAATAACTACTTTGCCTTGCAATTAAATTGTAATTAAATCCAAAGCACATACTTGAAATTGAAACCCTGTTACTGTATTTAATCATGCTTGTAGAAAAGGATACATTCTTGTATGGAAAAATTTTTGCCAGATGACAAAATAGTATTGGAATTTTATTTTATTTTTTGATCCCTACACGTGAGATATCTTAGACAGCGGTTGATTTGGCTCCTCTCCGTCAACCACATTTAAAGATAGGAGTAAGGTGGCATTAAAGATCACCTTAAAAATAAGATCATAGAGTTTTATTTATTTATCTATTCATTTTTGGATACGTGTATAAAAAGGGGAGAATTACCCCTTAGCTCAAAACTTATTTTGAATGTAAAGATTCTAGCACAAACAATTTTAAGTTTAAAAACTATAACTTGTGATAACTTTACACTATAATATTTTTTTACTTTTTACTGTAGTTGTTGAAAGCTTTACACTGTAAGTAATTAGAACCTATTAGAGTTAATTAATATTCCAAACACATACTTAGATTGCTTAGCTTAAACGTTATTGAAGAAACAGAACGGAAAGACTAACAAAGGAAAGTGATCAAAATAAAAGGATTTATAAGGACCCAATTCTTTAACTTCCTAAAAGAGATCCAATTCAGTTACAAGCGAGAACTTAAAGTCTATTACAAGGGATCATAAATGCTTAAAATCTGCAAAGTTATATGCTTCGAATATGCAAGTTTATTTGTATTAGCCAGTCATAAGATTACCCCATATCTTATGTAACGAATCATAATGTTGAGGGGAGAAAAAAAAAAAACTTCTTCCAATCATCATCAAACAGCCGGATTTTTTTTTCCTTAATTTGTTTGTTTGACTATGGAACATACAAGTGATTGAAGATATCCTACTTTATTTCTCCAAAAAAAAAAAAAAAAGAGAACCTGCTCCTGCAGGTCATCATTCTTAATCAACACATTCTCAAAGAATTTAAAAGAACAGAGCAACAAGTCTACACTTTTGAAGTAATACTGAGCTCACGTTGAATCAGAATCATTAAATAAAACAAAATTTAGTTGCTGAAGATATTCGTGCGACAACTTGGAACAGAAGCTCACCGGACATGTTACAGTGGTGTCGCAAATCCTGCAAAAGAACGATAATTTCAAGGCAAGGATTCTCAAGTGCTGAAAGAGTTAATACAAATAACGAGCGACCCTAAGAAACATCATGAACTGACATGATTTCTCAGTCGAAATCATGCGCTTCAGATCAGATGTTACAAACATAGTCCACGAAGAAAAGTTATAGAATTACGAAAAATTTGTTGTCTAAAACTAAGGGGAAAAAACTCGGCAGCAGAAAATGTATGTTGACTTATATATAACATCTAGCAACAACCTGAACGTCTTTCTACCTCTTTATTTTTTATGTACCTGCTCTGAGCAAATTCATATACACCTTATGGTAGAGAAAAAATTTTCTCCAACTTGTGGTTATCTGAAGTACGAAACTTATCCAACGTTCTTCTTTTCAACCAGGACTCAAACGCATTTATTCAATTTGATATTTAGGTCTACAGCAAAACCATCAGATATGATAGGAACAATCAACTTCATAAAAAATTTCATTCAGGAGCACGTGCTTCAAGACAAGACAGGATTGGTTGTTCAGGATTCATTAAGCCAAAAAATAAAAGGCCCCTGAAAGGCTTGAAAGGGAAGAGGAGAGCCTTTTCGCTTCCTGCATGTCAAGTGAACCAGAGGACGGAGAAGTAGTGACCCTCTATTCGCTTCTAGTTATTCGACTTCTACACTCAATTGACGTAGCAATTAATTCAGATTTCAGTCAGCATCTTATCATAAAAAAATGACTGCTATATCACCACCTCTTAATAGTGCATCCCTAGTTGTGACAAAACCACTATGGCCAAGTTTATGATTGTTGTGTTTTTGAAAGAAAGCTATATTGACTTCTAGCCAAGTAGAAGTAATAGCAGAAGTAGAATTTAAAGCTAAGAAACCCAGCTTCTGAAGATAACAATAAAACCCTATTGATGTCTATGCAAGCTGCTTTTAAGGGATTTGGAAGCAATCCCCAGCCTGATAAGGGCACATATAAGAAAAACTATCACATCCTTCATTAACTACTAGAAGTCCTTAAACCCCACTTAGCATGAAACACCAGAAAGATGCAATTGTAGCTTTACTTCCTCTAAGATCAGGAAGCGAGGGAGTAATTTTCTCTTAGATGCCCTGTGTCAACTCCAAAATTAGAACACCTCAGCTTCTTCAAATCCCAAAAAAAATGAACACCTCTACTGACATAAGTGTAACCGTGTAACCGAGTCTATTGTATTCATTGACACAAAAACCATAACAAAAGAGATGCTTGCCATATAACTTGTTGAAATAGCAATGTAAGAGGACCAAGAAAATCATGTGCTGCTACCTCTAAGTGTGTCAACTCCAAAACTTGAACATCTCCGCTTCCTCAAATCCCAAAAAGCTGTGATCATCTCCATAAGCAACATAAGTGTAACCAAGTCTATCACATTCATTGACACTAGAAACTTAAGAAGAGAGATTCTTGTCATATAACTTGTCTCAATAGCAATGAAAAACAGCAAGAAAATCAAGGGCTTCTGCATCTAACTAAGCCACAACAACAAAACAGGAAGAAACTGAAGTAAAATTATAGAGTTAACTTCTGATAGATAACCCCACTTGTTATCATGCAAAGACAGCATAGAAGTGAACAAAGCCGAGGCAGTAACACTATGCAGTGGCATTAAGGACTGCAAGCTAGCCAACTCCACGGGAAGCCTATAAGTACAAAAACCATCCTTCTTTAATAACATGAACAAGATCATCAGATTGAAATTTTTTTTTTTTTTTTTTGCCTCTTGTTGAATGAAATATGTACATATGATGCTAACAAATTACATTGTCTTTTCCATTTATGCACACAAAGTTGGAATTTGGAACCAAAATTATAGAAAATTTTCCGCTTTTTCCTTCCTTGGAAAAGTTCACGCAACAGTTAAACTAATGAAATGATAATCTGCTAGTGAGTTCACTAAGCTAAGGCCCTGTGATTTTAACTAAATTCTGAAGAAAAAATAATAATAACAATCAAGTGGGCACATTTTATTGATAATTAAGAGGAATAAAATCAATCAAAAAATAGTAAGAATAAAAAGAGCTACCTTGAGGAGTTGAGTTTGGGAAGAGAGAATCGAGAAGCAGAGTTGGGCTTGGAAGCGGCGAGACCGGTCAACTTCGACGCAGCTTTGGAAGCAAAAGACGATGATGATGAAGAAGAGCTCAAAAGGGTTTTCGCAAAGGACGAAGATACTCGTAGGGTTTGCCTCACACAGTTCGCCGCCATGCTTCTTTCTTGTTCCCCCGTTACCAAATCTTTCGCCCCTCTCTCTCCCTCTCTCACTGGTGACAAGCGAAGTCCGGCTCTCTACTGTTCCACAGAGAAAGGGGCTCGTCATGTGCTGGATCCATATTTTGGGCTAGGTGTGAATTGGTGTAAGGAAGTGAAAATTACATAATCTATCTTTTTATTTAGTGTTTTTTAAAGAGTAATTTAATATTTATTTTGTTATATAAATATCATATATATATATATTTTAAAACTTTTATATATTTAAAACTTTTAAATACCCTCTAATTAAATATTGTCATGCATTTAAATTTTTATAACAAATTTTTTGATTTTTTGAATAGTTAAATTAAGGAAAAATATACATGTATATTTATTATTTTAACATATTACATCGATGCATTATCATTATCACTTGCAGTATTAAAAAAATAAAATAAATGTCATTGAATATCATTATCATTATATATCATTAGCTTAATAATATAACAATTATATAACCTATAAGATACACAAAAGACTTAATAAATATTATATCATTAATTTAATTATATATCATAAAAAAAAGAAGTATCATTCACTTAAAGTCTTAAGAAATGAATGTTATTGCGTATCATTATCATTACGTATCATTAACTTATAAGCAGTAAGACACAAAAAGACTTAATAATACTGTGTCGTTAATTTAATTACAACACCTTAATTTCAATTTGTCAGTAAAACTATATTATTAATTTAATTACAACACCCTAATTCTAATTTGTCTGTAAATCTCACTTGTGGATAAAAAAAATTCTATCTTTTTAAGGAATTTTAAAATTGTTATTTTAGATATCAATTTGAATTTAAGCAATAAACACCCTAATTCCAGGGATTTTTTTTAATATAATGATATCATAATTTGTTTGAAATCTTAAATACATATATTATAGTTATTCTAAGAAAATGAATTAAAACTAACAATGTCATTATTATAATCATTAATGTATTTATATATATGTATTGAAACATATAAAAAATATTCATAAACTGCAGATATATTTTAATTTTTCAAATAAAAAAAGAGCTAGATGTCGCATTAACCCTTCGTGTAACTGTAAGACATTGGGCCCAAATAGGACTCAAGAAGGGTGTCAATTTGAAACATACTTTTGTGCGGTTGTTTTTTAATCTTACAACAAAGTTTGAAACATACTATTTTCAAAAGTACGAAGATATTATTGATCATAAAAATTTTAGGTTAGACTTAAGTAAACAAGTGTTATCTAAGGGTATTATGGCCATTTTGGATAGGAGATATGGTGTGAATCAACTGAAAAATTAACCGGTAAAACACGTTAATGATAGTAAAAAAGTGATACACAACCTAATTTACTCCACGAAGGAACAAGTAAATTTAGGTTGTATATCAATTCTTTACCATCGTTATTATGTTTTACCACTTTTTCTTAGGTAATTTCAAGAGCAAAAAATTGTTCTTGCAGAGGGACCGAAGATAGTCCATTTGGACCTTAATGGGCCCGATGGAAGAGCCCAAAAAGCACGGCCTGTTGTCCAACCCATGACTTGTCCATTTGGAAAATATATTGTCATGTTTTACAATTTCACTACTTGTGTTGAACCGTATGTCCGTATCCCTTTCAAAGTATAATGACGAAATTAACCCCAAGTATTATCGGTTAGGTTTCGTAATTATATGTTGTCTGAAGATATTTTAACCTTTTTAATTATAAAAAAATTATAAAATCAAAGGAAAAAAAAGTGATGAAATGCTACAGTGGTAAAAAAATGGTATACCGACTTATTTACTTGTTTTGCGGGGATCTACCATAAGGATATGTTTATTTTACAACAAAGGAAAAGAGAAAGTAATGAATGATTTTTTTCCCTTTAAATATTGTGTTTATTTATAAAATCACTAATGAGAGTTTTGTGGGCTTTACATAATATAAAAAATAAAGAAAGGGAATATCAATCCTCTCATACCTTTTAGTCTTGATTCTCTATCAAAGGGAATGAATATTATATTTATTAGATATTTAAATTCAAATGTTATTATTTACTAGCTATAAGTCATATAAAAAAGATATTTTAGTAGCCACTAAAAAGAAAATATGATTGTTTCCTGTTACACCATTAAATAAGTAAGTAAACACTAGAAAGTGAGTATATCTTTTCAATCTTATTATCTTTTCCTTTAAATTCCTTTACAATTTGGTATATATGCCCAAATATAGTTGTTAAACATGATCTAACAGATTAAAATTAAATGTAACTTAAAAGTTCTAACTTGTTACAAATTATTGGACGAGAACATGTTAGAAGTCTTCCATAGTATGACCATTAGTTACCTCATTTAATTATATTTTATTTTTGATAGAATTAAATATATTTACGGATGTAATATAACATTAATTAAGTATTTTTTTCTCTGAAAAATGACATTAAGTACAATATTATATTGTATATAGTATAATATTATATTATATATAGTGTAGTATAATATATGAAAAATTGAACCCATTGGGCTGGCTTCCAGGGTGCTTTGGAGTTCAAATCTTAAGAGGGAGACATTAAGGGTACCCTTCAACAATATATATATATATATATATATATATATATATATATAAAATTGAAAAATCACTCTTTATTTATATGCATTACATGTGTGTGACTTTTTTAATCTTTTAACTTTGAGTGTGCCTATGTTAAAAAATTACGAAATTTTACTACAAAATCACTTCTAGCAAAAGAACAAATCGTTAAAAAGTTAATCCAATTGTTAAATTAGTATGCTCTATCGATGGTATAAAATTGTCTTCTCTGTCATAAGAACAAAAAAAAAAAAACAAGAAAAAGAAAGATTACTGCAATGATAAAATAAAAAAAAAAAAAAAAGAGAAAGGAAAAGGGAAAGAAAGAGTCAAGCACAAGATGAAGGACAATAGGAAGAGAAATACAATAAGACTTATGTCATCTCTATCCACAATTGGAAGGTTAACTGATAAGCCAGTTCAAATTTAGAAGACTCAGGTAATGTCCATGAAAGAATAATTCTTTCATGGACTTGACTGCCCATGACTTGCTCAAATTTAACATTTTTTAGCTGGTGATGCTTCACATAGATTCCAGATTCTCAATTCATTTAAAAAAAAAAAAAAAACCATTTTTTTAATGCGCTGATTAGAACTATTTTGTTCCTCTTGCATTATTCCAAGCTAGTAATGACACCCTGGAAAACGTTGAAAAATCAAGAGATCAACATCAGGGTGTAGCCATTTTCAAGGACCAAAAAAAAAAAAAAGAAGTTTGTTGCTCTTGACCCCATTGTTTTCTTGCCCATTTCAACTTGTTGGATTAAATATAATGGGAACATCATCATTTTGCAATATGGGATATCTTTTAAAGGTGATTTTAGGCCAGAATCACCATTCTAGGCCCTTTTGAAAAAGAAGGAGATAATCAGACTGAGGATAAGAATTGGTGAAGCAAAAGATATATACTTTAAGCTTTAATCCCATATTCTATTTTACATGCCCAATGAATCGTTTACTATGAAAAGTGTGAATAAATTTAGGAGGAAATTATCATTCACCTTACTTTAGTTGGGGTCAGACACAAAGTCATGGAGTTGCAGACTTTAAGATTTTAAGCATTCCATAAACCTGAACTGCAACTTTTCTTCCTAGATAAGGATTCCTCAAACTCATCATTTATTGACTTTTGCAAAGAGAGAGAGTATTCTAGGAGATTGCAATCTATACGTCTTTATGAGTCACAATCTTTTTGACCAATTAGATCCCAAAGATAACTTCTAATCTACTCAGGAATCACATAGTACTGGTCTCACGAATAATGGAAACAATAATGCCTAAAATTGAAGCTAATTGCCATTTCTAAGGGATTTTGCAGTCTAGTACTTGGACAATGCATGAGGGACATGTTTAGTGCGTATGATTAGGGAGGATCGGATTGCATTAAATCTTAATATTTTGTTTGTGAAAAACTTTAAAGAATTGGACTGGACGAAAGCCAAGCTATACCTAAATCCCTTTAGAAGGAAATTAAGCAATCTCTTACTAAAGCATAAGATTAAACATAACCTTTATATATTGTAAAAATTTTCAAAGACTTATTTTGCAAAAAATTATAAAAATTTGGGGTTAAATTATAATTTTTCAAAAAATAAAAGTTCAAAGTATAATTTTTATGTGATGGAAATACTTTTAATAATTATATTTTTGCTCTTTTAATTTTAAAAAATTACTATTGGACCCAAAATTAGAAAAAGTTTTACAAAAAGACCCCTATCTTAGAAAATAACATCAAACATGGGATCAGATTAGCTAAAATTTTATCCTATTCTATCTATTCCAATACAATCCAATCTAATCTTTTAAAACTATCATGTCCAATGCTATCATATCTAACGCACCAAATAGGCCCGAGAAGAACAGAAATCACATGGTACTGGCCAGTCCAACAATTAATGGAAACAATAATTCCTGCAATTGAAGATAATTGTTATTGTTGGAAAACTTTTGATGGAAAATAAATGTGGGGAAGAACGATCAGCCGAAGCTATTTTTTTCCGAGTGACTATAAGAGCCCCTACATGCTGAGAAATGCTAGCATTGAGTCCCAATTAATTGTATAGAAGATGAAGCATGTCAACTTTGCCCCGGCAAAGACTAATGAGCATTAAACCGGTATCTTGAACTTAAGACTTGAACTTGAGATGTTCTATTTATTAAACTACTTGACGATAAACCCAATGCCATTAAATTGTGATGTACAGCCTTTTCGGGCCGTTACTTAACTTTCTTAAACATTAATTTTACTTACTTAATAAGAAAATACTAGATAAATTTTTTTCTTAAACATATTTTAAAACTTTTGCGACTTTTGTTGCAACCAAAATTGTGACATAACTCAACATTTGACTTTAAAATTATTCAAAATGTTTCCTAAAACTTAACTTTATAATTGTTTAAAACATTTTGTAAATATATCTTTTAAAATGTTTTTGTAAAATATTTCTTGTAAAACATTTCCTTAAACATTGACTTTCTTAAAACTGTAAAAACACTATAAAAAATAGCTAAAAAAATTTTCTTTGAGCAGCGAAAAACTGCCGTAGTAATATCCATACTCAACCTTTGCATCTGTCCACCGCAATACCGAACTCTTTAACTAGTCTTACTGTCTCCTATAGGACTACCTACAGCATAAAGAAACTTGTAATGAGCTTTCGTTTAGTAAGTTCAAACATAATCTAAGAAATCATTAAAACATTCATTATAAAACTTTAGTCTTAAAAACCTTTCTCATAAAACATTTTTCCTAAACGTTTCTTACAAAACATTTCTTAACATTTTCACCAAACATTCTTCATAAAAACATTACTTAAAGGAATGCCAGTAATAACATAATGCATGATTTCATTTATGCTCAAATATGAACTTTGAATTAAGAGCTTCTCTTTATTATTCTTATCTTACTTAACTTCTTATCATCGTTCTTCTCTTTTCTTATCTTGTGAACTTTAGTGTTCGTAACAACATCATCAATCATGAGAATATAAACATAATGCTTCCCTTGTAGAAGACTTAAAACCATCGAATACCGAGGTCATAACTTTAACATAACTTGTATATCTCACATCAAGGAGGCTGGTATGATACTATTTATCATCTTTACGTTACCTTCTTATAAACTTTAGTGAGCATATTAAATGCTAAACATACATTATGCTGTAACTTATCATTGAAACATTAAACATAGTATATGCTAACATACTGCAAATCATAACTTGAATTTTCAAAACATTATGCATCAGCAATGCAAATATACTTTAAGCATAACAATTTGTAAATACATTGCAAGTATTTGACTTGTTCTTTAAAACATTTTTCATAAAAATGCAAGGATAAAATATAACCAAATTATTTGAAAATCATTTTTTTCATGTTAACGGTGAGGTTTGAGACTTACCTCAAAAACGTTCCAGCGTTCCCATTTTCTTTTCTTTTTTCTTCTATTAGTTGGCTTCTGTGCCCTATTCAAATGACACCTGACTATTAGCTAACTTGTCTTATTATCAATCTACTCGATTGATAATGAAACTAACACATTAAGCGTTCATTCCTTTTTGCTCAACTTTGTATCCTCTTAGATTACTTTTTCTTTACTTATATTTGTATCCCATCGGTTTATCTTTCTGTTACTTAACTTGAATGCCTCTTAGTTAAATTTCTCATCTCATTTGACGGTTTCATTACTTAGTATGATACAGAACATTTTCTGTCTAAGGATGTTTTGCTAATTTGAAATATTCGGCTCTATTTTAATCATTTTCTTAAAAATAACGATTTTACCTTTACGGGGTTTTCGTGAATCTTGTGACTTTACTAAACTTCTTGCTTAACTTTACCATCTCATTACATATTATGAAAAAATTCATGCTGAGGATTGTTTTCTTAAATAGGGCGTTTCGGTGTTTGTTTTGATCTTTTTATAAAAAATAACCATTTTACCCTTGAAGAGTCTTCGAAAACTTCCGGAACCTATTTTAATCAAAGCTTACATTTCCTTACTTCTCATAACATTATAGAAAACAAACAACACTTTTCCTTTCAATAAAATCTATTTTATCAAAACTTTAAAGTTTTGACCCGTAGTACAAAAATCTTGACATTTTCGCCCTCAACATTTTTCCTTCATTATTTACTTGATAAAAACTCTTAATCTTTTCAAACTTGAAACCTATAGTTATTCACTGCCCACAGCAGTGCATAAAAACCAACATTTCTTAGTGAAAATACAATTTCATAGGGCTTTACGATTTTGGCTCGAAATACAAAAATCTTGATATTTTTGCCCTTGGAACAAAAAATGACTGCTTTGTACCAAAACGTTCAGTTTTTTGCAAGGAATAGAACTTACAAAAGTTCCTTGGTCGAATTCAAAACATTCCATGACTTTTTAATTTTACGAATTTTTATACAAATCTCGTAAAATTCATAACTCTTAAACCGAGCGGACTTTTGACAAACCGTCTGTAGTTGTAACGCCCCTATGTGGGGGTTAACAGTTTTTAATGAGATAAAATAAAAATAAATAATAAAAGTAAAACCTTAAAAATTAAAATTTGCCCGGGACTTAAATGAAAACTCTCAACTCAAAAATAAAAATATAAACGATAAATAAACCACAGTTTTAATGTAGCACCTTAAATTTAATAATATAAACTGTTGTCATCATCATTTTAACCCTCAACACATTATAATACAGTCACAGAAAGTAACAATTGATGCTTACATTATCATGAAGAACATTCTCAACAATTGAAGCAGTCCCAATGTAATATAGCTACATCACTTCCTCAACTATATTTCTCGTAGCCACCTCACACTTAGTGAGTCCTGAAAAGATATAAACATAAGGGTATGAGCAACACTATGCTCAGTAGAGAAAACCATTACTCACCTTTATCATTACCACATTAAAATCTGCATGGTTAGTAAGTTACATCATATTCCAGATTATGAGGTTTATTATGATCACATCTTATGGATACCGTAGTTAATCATTACCAAGTGTCATAATTACACATTTATACAAATATTAACAATCATCATTGTTCCTAGGTATCCATGTTAAATTGAGTATCACTCAACTCATCGAAACCCAAATGGGCGCACTTGATCACCCTATAAACATTCCAAGGGTGTTCCGGTGAGGGGACATCAAGCCCCGAGTCCTCACCAAATCGATTCCTGTACAGTGTGTTCTGGGACTTTCAACCCAAGGAAGCGTCATCGCCTTCCCCCTACTTTACCTTTTAGGGTATTCATGCCCAAGGACGTAACCGTCGCCCTTTTCATGTCTCACAATTTCTCTATATTATATCATTATTAATAGAGTTAATTTTCCTAACCATGCTTCTCAATTTATAACATGTGTCAATTCATTATGTTCCTCGCCGTACAATACAAGACGAGTCCATGTCATAGTTTCATATGTGATACACATATAATATCAGTTCAACATAGATATATATATATTGCGGCAAAACAATCAATTTTAATTCTATAAAAACCTCACAAAAGATGAGTAATAGAATCCCTACCTTTTAAGCTTATCAACAGTCTCTTAATCCTGGAATCAGTTAACGTTAGCTCCATACTCCCTTGATCCTAAGGCGTGCATAAGGACAATTAAAACTAAAGCACAACATACAACTACATTCATAAAATTTATTTTAATTTAATCTTAGAATTTCAAGAAATAACCACTGCCCATAGAGGTATTACAAAGTTTAACAATATAAATTTTCTGTCTAGGGCATATACACTTAGACTTCATACATATGCTCCAAAATAGCAACAAACATATACTTAGGTTTAAGAACGCAAATTTGAATAATCCTTTAGTATAAAAGAAAATTTATAAATGAAAGACTAAATTTGTTCATAAGATTCTAACCTCAGATTATGGTTAGTTGGAAGCTTGAAATGGCTTCAAAACAGGTTCCTTTACTTCGGTATGACTGAAATTCTTACTCAAATGGAGGTGATGGTGGCTGATTTTTATGGCTGCCTTGAAGAAGTTCTCTAAGTATTTTGCTTCAGCAAGGAAATGAGAAGAAGAGTGTGGGAACCGTGGAAGAGAAAGGAAGAAAAGATGAAGTCTTTGAAGAGAAGTGATAGAAACAATTATAGAGGAGACATGCTTCAGCATGTCACGGAGGAAATAAAGAAAATGAGGGTCAAGAGTAGTTGCAAAAGATATCCTTATGTCTCATCTAAAGACTTTAACACACATAATGCCAATATGACATTTTTGAGATTTATTAGAAGGTCTAAGGCTTTTTAGTAATCATACTAATTAAATATAGGAGAATTTTAGAAAATTTAAAAATAGATAAAAATAAATATTATAAAATAAATTTAAATGAAGCAATTTTTTTTTTATACATTAAAAATTAATTTAATTACCTCAATACCCGTTAGGAGAATAACGGGTGTCACAGCTCTACCCCCCTTAAAGAAATTTCGTCCTCGAAATTTCAATTCTAGCAATACTAGTAAAAATTATGATTCCACTATGATTCCAATTCTGAGTCTAAACCGTTAATGTTGTTTGTCCTCCAAATTTAAGTTATCGTATTTCCACTTATTTACTTGCAAAATAAATCTTACTCCTAAATCCCTCAATAAGAGTATTTCTGACAAGTTTCAACTTATAACACCGTATAATAGTCTAAGAATCTGATCAGGCATACATATTGACCATATCATGATTCCAGTCATTGTCCATGGACTGTGATTTACAATCACATTTAAGGAGATTGCCAGAGAAATTTTATATACTTCATCTTTAGGTTCCTTTTCCTTTTTGAGTAAGGAAAAGTCAAATATATTTGATTTTATACCTCAACTAATAAACTAAAACATAATCATAAAACATATATCACAAACACTTTTATTCAAAACTATACATTAAACTTACTCATAGAGATATTAAACGGAATCTCAGAGTTGCAAACATACCCGACATATTTTTCATTAAACAGCTATCCTCATGACACAAACATTCAATCCAAATAATATACTCATATTTCATATGGAATATCCCCATAACTGACTCTGGTACTTCCACATAATATTAACAGAATATTACACATTACAAACATAATACGGATACGTTTCGAGAGTACAAGGCACTCCGTACCCAGCTATCCATATCATGCATGCTTAGAGGATACAAAAACATCGATAAACAAAAGATCGGACCTTAAGAAGGATGCGTTTCGAGAGCATCAAGTACTCCGTATCCAGCCATCCCGGCATTAGGCTCAATGAATCTAAAAGATTGAACAACAACGTACCACAAGAAACACAGAATACAAGGCAAACGGTTATTCGTAACACACGAAATACGGACACACATGCCTACATGCCAAAAATAAACAAAAAGATTACAGATGGAGATTCAAATCAATTGGCCGCTCCCGGCTTTCCCTTTCCCATTCAAGCTTGGATGTTGCAGTGTCGGATTCTGGATGTATGATTTGCATTTTATCTATCAATTCCTCAGCTGTTGAAGCAGTGACAAAGATTTGTCTCTCCGATTCTGTAGTGATGTTTTCTTCCACAGCGTAATCTAGAAATTTCAAAAGACCGTCATAAAAACCCTTTACGTTCAGCAGACCCAAAGGTTTGGAATAAAAGCCCAACAATTGCCCACAAGCAACTATAAATATTTCCTCAAGAGTACCTAGACCACCAGGTAATGCTATAAAAGCATCAGAATTATAGATTATGTCTTTAAAATTTTTAGGGATACTCCTGACTCCTTCTCCCTTACCTATGGCTTCCTTACAAAGGTTTCCTTCAACTGGAATATGAGGCCAAATTCTTACATCAGTAGCGTCGCTAGACCTAGCTGCTAGTGTCATATTTACCATCATTTTTATACTACCACCCCCATAGATTATGTTAATCTTCTTGCGTGCTAGGATTTGCCCTAAGTGATTTGCAGCTTCTAAATAAGCTTTATCTTTTCCAAGGCTGGAACCACAAAAGACACAGACATTCTTTATTTTCTTCGTGGACTGGGAGGTAGACATATTTGGTTTATAGAAGTGGTTGCTTAATGTCTGCTCCACTTAGACTTCGGGTTCTACATGAGATTTTAAAGATGAGAAATATACAAAAAGGGCTAAAGAGATAGACGAGTAGGTAATGAAAAGGTAATCCAAAGATTTAAACAAAATCTTGTGCGGATAAGAAAGTAAGATAAGGTGATTGATAGTTTATAGAAAATCTGATTCACTTTTTGAAAAAGATTAGACACTAATTGTATAACTTTTGACAATTGAGAACAATTCGACAAAAGACCCTCTTGACACAACTGTAGACTTTTTGACAAATATACACCAAGTCTAGAAATTTAATATAAACGACAAATACTGTAGAACTTTTGAAATTTGAGACACAAATCTTGAAATATCTGGATAAGCTTTTCAAAATTCAAACATATTACTGTACCGTATGTAACGTGTCTGATAAGATAATATATTTTATTATATATATATTTAAGAAAATCATAAATTAAATAAGATATTAACACTTACTGTATTAATCTAATAATCACAATTATTTCAAACACAAAAGCAAATATTTTGAGTAAAAGAAAAACACAAACTGTTGAACATCAGCTAAAACTGCTTCAAATAAGTAAAGACTAAATAACCTTTATAGAGCGAAGACTTATTCCCCATCCAGTTTTCTTATGGCTTGACAAACAGGATCTATAAATACCATATTCCTGAGGCGTTGTCTTTCTGTATAAAATTTAGGCCAGAGTTTAAAAATAGCTCCTTGAACATATCCACTAGGGTGACCGTGGAGAGGAGGATGGATGCTATCCAAGTTCTCATTTGAAAGTCCATCCCTACAAAACCTTATTTTATCCTCTCTATTCGTAGACATATAACCAGGTGAAATACATTTACCGTTACAATTTTGTCTTCCACATTTGTTACAAGCGACCACGATGGCACGAGCTCTTCTTTTCATTGCACTACGACTGGTACCTGTTCCTGGTAAACCGACATCTTGACTAAAGTCACTCGGACGGATTTTCCCCTCTATTAACATTCTCACATCACAAGGGATACCAAAACGCATAAGAATCCACAACCGAGTAATTCTAGCCTTGTATTTCTTTCTAAGAATCTTTTGGGAGAGTGATGGGAAATACTTTCTCATGTGTTGGTACTTTGGGTCCATGATGAGATGAAAGAAGAGTAAATAGAAAGGAAAAATTAAGATAGTAAATTGCAGAATCCTAGAATTCCTTCTTCTTTTAGAGAAAAAGAAGAATTTTTAATGAAAAAGAAGAGGATTTGCGATTTAGAGAGAAAATAACAAATTAAGAGAGAAAAAGTGAACTCGGAGAAATAAGCTCCTATGCACAGTAAACGTATATGTAAACAATAATTAAACCACTGTATATGACACGTATAGAAACCACGTGGGAGAGACAGTGTGAATCAAACTGATTTAGGATTTGAACTAGGCCCAAATGTTCTAAGTTGAAAATGGTCAGGTTGTTTCGGGCCTTAACACATTTAGAACGAGTTAAATAACAAACATAAAATTGAAAACCAATTTGTATAAATCTTAAACCCAATTCAAAGTCCACTATAGATAAGTTAAGTATGAACAACAAATCTAATTTAATGACAACAAGGATCTTCCTGAATGATATTTAAAATCATTTCATAACAACATAATCTTCCAGCAACTCAAATAATTTTGTTTTAATCAAAATCTTATTGAACAATACATACACCCATATGTTATTCATAATACTCAACATCTATAAATGGATTCATCATCATTGCTACCAAGGGTTTAGAATGCGACTAACCTTGAAATCAATACGATTTACGTCTTTCAACGTAGACCATATCAACGAACAAAGACACTTGATGTTACTACTTAAGAACATCTACAATCCCCACAATTCTACTTACACAATATCGAATTTCCTCATATAACAAAATCTTAGGTAACCAAAAGATTCACTGATACACTTAAATACAATGTACGTAACGAAATATTCCAATTTTGAGATTCATGCATTCTAGACTTTACACAGTCTCAACAGACCAAAAGTCTAACATTTATCTCTCTCAAAATTCAATACCATGATTCCCAACTTATATCATATTCCTCAAATAAATAGAACTTTCAAGAAAAGATATTGACACTTATGTGCTCCATCGAATCCACACATAATCATTACTTAGGTTTGAATCAATTACGAAAAATTTGGCATATCTATGTCAAACTTTAAAATCAATAAATCAAGCCTTATATATATATTTTTTTTTTTATTGTTTTTCACGAGACAAAAGGCTCTTAAATCCTCGTATCTACACGAATTTCTCATCGTTTATACGAATTAGATATGCTTATAGATCCTAATATTATACGAATCTCTCATAAGCATTCTACTTATAAACTCATTCCATATAATTATCATTCCCTCATAACTATTAATACTTTCCTTCTATATAATTATTGTACTCATATAACTATTGATATTTTCATTCTATGGCCTTTCCATGTTACATCCTTCTAGACTGTATAAATCAATGTGAAGGTTCATTTTGATGATGACAATAAAATTTCAGCTTCAAAACCATCTCAAAAATATATTTTTTTTAAAGTGGTGCTACACTCCCTAGGTTAACCGAACCTAGGCTCTGATACCAAAAATTCTGTAACGCCCCTATGTGGGGGTTAACAGTTTTTAATGAGATAAAATAAAAATAAATAATAAAAGTAAAACCTTAAAAATTAAAATTTGCCCGGGACTTAAATGAAAACTCTCAACTCAAAAATAAAAATATAAACGATAAATAAACCACAGTTTTAATGTAGCACCTTAAATTTAATAATATAAACTGTTGTCATCATCATTTTAACCCTCAACACATTATAATACAGTCACAGAAAGTAACAATTGATGCTTACATTATCATGAAGAACATTCTCAACAATTGAAGCAGTCCCAATGTAATATAGCTACATCACTTCCTCAACTATATTTCTCGTAGCCACCTCACACTTAGTGAGTCCTGAAAAGATATAAACATAAGGGTATGAGCAACACTATGCTCAGTAGAGAAAACCATTACTCACCTTTATCATTACCACATTAAAATCTGCATGGTTAGTAAGTTACATCATATTCCAGATTATGAGGTTTATTATGATCACATCTTATGGATACCGTAGTTAATCATTACCAAGTGTCATAATTACACATTTATACAAATATTAACAATCATCATTGTTCCTAGGTATCCATGTTAAATTGAGTATCACTCAACTCATCGAAACCCAAATGGGCGCACTTGATCACCCTATAAACATTCCAAGGGTGTTCCGGTGAGGGGACATCAAGCCCCGAGTCCTCACCAAATCGATTCCTGTACAGTGTGTTCTGGGACTTTCAACCCAAGGAAGCGTCATCGCCTTCCCCCTACTTTACCTTTTAGGGTATTCATGCCCAAGGACGTAACCGTCGCCCTTTTCATGTCTCACAATTTCTCTATATTATATCATTATTAATAGAGTTAATTTTCCTAACCATGCTTCTCAATTTATAACATGTGTCAATTCATTATGTTCCTCGCCGTACAATACAAGACGAGTCCATGTCATAGTTTCATATGTGATACACATATAATATCAGTTCAACATAGATATATATATATTGCGGCAAAACAATCAATTTTAATTCTATAAAAACCTCACAAAAGATGAGTAATAGAATCCCTACCTTTTAAGCTTATCAACAGTCTCTTAATCCTGGAATCAGTTAACGTTAGCTCCATACTCCCTTGATCCTAAGGCGTGCATAAGGACAATTAAAACTAAAGCACAACATACAACTACATTCATAAAATTTATTTTAATTTAATCTTAGAATTTCAAGAAATAACCACTGCCCATAGAGGTATTACAAAGTTTAACAATATAAATTTTCTGTCTAGGGCATATACACTTAGACTTCATACATATGCTCCAAAATAGCAACAAACATATACTTAGGTTTAAGAACGCAAATTTGAATAATCCTTTAGTATAAAAGAAAATTTATAAATGAAAGACTAAATTTGTTCATAAGATTCTAACCTCAGATTATGGTTAGTTGGAAGCTTGAAATGGCTTCAAAACAGGTTCCTTTACTTCGGTATGACTGAAATTCTTACTCAAATGGAGGTGATGGTGGCTGATTTTTATGGCTGCCTTGAAGAAGTTCTCTAAGTATTTTGCTTCAGCAAGGAAATGAGAAGAAGAGTGTGGGAACCGTGGAAGAGAAAGGAAGAAAAGATGAAGTCTTTGAAGAGAAGTGATAGAAACAATTATAGAGGAGACATGCTTCAGCATGTCACGGAGGAAATAAAGAAAATGAGGGTCAAGAGTAGTTGCAAAAGATATCCTTATGTCTCATCTAAAGACTTTAACACACATAATGCCAATATGACATTTTTGAGATTTATTAGAAGGTCTAAGGCTTTTTAGTAATCATACTAATTAAATATAGGAGAATTTTAGAAAATTTAAAAATAGATAAAAATAAATATTATAAAATAAATTTAAATGAAGCAATTTTTTTTTTATACATTAAAAATTAATTTAATTACCTCAATACCCGTTAGGAGAATAACGGGTGTCACAGTAGTGCTTAATAGTTTTGATGAGATTTACAACTTTTTTATTTTAACTTTTCTAAAATTCCAACATTACAGTGGACTTTTTGGATTATTTTTTAAATTTGCCAAGTTTGAAATAATCTTTTCAATTTAGTCATTTTGAAATTTTACAAAACTTTATTCATAAAAGTTGTTATCTTCACTGTTTTGGGCAAATTTCATGTTCAACTCAGAAAGTAAATTATCCCCTAAGCATGTCAAAATTTCATGTCCTTGAAAACTATCCAAACTTTGTTTAAAATCAAAGTTTGTGAAACTTTTCCTTTAAAACCTTAAACCTTAGTTTTAAGATACGTTTTATCATCATCATACATACATCTCATATCATAAAGTTTATTTTACATGTCATAGTCCATACTCAGACAAATACAAGTCAAACTTTTATTTAAAAAAAGGATAAATTTTAATTTAATACAATCTGTTATAGTAATATTTGAGTTTGATACCCTATATTTTAAAATATTTGATATTGATACTTCGACTTTCTAAAAAAAAAATTTTAGTACCTAATGGCTTTTTTTTGGGACAAAAAAGACCCAAATACCTTTATTGTATAAAAGAATCAGTTGGCCTAAAAATTTAATCAAAAAACTAATTTTAAAACCCTTATAACAAAAAGGAGAAAACGAAAAGAATGGAAGTTTAAAGTTTAGAGCAACACTTGGAGATCAAAGCCTATCTCCAAACCTCCATGAACAATAACAACAACAACAGCAACAACAACCCAGTTGTGAGACAACCCAAAACTGCCCAAAATGGGAAGGGCCCACCAAATCATGAACAACAACAACAACAAATGGTAAGACCCAAAACCAGACATCACCACCAAGCAAGAACAGAGGAAGAAGAAGGGGACGAGGTGGAAGAAAATCTGACCAAAACGATGTTTTCATGATGAGACCCAATTTAATATTAAATCCATTGCAAATGGCAATGGCGGTGCTGTGGGTTCTGGTCCTAGTTCTTGTGAATTAAAGGACATGGGTTTTCCAACTTTAAGCAAATCTTTAACCTTTGCTCAAAGGCCTAGTTTTGGTCAAATCGGTACAAAGATTATTGTTAAAGCCAACCAAATCTTTGCTGAGTTAACGGACAAGGACTTAAACCAGTATGATGTAAGCTCTATTTTTCTCCTTCTATCTCTCTCTCTCTTTCTTTTAACACAAATAAGGATTCCATTTTTATTGAAATTGAATTGGGCCCATTTAACTGACATTCAATGTGTAACTAGGTTTTTTTTTTTTTTTTAACTTGTCCTTTTCTCTATTCACATTTATTATGAGTTTTTTTGGAAACATTGGCATTCAATTTTATTCTTATTGTTGCGATGCCTTTTCACTATCAGGGATCTGTATTATTTTTATTTTTATTTTTTTGTTTTGTTTTGTTTGCAGGTGACCATGACTGTTGAAGTGGCATCAAGGACCATGAGAAGGCTATATTGGCAGAACTTGTGAGGCTGTACAAAGAGTCCGACTTGAGAATGAGACTTCCTGCTTATGATGGCAGAAAAAGTTTGTATACAGCTGGTGAGCATCCCTTTGCTTGGAAGGAGTTCACCATTAAGCGTCTTGATAATGAAGATGGAATTAACGGTCCAAGTATGTAAATTTTCATTCTTTTTGTTTTCCACTTTTTGTGTTGTAAGGGTTTTAAAATTATTTTTTTGATTAAAATTTTCAGGCCAATTGATTTATTTTATACAAGAATGGTATTTTGGGCCTTTTTCATCCAAAAAAACACTTCTTGGTATTAAAAAATGATTTTTTAAAAAGTCGAGATATCGATATTAAATTTTCTAAAACATGCGATACTAAACTCAGATTTTATTATAACAGAGGGTGTTAAATTGAAATTTTCTAAAAAAATAACAACTTAAAAGTAAAACGGTTTAAGCTTTTACCCACAATTTTGCAAGCTAGGTAATTCTCTTCAAAAGGCATGAGTTTGGCCAACTTCCTTGACATAATTCATGAAAACCCCATTAAAACCATCAAAAAATCAAGAAAAACATGAAATTCTATAAGGAAGTACTTGAGACTTTTACCTCAAAAAGTGTTTGTTCTTGAACTAGTATTCTTGAATATTGAGTTTAAGCTTGATTTGAGGTTCAATCTTAAAAAAATATTTGGAGAACTTAAGGGAAGGCGTTGCTGGTTTTACTTAGAGCCAAAATAATATTCTTTCTGTTTTTTCTTTTTCCAAATTTTGGTGACTTAATACTTAGTCAACACTTAACGCTTTTATGGTGCATGTTTGGCTTAAAAGCCATGGTGGGAATCCAACCACCAATACCCCTTTGGATGACACTTTATGGTGGGTTCTACAGTTTTTTTCTTTCTTTTTTCATGTTTTGCATGAATAAGAAATGATAGTGATCAATTTGGCTCCTCTTGTGAATCAAAAATCGGTGCACTTAAGGGGTGAGGTGACCTTTTGTCCACCTTAAAGGTGGCACTAAAATGGGTCTCACATAAGCCTTTTTTATAATAAATTAATACTGACAGTATTTATACTGCAGGTATATATCTCATACTGCTAGCATTTTTTCCTATACTATATTTCATAGTCTACAAGCTTCTACGTCATCCACATAATATAATTCTTATATTGCTTAGCTTTACATAGTCTAATTTATATACTGCATTATTATATACAGTATAATTTCTATATTGCTTAGCTTTATGTAATATATTCTTATACTGCATAACTTTACCAGCATAATCTTTACACTATATGATTTTTATAATGTGTATTTCTTACACTGTATTTGTCTTAAAATTTGTTGCTACATATTCTACAACAATTAGGCTTTCCAGCTTGTTTTCATATCATTCCTTTTTTGTTTAAGATAATGATATAATTTTTAATCTTAAAAATCTTATTTTCACTTTTATGAAATTCTTCATAAAAATCATATTTAAACAATAATTACGTGACATGAAAATTACCCCTTACATTTTTAGCAAATTTTTAAGCATAAAATTTAGCTCATAAAATTTGTACATAATTTATTTATCATAATCCTTAATTATTGCATACTTAATATACTAAAAATTCTTAGATGTCATATAAGCTACCACCTTGTGATTACGTGCTTACGGCTGAGAGGATTTGCAGCCTAATTTACATAGATAAAGCTTAAAAGGGTCTTTAGTAGGTTGTGGCTTGAACCACTTTTTTAGTTATAAATAGTATAAAATTCTCATATATTAATATAAAAAAAATTACTATAATATAAAATTTTTTTATCCTGTAGTAAAAAAATAGTTCTAATTATTTTGTCCAACATCATATAAGAAGAACCATGTTGTATGGTTTAAAGAACTCAAAGAAAGCTCTATCAAGAATAACTCATCAAAGGAAGAGGAAGAGACGTGGTTAGGTGTCTATTCAGTGCATCAATCACACATCACAAAACTAGATGTCCTTCTCAACGATATGAATTATAAGATTCTGCAACCATCGCATTAACTCTCCCTTTGACGACTCGGGAAGACTAGAATATTAAAAAGAAATTTACAACAAATTATTTACTGACCCCTTGAGAAAGAATAACAATTTTGTTCTCTTGTCACCTAAATGTGATTTTTTTAATAGTTGAAATATCTTTTTAAAGAAATTTACGAAGTTATCTGTTCGTTGTAAACATCAGACATGAAACCTGTGTAGATAATGATAGCTCGGTTAGGGCTTTTATTGTCGTTTTCTTCATGAATTTTGCCTTTGTCCTTGAAAGTTGTTTGCTAACACACCTAGTATTTGGTATTTATGAGACTCATACAATAGAGTAGTTGGCCTTCTGTCTTGACTACACATTGGCCAATACAGCTTATGATGTTTTGTTAGTAAATTGAAAATGTAGAACTTTTACCAAATTTAGGGCCATTTGACATCACTTCTACTTATGTTTTTAGTTAGTAGAAATAAAGGCAAAAATTACAGCTTTTCAATAAGTGTTTGAAACAATAGTTTTAAAAGAACTATAATGAGTCAAAATAGTTTTAATTTTTTTTAAGTTATAAAAATGTTATAATAAGCTTATAATGAATTTTTGATACTCTGGTATAAGTTTCAAAATATATTTCAGAAGTATTTTTTTGAGAAGTTTCATTTTGTGGCTTTGATATAAAGCACTTATAGAGAGCAAAAACACTTCTGACGATTTATTCAAACACTTCTAAAAATAGCTTGTGAACTTCTAAAAAGTTCTCCCAAACTGGCTCTTAGAAACTTTCTCAACAATAGCTTCCTCTTCCTAGCTACCAAATTAATGGCAATTGATTGTATGAATATGGCAGACTAGTGGTCCACCTTGAACGTTGGTTTAGAAAAAAAAAAAAAAAAATCCCAATGGAGCTGCCTTCTTCTGCAAAAGGTTTAAAAGATCATAACTCGGAAACCAAAATATTTAGGATTTACCAGAATTCAAAAACTTTTTATGAGGTCATACATACATAAATACATACATACATACATACATACATATATACTTTGGTTTCTCATTAAGCCAACTGTTTTTTTGGCACCAACTTGAAAAGCAACAAATTAAGATTAATTATTTTGGCACATATCAGAACTACTTCAAAACGAAATTGTATTTTCCATTATCATTACAACAGAGATTGGTTTCTTGTTTGGTACAAAACGACAGCCTTTGTTGATAAGACGAAACACCTAAAACTCCCCACTATAGCTGGCCTACTTCTTAACATGTAGAGTAGATGTACAAACAATAATCTTTCTGTGATGATTTGGTTTTGAAAAAAAAAATGATTTTATTTAATTGTTTTAGTTTGTTTATCGTGAGAATTCTATATGTTTCAAAGTCTCTCAAAACGCCAGGCTTTACTCAATGTAAGCAATTTGGATGATTACTTTAGTACTTACTTTAAATATGCTGCTCTCCCTGGCCTTAACCAAAGAGAGAGAGAGTCAGAAAGAATGAGAAGAAGAAAAAAGGAAGGAGATTATGAGGTATTGGGTCATAATCTCATCAGATCATACAAACGTTACATTGTGGAACATTTGTTCTAAAGTAAATCCACTAAGCAATTAGAGAATCTTCTTTCTTTTCAACGTAGAATTGAAGAGGAAAAAGAAAAGAAATACTTTGAGACATTTAAAACTTCTTTTAATTATGATAATTAAAGTTACCATTATTCTTCTAGGCAAAGGCTGAAGTCCTCCATGAGAGATTGGCTCTATATGTATAAACAATTTGCCATGTTAATCTGAGTAGAAAAATGTGAGCTCACTCAAGTTTTAGAAATTTAGCTTTTACTCTTAAAATTTTATAAAAATTTAATTCTGCTCTCGTTTTATTAAAAAAAATTAATGCCCATTTAAAATTTTCATATTTAAATATGCCCATGTTCAATTGGAAATTACCTTTCTTTTTTTTTTGTTTTTCAAAATGACCCCATTGATTTTTTTTTCCTGTAATAACTAATGATTTATTTTTGGCTCGTATGTAAATGCAACAATAATTTTGTAAAAAGTATAGCAAGAAATTAATCCATTGCAAAATAAATGTGATGTGACTAATTTATAAGGTCATAATTGAGACCAAAGACGAACTTCTATACTTCCTTTTACAAAGCTGCAATTCACGCAAGGGAATCACAACCGACAAAGGTCATTAATTCTTTTTGGAATGGCTCGAAACACATCAACAAGAAGAGTTTGATAAGAGACTAGTAATTAATGATTTTCAAAATAGCAGAAAGGACTTGTCTGGTTAAAATTGTATTAAGATTAGCACAAAATTGCATTAAATTGCTTCCTCATGGAGCAACGGAATTCCGTCCTAGAAAAAGCTACCATGGTACAAACTTAATAGGAAAGATGTACAAACTACAGTTGCCATTTTCTAGTAAGACGAAACCAAAGAAATTAATCAGAGCACGAAATATGACTAAAATATTGAGTTGAAGCAACTAAAGAAATGTAGAGTAAATTTTATATAATTTTATATACAAAATAAAAAATAAGAAAAAATTCTAGAAGAATAGCTGTTCTTTCTCGTTCGTGGGTGGTCCATCAAAAAAAAAAGAAGCAAAGACAGCTTAAGAGTTACTTAATGTTAAACTTTTTTTTCATGATGTAAGGGAGATTCCTATTAATTTCAGAGAGAAACTCTTTTTTCCCTCCACGGACCATAATTTATTGATAAACCTTTAAATAATGATGTGTATGTTATTGTTAGCTAGCACTATAGTTGAGTTAGATGACATCATTTGGAGCAAGATTATCATGACATACACTTTTGGATTAGTGTGTTAACATTAAAACCTTTTTGATGGAATATTAACGTTATAAGTTTTTAGTAATTCAGCTGCTCTCACCAAACATGAAGAAAAAAAAAATTTGTGTTATTTGATGACAACGGTATAAACTCTGAAATTTAACATTATGACTTGACATCCTTGAAAATGAGCATCCAATCTTTAGGTCTAAAGCTCATTACGAAATATTGCTTACCAATAATAATAATAATATACAATAATTTAATTTACGTGTCTCTTACATCACATATCCTTGTATTTTGCCTTGGCCATCATTCTCTCGTTTTCTTTGACAACCATGGATTCGTAATTAGCCGTTGTTCTGATATCTGGTAACTCTCTCCCTCTCTCTCTCTCTCTTTCTGACGTGTGTCAGAAAATGATTAACAGACATTATCATGAATTAGTTGGTACTACTAGTAAACCGTTATAAATGCCATATATCTTTTCTCTTCAAAAGTTTTCTTATCTTAATATAATTGGTAGTATAAATAAGCTGCTTTAGATGACATATATGTTTTTGGTTTTAAAGTTTTAGATAAACATAACAACTACTCATGTTGATATTTTTTTGCTTGAAAATTTTAGATAATTATAACAACTACTAAGCATCTTGCCATTTTTTAAAACAGTCCATATGAGATTCATTTTATATTCTCATTATTGGGTTAAGCAATGAATAAAACAAATTTGTAAAAAAAACTCCATCAGAAGTTATCAGAAGAAACCATTAAATAATGGGTTATGTCAAAAAATATAGTCTGTTTGATAAAATTGGTTCTAATCAAACTTTTAGTTAGGAATATTGCAATCTACTATAACAAAATTTGAGTTTGGTATTATATATTTTGAAATATTTAATATCGATACCTTGATTTTTTAAAAAATTATTTTTAAGTACCCATGGACCTTTTTTAGGGACAAAAAAGACCCAAATATCCTTATTGTATAAACGAATCAGTTTACCTAAAAATTTTAATAAAAACATAATTTTAAGACCCTTGTAACAAAAGGGCAAAAATGAAAAGAAAAGAATTGAAATTTAAAGTTTAGAGCAACACTTGGTGATCAAAGCCCATCTCCAAACCTCCATGAACAACAACAACAACAACAACAACAACAACAACAACCACCCAGTTGTGAGACAACCCTAAACTGCCCAAAACGGGAAGGGCCCACCAAATCAAGAACAACAACAAAATGGCAAGACCCAAAACCAGACATCACCACTAAAAAAGAACAGAGGAAGAAGAAGAGGACGAGGTGGACGGATTGACCAAAACAACGTTTTTATGATGAGACCTAGTTCAATATTAAATCCATTGAAAATGGCAATGGCGGTGGTGTGGTTTTGGTTCTAGTTCTTGTGAATTAATAGACGTGGGTTTCCAACTTTAAGCAAATCTTTAATCTTGCTCAAAGGCCTAGTTTTGGTCAAATCACTACAAAGATTTTTGTTAAAGCCAACCAATTCTTTGCTGGGTTACCAGACAAGGACTTAAACCAGTATGAAGTAAGCTACATTCTCTCTCTCTCTCTCTCTCTTTTAACACAAAATAAGGATTCCATTTTTATTGAAATTGAATTGGGCCCATTTAACTGACATTCAATGTACGTAACTGGGTTTTCTTGAACTTGTCCTTTTCTTATATTCACATTTATTATGAGTTTTTTTTTGGAAACATTGGCATTCAATTTTGTTCTTATTGTTGTGATGCCTTTTCACTATTAGTGACCTGTATTATTATTATTATTAACTATTATTATTATTCAGGTTTTATTTTGTTTGCAGGTGACCATAACTCTTGAAATGGCATCAAGGACTGTGAATAAGGCTATAGTGGTAGAACTCATGAGGTTGTACAGAGTCTATCTTGGGACTGAGACTTCCTGCTTATGATGGCGGAAAAACTCTATATACAGTTGGTGAGCTTCCCTTTGCTTAGAAGGAGTTCACCATTAAGCTTCTTGATGATGAAGATGGAATTAACGGTCCCAAGGATGTAAATTTTCATTCTTTTTGTTTTCCACTTTTTGTGCTATAAGCATTTTAAAATTATTTTTTTGAATAAAATTTTCAAGTCAACTAATTCTTTTGTACAATAAGGGCATTTGGGACTTTTTTCTTTCCAAAAAAAAAAAACAAACACCTCTGGGTACCAAAAAAGGTTTTCCTAAAAAGTCGAGGTATCAATATTAAATATTCTAAAACATAGGATACCAACCTCCAATTTTATCATAACAGAGGGTACTAAATTGAAAATTCCTAACAAATAACAACTTAAAAGTAAAAGGATTTAAGTTTCTACCCATAATTTTGCAGGCTTGGTGATTTTCCACAAAAAGCATGGGTTTGGCCAACTTCCTTGACATGATTCATGACGAAACCCCCCATTAAAACCATCAAAAACTCAAGAAAAGCACAAAATTCCATAAGAAAATAGTTGAGACTTTTACCTCAAAAAGTGCTTGTTCTTGAAGTAGTATTCTTAAATATTGAGTTTAAGCTTGATTTGAAGTTTAATCTCAAAAAAATATTTGGAGAACTTAAGGGAAGGCGCTGCTGGTTTTACTTAGAGCCAAAATGGCATTCTTAATGTTTTTTTTTTTTTCCAAATTTTGGTGATTTAATAGTTAGTCAACACTTAACCCTTTTATGGTGCAAGTTTGGCTTAAAAGCCATGGTGGGAATCCAACCACCTCTAAGGAAAATGTAGCAAAATTATACCCTTTTGAGTGGCACTTTATGGTGGGTCCCACAATTTTTTTTTTTTTTTTTTCATGTTTTGCATGAAAAAGAAATGATGGAGATTGATTTGGCTCCTTTTGTGAATCCAAAATCAGTGCATTTACTGGGCAAGGTGACCTTTTGTCCACCTTAAAGGTAGCACCAAAATAGGTCCCACATAAGCTTTTTTAACAATAAATTTATATTGATAGTATTTTTTTTTATACTGTGGATATATGTCTCATAATGTTGGCATTCTTTCCGATACTATGTTTAATGGTACACAAGCTTCCATGTTATCCACACAGTATAATTCTTATACTGCTTAGCTTTGCACAATTTAATTTCTATACTACATTACTTTATGCAGTATAATTTCTATATTGCTTAGCTTTATGCAATACAATTCTTAAACTGCATAACTTTACCAGTGTAATCTTTACACTGTATTATTCTCACACTACATGATTTCCATACTGTATTTGTCTTAAAATTTGTTGCGACACATTCTATAATAATTAGCTTTCCAGCTTATATTTATATCATTTTGTTTCTGTTTAAGACAATGATATGATTTTTAATCATAAAAATCCCATTTTCACTATTATAAATTTTTTTTTGTAAAAATCGAATTTAAACAATAATTCTTGTTATACAAAAATTACCCCTTATATTATTAACAAAATTTTGACCATAAAATTTAGCTCACAAATTTATATATAATTTGCTTATCATAATCTTAATTATTACATATTTAATGTATTAAAAATTCTTGAATGTCATGTAAACTACCACCTTGGTGATTACGTGCTTATTGCTGAGAGAATTTGAAGCCTAATTTACATGGACAATGCTTAAGAAGAACAATGTTGTATGGTTTAAAGAACTTAAAGAAAGGTCTATCAAAAATGACTCATCAGAGGAAGAGATAGGGTTGCATGGGAAGGTGACTATTCAATGCATCAATCACACATCACAAAATCAGATGTCCTTCTCAATGACATGAATTATAAGATCCTGCAACCATCACATTAACTCTCCCTGTGACGACTTAGGAAGACCTGAACATTGAAAAGAAATTGACAACAAATAATTTACTTCCCTTGGGAAAGAATAATAATTTTGTTCTCTGGCCACATAAATATGACTTTTTTTTTTAAGAGTTGTAATATCTTTTAAAAAAATTTTACAAAGTTACTTGTTTCGTTGTAAACATCAGACATGAAACCTGTATAGATAACAGTAGCTTGGTTAGTGCTTTTATTGTCATTTTTTTCAAGAATTTTGCCTTTGTACTTAAAAGTTTTTGCTAACACACCCGGTATTTGATATTTATGAGACTCATACAACAAAGCAGTTGGCCTTTTGTCTTGGCTACACATTGGCCAATATAGCTTATGATGTTTTGTTAGTAAATTGGAAATGCAGAACTTTCACCAAGTTTAGGGCTCACTTGACACCGTTTTTGTTTGTGTTTTTAGTTACATTCTTAACAAATTTTTTAGCACAAAATTTAGCTTACAAATTTATACATAATTTACTTATTATAATCTTAATTATTACATACTTAACGCATTAGAAATTCTTGAATGTCATATAAACTACCACCTTGGTGATTACGTGCTTACTGCTGAGAGAATTTGCAGCCTAATTTACAGGGACAACGCTTAAGAAGAACAATGTTGTATGGTTTAAAGAACTTAAAGAAAGCTCTATCAAAAATGACTCATCAGAGGAAGAGATAGGGTTGCATGGGAAGGTGACTATTCAGTGCATCAATCACACATCACAAAATCAGATGTCCTTCTCAACGACATGAATTATAAGATCCTGCAACCATCGCATTAACTCTCCCTGTGACGACTTAGGAAGACCTAAACATTTAAAAGAAATTGACAACAAATAATTTACTTACCCCTTAGGAAAGAATAATAATTTTGTTCTCTTGTCACATAAGTATGACTTTTGTTTTTACCGAGTTGTAATATCTTTTTAAAAAAATTTACAAAGTTACCTGTTTCATTGTAAACATCAGACATGAAACTTGTGTAGATAACAGTAGCTCGATTAGTGCTTTTATTGTCGTTTTTTTCATGAATTTTGCCTTTGTACTTAAAAAGTTTTTTGCTAACACACCCGGTATTTGATATTTATGAGACTCATACAACAAAGTAGTTGGCCTTTTGTCTTGGCTACACATTGGCCAATACAGCTTATGATGATTTGTTAGTAAATTGGAAATGCAGAATTTTCACCAAGTTTAAGGCTCGTTTGACACCGTTTTTGTTTGTGTTTTTAGTTAGTAAAAGAAGAGAGACAAAAACTATAGCTTTTCAATAAGTGTTTGGAACCATATTTTTCAAAGAGCTTTAATAGGTCAAAATGGTTTTAATTTTTTTAAGTTACAAAAATGTTATATTATGCTTATAATGTATTATCAATACTTTAGTATAAGTTTCAAAGTTTATTTTAAAAATGTTTTTTTTAGAAGCTACATTTAATGGCTTTGACATGAAACATTTATGGAGAGCAAAAACACTTCTAACAGTGTTACTTTATCCAAATACTTCCAGAAGTAGCTTTTGCATTTCTAAAAGGCTTTCCCAAACAAGCCCTTAGAAACTTTCTCAACAATAGCTTCCTCTTCCTAGCTACCAAATTGATGGCAAGTAATGGTATGAATATGGCAGACTAGTGGTCCACCTTAAACGTTGGTTTAGAAAAAAAAAAAAAAAATCCCAATGGAGCTGCCTTCTTCTGCAAAAGGTTTAAAAGATCATAAGTAGGAAACCGAAATATTTAGGATTTACCAAGATTCAGAAACTTTTTATGAGGTGATACATACATAAATACATATACGAATATATGGCACCAACTTGAAAAGAAACAAAATAGGATTAATTATTTTGGCACGTATCAGAACTACTTCAAAACGAGATTGCATTTTCCATTATCATTACAGCAGAGATTGGTTTCTTGTTTGGTACAAAAATACAGCCTTTGTTGATAAGACGAAACACCTAAAACTCCCCATTATAGCTGGCCTACTTCTTTACATGTAGAGTAAATGTACAAACAATAATCTCTCTGTGAGGATTTGGTTTTGAAAAAAAATGATTTTATTTAATTGTTTTAGTTTGTTTATGTCACGCCCCGGAGTACGGGAGGTGACGTGGTGGAATATTTAGATTAATTAAAAGAGAATTTAATTAAAAATCGAGAGTTTGAGAATCAAATTAAATAAAAATTAAGAAGATTTTCCACCACATTTTATAAAAGAATTTATAAATATTAAGCAGGTAATAAAAATTAAATAAAAACCGCGAATATGGGTTCCACAACCCACAACTTGTGCACACACATAGTACTGACAATATCATAAATACAATTACAGTCCAGGTACAAATGAAGTTAAGTCTTACATGCCTTGATTAATAATACAGAATATAAATAAATCCTCCTATTGCTCCTGAGTTCGGTCCGAAGAATCTTCTCCGAACCTAAATGGAAGACCACCTAGATGGGGGAAATTTAAAACAATAAAACGTGAGCGAAAGGCTCAGTAGGACTATGTTTTATAAAATAGTTTAATGCAAAGAAACATAGCATCATTAGAAGTTATTCAAAGGAAACTTAAATAAATAAATAATTTGAGTAGAACCGTTCTGTCACAGAACAGTCCACTCGTCAAATCAAAACACCAATTTACTTTTACCTAGGCAAACCATGATATCACCACCGTAGTGGCCCAGCTGGGTTTCGGGACCTACCCCCAAGGTCGATCGCTACACGACCCGATCTCTGATATGGCATCATGCCCATGTGTTTATTATCATTATCATTCAAAACCCAATTACCGAGTGTTGTCAATTACATTTATTATGAAATTCATTTCAGATCACGGTATATTAAAATATAACCGATAAAACCATTTTCAAACAACCGTTGAAAACATTTTGATAGAAATCATTTTCAAAGCCAAATCATTTCAAAACCAGGCTACCAAAGAAATAGGATAGAAGTCCTACCTCAATATTCGTGCCGGTGCCCCACACCGTAATCCCGGTCCGCTATACGTTAGCTCCACGGAACCACGAACGATCCTAGATACAGACTAAGTCGATCAATATCTAGTTTGAGACATTCTATGTTACTAAATCATTTCATGATGTCCTAGTGTGCCATTTGTACCTTTAAAATCATTCTATAAGGTTGAGATTTAAATCTGGGTTCAAAACAGTGAAAACGGGTAAAAATCACAAAATTTTCCATGCCTCGATCGGCCTGCCGGACGCCCTGCTTCGGCCTGCCGAACTGCACAGTTTGGCCTGCCGGAAGCAAAGTTCGGTCGGCCGAACATTTCCCAGATTCGGCCTGCCGGTCGGAAGAACATCGGCCTGCTGATCATCACTCCGGCCTGCCGAACACACAGTTCGGCCTGCCGAACTAGAAAAATCCAGAAATCCCAGCCACGGGTTTCTGGATCCCCAAAATCCAAATCTTGGTTCTAACCTGTTTTTCTCAAATCCTAGGCATGAAAAACAGTTATACTTGATAGAAAAACATACTAAAACATGTTTGGACTCATTTAAACAAGATTTAAACTCAAAATCCTCAAAAATCCAAAAATGAGAAAATGAGGGGAAAAATGAAAAATCTTGAATCCAATCCGTTTTTCTTCAATCTAAGCTTAGATTCTAGTTGTCCTAAGTTCATTTAACTCGAACACAAGGTTTTCTAAGCTTAATCAAACCTAGATTTCAAAAATGCACAAAATTGAAAATTTTGTAAAAAGTTTAGAAATTTCGAATCTAACCTCGAATCGAAGCTTCAATCCGCATTCTCGGTTGCCGAATCACGTCCCCGAGCTTCCTCCTCGCTAACCCGAAGCTTGGATTCGAAATTGGGTTTAAAAATTTGAGAGAGAATTGAGAGAGAGAGGGGCTGCCGAGAGAGATGAGAGAAGAGAGAGAGAGAGAGTGGGCGTGGAAGTGAGGAAAGAGAGAGAAAAAGGAAATAAATAGAGAAAATCGGTGGGCAGTTTTACTGTGCGAAAACCATGTGCCGCCTACGGTTTTGTAAAACAGAGTATTTTTAACATTTTACAAATTGTTGTGTTTTAAAACTCAAAACATCATTTTAAAACAATAAGAAATCTTTTGAACACATCAATTTAACAAAACAACCAAAAACTCAAAATCCAACCAAATAATCTAATTAAAGTTAAAACTTTAATTATGGCACACTAATTCATCATTTACATTACATTAACATTAAATAAATTTCGGGATGTTACAGTTTATCGTGAGAATTCTATATGTTTCAAAGTCTCTCGAAACGCCAGGCTTTACTCAAAGTAAGCAATTTGTATGATTACTTTAGTAGTTACTTTAAATATGCTGCTCTTTCTGGCCTTAACCAAAGAGAGAGGAAGTGAGAAAGAATAAGAAGGAGAAAAAAGGAAGGAGATTATGAGGTATTGGGTCATAATCTCATCAGATCATAAAAACGTTACATAGTGGAACATTTGTTCTAAAGTAAATCCACTAAGCAATTGGTGAATCTTCTTTCTTTTCAACGAATTGAAGAGGAAAAAGAAAAGAAATACTTTGAGACATTTAGAACTTCTTTTAATTATGATAGTTAAAGATGCTATTATTCTTCTAGGCAAGGCTAAAGTTCTCCATAAAAGATTGGCTCTGCATGTATAAACAATTCGCCATGTTAATCTGCGTAGAGAAATGTGAGCTCACTCAAGTTTTAGAAATTTAACTTTTACTCTTAAAATTTTATAAAAATTTTATTCTGCTCTCGTTTTATAAAAAAAATTCTATGCCCATTTAAAATTTTCATATTTATTTATGTCCACGTTCGATTAGAAATTATCTCTCTCTTTTTTATTTTTTTCTTCAACATGACCCCATTGATTATTTTTCTGTAATAACTAATGATTTATTTTTGGCTCGTATATAAATGCAACAATAATTTTGTAAAAAGTATGACAAGAAATTAATCCATTGCAAAATAAATGTCATGTGACTAATTTCTAATGCGATAATTGAGACCAAAGACGAACATAATCTTCTATACTTCCTTTAACAAAGCTGCAATTCACGCAAGGGAATCACGACCGACAAAGGTCATTGAATTCTTTTTGGAATGGCTCGAAACACACCAACCTGAAGAGTTTGATAAGATACTAGTCATTCATGCTTTTCAAAATAGCAGAAAGGACTTGTCTGGTTAAAATTGTATTAAGATTAGCACAATATTGCATTAAATTGCTTCCTCATGGAGCAACGAATTGCCGTCCTAGAAAAAGCTACCATGGTACTAACTTAAAGGAAAGATCTACAAACTACAGTGACGATTACCTAGCAGAGCGAAACCAGAAAAATTAATCAGGGAACGAAATATGAGTAAAATATTGAGTTAGAGCAAATAAAGAAATGTAGGGTAAATTTTATATAATCTTATATGCAAAATAAAAAGCAACAAAAAATTTTAGAGGAACGCCCACTCTTCCTCGTTCGTAGATGACTCTTTTTACTCCTGCTAGCTAGTAACTGTTGCACTTAAAGTGGTCCCAAAAAAAAAAAAAAAAGGGAAAAGACAGCTTAAAAGGTACTTAATGTTAAACTTTCTTTTCATGATGCAAGAAAGATTCCTATTAATCTCAGAAAGAAATTCTTTTTTCCCTCCAACACGGACCATAATTTATTGATAAACCTTTAAATAATGATATGGATATTATTGTTTAGCTCGCACTATAGTTGAGTTAGATGACATCATTTGGGGCAAGGTCATCATGACATACACTTTTGGATTAGCTTGTTAACCTTAAAACCTTTTTGATGGAATATTAACGTTATAACTTTTTAGTAATTCAGCTGCTCTCACCAAACATGAAGGAAAAAGATTTGCTTTATCGGATGACAATGATATAAACTATGAAATTTAACATTATGACTTGACATCCTTGAAAATGAGCATCCAATCTTTAGGTCTAAAGCTCATTACGAAATGTTGCTTACCAATAATAATAATAATAATATACAATAATTTAATTTACCTGTCTCTTGCATCACATTTCCTTGTATTTTGCCTTGGCCATCATTCTTTCGCTTTCTTTGTCGTCCATGGATTCGTAATAAACCGTTGATCTGATATCTGGTAACGTTTTTATTTCCTGATGAGGGTCAGAAAATAAATAAGAGACATTATCATAAATTAGTTGGTACTACCAGTAAACAGTTTTAAATGCTATATATCTTTTCTCTTCAAAACTTTTCTTATCTTAAAATAATTGGTAGTACTAATAAGCTGCTCTAGATGAAATATATGTTTTTGGTTTTAAAGTTTTAGATAAAATAACAACTACTCATGTTGATATTTTTTGCTTGAAAATTTCAGATAATTATAACAACTACTAAGCAACTTGCCATTTTTTTAAACAGTTCATATGAGATTCATTTTATATTCATCATTACTGGGTTAACCAGACAATGAATAAAACAAATTTGTAGAGAGAACTCTATCAGAAATTATAAAAAAAAACCATTAAATAATGGGTTTTGGTGAAAAATATAACTTGTTTGACAAAATTAGTTCTAATCAACTTTTCAGTTAAGAATATTATAATCTGTTATAGCAAAATTTGAGTTTAATACCGTATACTTTGGAATATTTGATATCAATACCTTGATTTTTTAAAAAATCATTTTTAAGTACCTAGAGGCTTTTTTTAAGGACAAAAAAGACCCAAATACCTTTATTGTAGAAAAGAATCAGTTGGCCTAAAAAGTTTAATTAAGAAAATAATTTGAAAACCCTTGTAACAAAAAGGGGAAAACGAAAAGAAAAGAATGGAAATTTAAAGTTTAGAGCTACACTTGGTGATCAAAGCCCATCTCCAAACCTCCATGAGTAAAAACAACAACAACAATCCAGTTGTGAGACAACCCAAAACGGGAAGGACCCACCAAATCATGAACAACAACAACAACATGGCAACACCCAAAACCAGACATCACCACTAAAGAAGAACAAAGGAAGAAGATGAGGATGAGGTGGACGGAAATCTGACCAAAACGACGTTTTTATGATGAGACCTAGTTCAATATTAAATCCATTAAAAATGGCAAGGGCGGTGGTGTAGGTTCTGGTTCTAGTTCGTGTGAATTGATGAACATGGGTTTTCCAACTTCAAGCAATTCTTTAATCTTGCTCAAAGGCCTAGTTTTGGTCAAATCGGTTTAAAGATTGTTGTTGAAGCCAACCAATTCTTTGCTGAGTTATCGAACAAGGACTTAAAACAGTATGATGTAAGCTCTATTTTCTCTCTTTTTCTCTCTCTCTTTATCTCTCTCTCTTTTTCAACACAAAATAAGGATTCCATTTTTATTGAAATTGAATTGGGCCCATTTAACTAACATTTAATGTACGTAACTAGGTTTTTTTGAACTTGTCCTCTTGTTCTATTCACATTTATTATGAGTTTTTTTTGGAAACATTGGCATTCACTTTTGTTCTTATTGTTGCGATGTCTTTCACTATCAGTGATCTGTATTATTATTATTAATTATTGTTATTATTTTGGTTTTATTTTGTTTGCAGGTGACCATAACTCTTGAAGTGGCATCAAGGACTTTGAACAAGGCTGTAGTGGCAGAACTTGTGAGGCTGTACAAAGAGTTTGATTTGGGAATGAGACTTCCTGCTTATGATGGCAGAAAATTAAAATTATTTTTTTGATTAAAATTTTCAAGTCAACTAATTTTTTTTATACAATAGGGGCATTTGGGACTTTTTTTGTCCAAAAAAAACACCTTTGGGTACTAAAAAAAGGATCGAGGTATCAATATAAAATATTCTAAAACATAGGGTACCAAACTCTAATTTTGCTGCAACAAAGAGTACTAAATTGAAATTTTCCTAAAAAATAACAACTTAAAAGTAAAAGGTTTAAGCTTTTACCCACAATTTTGCAGGCTTGGTAATTCTACACAAAAGGCATGAGTTTGGTCAACTTCCTTGACATGATTCATGACAAAATCCCTCATTAAAATCATCAAAAACTCAAGAAAACACAAAATTTCATAAGAAAATACTTGAGACTTTTACCTCAAAAAGTGCTTGTTCTTGAACTAGTATTCTTAAATATTGAGTTTAAGCTTGCTTTGAGGTTTAATCTTAAAAAATATTTGGAGAATTTAAGGGAAGGCGCTACCGGTTTTACTTAGAGCCAAAATGGCATTCTTTCCTTTTTGTTTTTTCAAATTTTGGTTACTTAATAATTAGTCAACACTTAACCCTTTTATGGTGCAAGTTTGGCTTAAAAGCCATGGTGGGAATCCAACCACCACCAAGGAAAATGTAGCAAAATTACACCATTTTGGGTGGCATTTTATGGTGGGTCCCATAATTTTTTTTTTTTTCCTTTTCTCATGTTTTGTATGAAAAAGAAATGATGAAGACCAATTTGACTCCTTTTGTGAATCCAAAAACAGTGCATTTAAGGGGTGAGGTGACCTTTTGTCCACCTTAAATGTGGCACCAAAATGGGTCCCACATAAGCTTCTTTAACAATGCATTTATACTGATAGTTTTTTTTATCTACTGTAGGTATATGTCCCATACTACTGGCATTCTTTCCTATACCGTGTTTTACGGTCCACAAGCTTCCATATCATTCACATAGTATAATTTTTATACTGCTTAGCTTTGCACAGTTTTATTCTATATTGCATTACTTTTTATAATATAATTTCTATACTGCTTAGCTTTATGCAGTATAATTCTTAGACTGCATAACTTTACCTATGTAATCTTTACATTATATTATTCTCACATTGCATGATTTTCACACCGTGTATTCCTTATAATGTATTTGTCTTAAAATTTGTTGCTACACATTCTGTTACAATTAGGCTTTCCAGCTTGTTTTCATATCATTCCTTTTTTGTTTAAGACAATGATATGATTTTTAATCTTAAAAATCTCATTTTCACTTTTATAAATTTTTTCATAAAAATCGAATTTAAATAATAATTCTCGTGACATGAAAATGACCCCTTAGATTCTTAACAAAATTTTGAACATAAAATTTGTCTCATAAAATTTGTACATAATTTACTTATCATAATATTTAATTATTGCATATTTAATGCACTAAAAATTCTTGAATGTCATATAAACTACCACCTTGGTGATTACGTGCTTACTAGTGAGAGAATTTGCAGCCTATTTCATATGGACAACGCTTAAGAAGAACAATCTTGTATGGTTTAAAGAGCTTAAAGAAAGCTCTATCAAAAACGACTCAACAGAGGAAGAGATGGGGTTGTATGGGAAGGTGACTATTGAGTGCATCAATCACACATCACAAAATCAGGTGTCCTTCTCAACGACATGAATTATAAGATTCTGCAACCATCACATTAACTCTCCCTCTAACGACTTAGGAAGACCAGAACATTGAAAATAAATTTACAACAAATAATTACCAGAACATTGAAAAGAAATTTACAACAAATGATTTACTTGCCCGTTGAGAAAGAATAACTATTTTGTTCTCTTGTCACATAAATATGACTTTTTTTTTTGGCTAGTTGTAATATCTTTTTTTTTTTTAAATTACAAAGTTACCCGTTTCATTGTAAACATCAGACATGAAACCTATGTAGATAACACTAGCTCGGTTAATGCTTTTATTGTCGCTTTCTTCATGAATTTTGCCTTTGTACTTTAAAGTTTTTTGCTAACACACCCAGTATTTGATATTTATGAGACTCATACAACAGAGTTGTTGGCCTTCTATCTTGACTACACATTGGCCAATACAGCTTATGATGTTTTGTTAGTAAATTGGAAATGCAGAACTTTCACCAAATTTAGGGCCCGTTTGGCACCACTTTTGCTTGTGCTTTTAATCAGTAGAAAAATAAAGGCAAAAATTATAGCTTTTCAATCAGTATTTGAAACCATATTTTAAAAAAAAAATTAATAGGTCAAAATACTTTTAATTTTTTTAAGTTACAAAAATGTTATAATAAGCTTATAATGAAATATCACTACTTTGGTACAAGTTTCTAAATCTATTTTAGAAGCACTTTTTTGAAAAGTTATATTTTGTGGCTTTGACATGAAGCACTTATGGAGAGCAAAACCACTTCTGAAAGTTCATCCAAGCACTTTCAAAAGTAGCTTTTGAACTTCTAAAAAGCTCTCCCAAACAGGCTTTTAGAAACTTTCTCAACAATAGTTTCCTCTTCCTAGCTACCAAATTAATGGCAAGTGATTGTAGGAATATGGCAGACTAGTGGTCCACCTTAAACGTTGGTTTAGAAAGAAAAAAAAAAATCCCAACGGAGCTGCCTTCTTCTGCAAAAGGCTTAAAAGATCATAACTAAGAAACCAAAATATTTAGGATTTACCCAGATTCAGAAACTTTTTATGAGGTGATACATACATACATACATACATATATATATATATATACACACGTATGTATATATGTGACGTATGTATATATATGTGACTTTGGTTTCTCATTAAGCCAACTGTTTTTTTGGCACCAACTTGAGAAGAAAAAAAATAGGATTAATTATTTTGGCACGTATCAGAACTACTTCAAAACGATATTGCATTTTCCATTATCATTACAACAGAGATTAATTTCTTGTTTGGTACAAAAATACAGCCTTTGTTGATAAGACGAAACACCTAAAACCCCCTACTATGGCTGGCCTACGTCTTAACATGTAGAGTAAATGTACAAACAATAATCTCTCTGTGATGATTTGGTTTTGAAAAAAAAAAAGTATTTTATTTAATTGTTTTAGTTTGTTTATGGTGAGAATTCTATATGTTTCAAAGTCTCTCAAAACGCTAGGCTTTACTCAAAGTAAGCAATTTTATGATTACTTAGTAGTTGCTTTAAGCATGCTGCTCTCTCTGGCTTTAACCAAAGAGAGAGAAAGTGAGAAAGAATAAGGAGAAAAAAGGAAGGAGATTATGAGGTTTTGGGTCATAATCTCACCCTTTCAAATCATACAAACGTTACATAGTGCAACATTTGTTCTAAAGTAAAACCACTAAGCAATTGGTGGATCTTCTTTCTTCTCAACGTAGAATTGAAGAGGAAATAGAAAAGAAATACTTTGAGACATTTAAAACTTCTTTTAATTATGATAGTTAAAGATGTTATTATTCTTCTAGGCAAAGGCTAAAGTTCTCCGTGAAGGATTTGACTCTACATGTATAAAGAATTCACCATGTTAATCTGAGTGGAGAAATGTGAGCTTACTCATGTTTTGGAAATTTAGTTTTCACTCTTAAAATTTTTATAAAAATTTAATTATGCTCTCTTTTTATAAGAAAAATTCTATGCCCATTTAAAATTTTCATATTTATTTATGTCCACGTTCAATTAGAAATTATCTCTCTCTCCCCCTCTTTTTTTTTTTTTCAAAATGACCCCATTGAGTATTTTTCTGTAATAACTAATGATTTATTTTTGGCTCGTATATAAATGCAACAATAATTTTGTAAAAAGTATAACATGAAATTAATCCATTGCAAAATAAATGTTATGTGACTAATTTCTAATGTTATAATTGAGACCAAAGACGAACATAATCTTCTATACTTCCTTTTACAAAGCTGCAATTCCCGCAAGGGAATCACCACCGACAAATGTCATTGAAATCTTTTTGGAATGGCTCGAAACACATCCACCTGAAGAGTTTGATAAGAGACTAGTAATTAATGCTTTTCAAAATAGCAAAGAGGACTTGTCTGGTTAAAATTGTATTAAGATTAGCACAAAATTGCATTAAATTGCTTCCTAATGGAGAAACGAAATGCCGTCCTAGAAAAACCAACCAGGGTACGAACTAAAGGAAAGATCTACAAACTACAACGGCGATTACCTAGTAGGGCAAAACCAGAAAAATTAATCAGAGAACGAAATATGACTAAAATATTAAGTTGGAGCAAATAAAGAAATGTAGGGTAAATTTTATACAATTTCATATACAAAATAAAAAATAAGAAAAAATTTTAAAAGAACGGTCGGTCTTTCTCGTTCGTGGGTGGCTTCTTTTACCCTTGCTATCTAGTAACTGTTGTACACAAGGTGGTCCACAAAAAAAAGAGAAAAAAGAAAAACATTTTAGGAGCTAATTAATATTAAACTTTCTTTTCATGAAATAAGTGAGATTCCTAATAATCTCAGAGAAACTCTTTCATTCCCCAACACGGACCATAATTTAGTGATAAATCTTTAAATAATGACATGGATGATATTGTTAGGTGGCACTATAGTTGAGATAGATGACATCATTTGGAGCAAGATAACATGATAACATTAAATAAAGAGATAGATAATAACCTGACATGCACTTTTGGATTAGTGTGTTAACATTATAGCCTTTTTGATGGAATATTAACGTTATAACTTTTTAGTAATTCAGCTGCTCTCATCAAACATGAAGGAAAAAAAAAAATTGCGTTATCTGATGACAATGATATAAACTATGAAATTTAACATTATGATTTGACATCCTTGAAAATTAGCATCCAATCTTTAGGCCTAAAGCTCTTTGCGAAATATTGCTTACCAAAATAGCAGCAGCAGCAGTAGTAATAGTAATAATAATAATAATAATAATAATTCAATTTACGTGTGTCTCTTACGTCACATTTCTTTGTATTTTGCCTTGCTGATCGAAATTTGCACCCAACATCACATGGCCATCATTCTTTCGTTTTCTTTGTCGTCCATGGATTCGCAATAAACTGTTGTTCTGACATCTGGTAACTTTTTTTTTTTTTTTTCCTGACGTGGGTCAGAAAAGGATTAAGGGACAATATCATAAGTTAATTGGCACCACTTATAAACAGGTTTGAATGCTAATATATCTTTTCTCTTGAAAAGTTTTCTTATCTTAAAATAATTGGTAGTACTAATAAGCTGCTTTAGAGGACATAAATCTTTTTGGTTTTAAAGTTTTAGCTAAATATAACAACTACTCACGCTGATATTTTTTGCTTGAAAATTTTAGATAATTATAACAACTATTAAGCAACTTTCCATTTTTTAAATGAGTTCATATGAGATTCATTTTATATTCATCATTATTGCGGGTTAAGTAAACAATGAATAAAACAAATTTGTAGAGAGAACTCCATGAGAAGTTATTAGAAGAAACTATTAAATAATGGGTTCTGCTAAAAAATATAGCATGTTTGATAAAATTGGTTCTAACCAATTTTTTCATTAGGAACATTGTAAAGCTCCACATGTTATAGTAAAAAGGAAAAAGTTGCTACAGTGTAAAGCTCTTACATGCTACAGTGTTTACAGTTCTAATCAATGGTACTACTCACTATGCCAAATGCTCTTTATTGTCAAATTATGAACCAAGAGCCGGACCCCTTTTTTGCCCAAAGCTTGACCACTTGTTTGCTTGAAGAGTATAGTTCAAGCATATTGACTGGCCTTGATTTTGCTTTTGCAAGAAGAGATGTATCCTTTAAGGTGAATTTGCGCTTCGAGATGCAAAGGAAAAATGCCATTATAAGAAGCTTTTGAGTTTTGGGTTTGGAGAGATCTAAAGCCAACAAAATAGCTAGTATGTCAAAAAAGTGTGAGAAGTAAATGGGCTTGCCAATGAACAACAAAATATGAACCGTGCCACAAAGTTATACGAAATGAAAGCAAAGCCGTAGGTAGTAACAGCTCTCACATGGCGTTTCACTCTCCATTACCCGCTTATGATGGACTTTTGGACCACTTCATGGTCATTTTTAGGCCACTCAACCCCTATATTTTGTGTGTGCATGGAGAATGTGCTAATTCTTCTTCTTCTTTTATTTCTTTGGCCGATCAAATTTTTGTACATTAATATTCTGCTATAAATATCCAATTAGCAAAAACTAAGCCAATACAAGGGAACGTAGATAGGTAATATAAGTATTATTTGAGATATCATATCCATTTTATCTCTCTGTAATAGATAATCACTCATGCATTGAATGGCCTTCCTATTATTGTGGAAGCCAAATAAAACATTTGCAAATATCATATACCATAACCATATTCAATATGTCAAAATAAGAAAGAAAGAGAGAGACATAAGATGGTTGATTGAAAAATCAATCAAATACCAAAGAGCCCCACAACTTAAATAAGATTAAAATTTGGACTAACTTGGGGTCGAGCCAGAGGCTATGCTTTCTCAAGCCAATGGTTCGAGCCCAAATCAAAAAACAGCTACAATGGTTCCCAATCTCATCAATCTGCAACAGTCCAAGTCATATCATTCTCGAAAATCCAGTGACAAACCTCAATCCGACCCGGACTTGAACCCAAAGCAAGGAAAGCTCCATGGGCGGGGCTCCACACTGAGGTATCCAAGTGACAGATGGCAACTCCGTGGTTAATCTTGGCCTTAGATTTTGGGTCAAGTAGATCCGCTTCATAGACCCGAACTTTGGGTACAGAGTGGCAGTAATACACTAGGTAGGGGAACAAACTCTGATGACAAGAAACTGACTCTGTGACTTTTCCGCCGTTGATGCCTTTGACCGATCCAATCGTGATGTTGCTCTTTGACCCGCTGACGTTCTCTGTTGACCGAACGACGACGTTTCTCCCCAGCACCGATGTCGCAAAGTCAATCATGTCCTCGACCGATGAAACGCAACGTTTCGTCTCCCCTTTGCTCGGAGCCCTCTCGCACTCTGCCAGCGTGTCCACTATCATTTTCTCCATCGTTGAATTGTCGCCGGCCTGGAAGATCGTCTTCAACTCCGACACCTTTGAGGCCGAAAAAGGTAATTTCGAAGTGATAGTTCGGGGCAAAAACGACCTTTTGGGCATTTTATCTCTAATATCAGGCATTGGCATCACCACCCCCTTCTTCAGCATCGACTCCCTAAAGAATTTGCCTGGTTCCACCCATCTTTTTACCAAACTGCCACTGATCGCCTTAGTCCTCGCCGATTCCCCCGGTCCGGAGCTCACATTGGTGTAGCTAGCGAAGGTCACGCCCTCCTTGGCGTATTCCTTGAAGGTGTTGTTGACGCCGTAGCCCTTGAACCCGATAGATTGCCCCGCCGCGCCCTTGCCGTACCCAGTGAACTTCTCCGTACCTTCGTTGATCGATTTTCCATAATTGGAGAAATTGATGTCCTCGTCATTGGAGTTCTTGGCGTAGGACCGGAATGAGGAGTCGCCGACATTGGACTGATCTCTGTAGCTCGTAAATTTCTCCACCGCCCCGTTGCCACCATCTCCGTAGCTCCTGAAATTGTTCTCCGGCACATTTCCGTCAAATCCGTAGCTCTTGAACGTGTCCTGTCCGCTAATGGAGGTCTGCTGGTAGCTCGAGAACGTCGAACCAATCACATTGGAGCTGTTCCCGTAGCTAATGAAGTCATTCTTCGGGCCATTGCTGTTCTTCCCGTAGTTCGCGAAGGACTGGTCCCCGGAGTTGGCGTTGACGCTGTATCCTTTAAACGTCTGTTTCCTCCCCATGGTCTCATCGGAGTAGGACGTGAATCGGAGATTCGGAATATTCACCGAATCGGCGTACTTCGAGAAATCGCCTGCCCCATCGACGGCCGTGGTCCCGTAGGTGTTGAACCTCTGGTCAATTACGTTCCCTTCGGAGGCGTAGTTGTTAAACTTTTCGTCGTGGGCGTTGGAATCTCTGCTGTAGCGGCGGAAGGAGTTGACGGGGATGTTCTCCTCGAGAGAGTAGTTCTTGAAGACGTCCGCGCCGGTGGCGAGGCCGTCGCCGTAGTTGGTGAAGTTCCGGTCGATGTAGTTGGCAAAGTTTACGTCCTCGGTGTGCTTTTCGAGGCTGGGGGCCAAATCGGGGAAGCAGAGGAGGTGAGCGGCGGAGCAGAACTCGGGGAGGCGCTTGGAGAGCGAGTTCTGAGCCGCGAGCTTCGCGAACACCGCCGAGTCAACGGCGGTCAAAGGCGACGCCTTAGAGAGCAGAAACGGCGGCTTCTCGGCGTCGTTTCGGATCTCCTTGTTCCAGTACCGAATCACATGGGCCTTCGGCGAGAACGGACTCTCCTCCTCCGCTCCGGCGACGGCGGGTCCCACCTACATTGGGGAAAAACAATACTCATTATCAAAAATTAGAGAAATGAGAATCATGAGGAAAATCAGAGATCGGTAATGAGAACTGGGAGGATTGATTTTTGATGGCTTACATTGACAAGAAATGAGAAGAAGATAAAGAGAAAAGTCACAAGACTGGTTTGTGCTTCTCGCTGCAAATTTCCCATTTTTTTTTTCTTTTGGTGTTGTTTTTTTTTTTTTTTTTGGCCTTTCCAAAGTGAGAATGTTGGTGAGTTCGTTGGGAAGTAGAGAGGAATTTATATTGGAGTGATGAGTTGTGTTTGTGTGCGTGCATGCAATAATGGGTTTTGGCTAGAAATTACTGAGTAGATTTGTGATACACCGTTTGATAAAAAGTAACGTTTGATTCTAAACAAAGGTCAAAATTTGAATAGTTTTTTTTATGTCATGTTTTTATGATTGTGTTATAGGTAGGATTTACCTTATATTTTTTTTTTGTCTTTTTTATTTTTTAATAATATCATGTCATATTAATTAAAATATTTTAACTAATTTGATTATTGATATTTTTAATTGACATGATATTTTAATTGATGTAGTATAATATTATTAGAGAGAAACCAATAAAACATGAACAGTAGACAAAGGAGACACAGGGTACGGATCCAATATGTATATGTATTGTATTGATGTTTGAAACAATATTACTACAATTGCTCTTTCTAAAATTCATATTAATTAATTTACTTAAAAAAAATTATTTTTAAAGTTTTACTTTATAATTGCTCTTTCAAATTTTTGTCTTTTTTGTTTGTGAAGTTTATGTTGAACGTTGCTTTTCATGAGAAAGGTGTCCGTGTCTATATATATATATATATACACTCGACTATTGTCACCAGGCCTGTTGTATCTCCCCGCGAAATTTTAGGCGGTGAAAAAATTTTGTTCTTTAGCTCTGTTTCACCACCTAATCATGAGCAATTTTTTTTTTCACAACTCGTCATTTGGTTTATGTCTTTTGTCTATTCTATGTTGGATCAAAATTTAATTATGGGTCAATATATTAAATAAATATGAATTAAAGGCTATCAATAAGGTTGCCTAATTAAAAGTGATCAATTTAGGTTTTGGGCTTTTAATGCATCATTAAGTGTGGGCCTCCTATATGTAGAGACTAAAAATATAATTACTAATTTTATGATGGGTTAAATTGATAATTAAAGATAATTGCTAGGGTTTAGCAATTATATAAAGGGGTTGTGGTCCCCAAGTCAGTACGTACATTATTTTTCTGTTACCCATCTACAGAGAGATTACAGAGCATTCTGATAAGGAGGATTTACGTACCAAACTTGAAAGATCCTCAACCAAAAGACTCAAGAATCACATTCAATCCATGGATTCAGGTTAGCTTCCGCATCTTAATAATATTCTTGATGATTTGACGTAAACGATCCTGGGTGATGATGGTTTTCATCACAATTTTATTCTAACAAGCGGTATCTAGAGCCTCTTCATGTTGAATCATTGAGAATCAATAATTTTCTATATATGATTCTCATTAAATATTCTCAAATTTAACAATCTATGGTTTTATAAAATTGTTGAATTTGAGAACAATTGTTTAAATTTCTGGTTGAAAACAATCTACAGTTTCCTAATTCTTGCCGAGAGAACAAAAAAAGGAAAAATAAAAACGTTATTAACGTTTTGCTTAGGTTATGTTATATACATGTATTCGGTTGAATCGTTTTGCTTGTATATATGCATATATATATATATATATATGTTTTTTTTTTTGGACCCGAGTTGTATAAGGAAAGTCGACGGCATCATTACCGTCGCCGACGAAGCACCCCGTGCGCGACTGTGAGGCTGCGTCGAAAAGACAGCAGGCCGCGGCGGAGCAAGAAAGCAGCGGCCACAGAGGTCACCGCATAAAAAAAAAATAAAATTGAAAGGGCTTTCGCCGGCGGCTGGCCCCGTGACTGCCGGCGTCGGCCGTGTCTGGGCGCGACCACCAAGTCGCACCGGAGTAGAGAAGCTGCGGCCAGATACAGGGGCGGCGGCCGTTGGCCAACCGTCATCTTCACCCAGAGTAGGGCTGCTTGGGGAAAGGTCTGGGCTTCGGCCCAGACCTGAAGTTTTACACGGGCCCGAGCGGGCTCGTGATCAGACGGAACCCAGGGTCTCAACCCCTGGGTTACCGCAAAAAAAAGAAAAAAAAAAGGGATACACGGGCCGGGCTCGTGACTGGACATTCATACACGGGCTGGGCCCGTGACCGGTAAGTCCCCAGGGGTTCAACCCCTAGGTGACCCAAAAAAAAAAAAAAAAGAAATAAAGGGTGCTGGTTTAGGATCCAAGTAGGGTTCTCCCGACCCTGTCAATGTTGACCTTGACCAAATTTTTTTTTATTTTTTTTATTTTTTATTTTTTAATTTTGGTCATTTTTGGTGCAATTTTAAATTCAAATATTGGTATTTTATATATATTTTGAGATGAATTAATTGAAGCAACATGTCACCAAAGTGGCATCTCTTGTGGAAATTAATTTGTTTTGAAATATAAAAGGTTGTGTTTATGTAACTTATGTGAATATTGACCGGCCCAAAGGAAGGCAATATTTGACAGAATTACATGTACACCTGTGGTGATAAACACGTGATGATTATTCGGCTTTATATGTAAGCAATAAATCAGCCCAAAGAAAGATTTATTGTTTGACATGTTCTTATTGTTAGTGTTTGATTACTACACCAAGATATCACTTACAAGTTAATATTTCTGTCCAAAGACTAAATATTAATGGAGTGCTCGATATCTTGAGATGGGGTTACCTTTATTTGGATTTATTATTGTTATTATGGATTCTTATGTGAGCTTGTTTTGGTTTTGTTTATTTTGTTATCTGTTTCAGCTACTAGTTATGCCTCTAATATTACTGCCAACATCAATTCAATTCCTATGCTGAATGGTAGCAACTTCAAATCATGGCAAGAGAACCTCCTAATAGTTCTCGGAGTCATGGATCTCGACCTTGCGTTAAGGGTTCCTTCTCCTGCACCTCTTACAGATAAAAGTTCCTCTGATCAAAAGAAGGACATGGAAAGGTGGGAGAAGTCAAATCGCATGTGTATGATGATCATAAAGAAGGCGATTTCAGAAACATTCAGGGGCACTATATCGGAAACGATAAAGACAGCCAAAGAATTCCTTGAGGACATTGAGAAGAGATTTGCCAAAATTGAAAAGGCTGAAACAAGTACACTTTTGGCAAACCTCATCTCAATGAGATACAAAAGTAAGGGGAACATTAGGGAGTACATCATGGAGATGTATCATATTGCTTCAAAATTAAGAGCACTTAAGCTTGACCTTTCTGAGGACTTGTTAGTGCATTTAGTTCTTATATCTCTTCCTGCACACTTCGGTCAGTTTAAGGTGAGCTATAATTGCCAAAAGGAGACTTGGTCTCTTAATGAGCTCATCTCACATTGTGTACAAGAAGAGGAAAGGCTGAAGCAAGAAAAGACAAAAAGTGCTCACTTGGCTAATACTTCCAAGGACAAAGGGAAGAAAAGGAAGAAGGATAAGGAAGCTGCAGTTACAGCACCTCAAAAGAAGCAACAAAAGAGACCGGTTGATCCAGAATATACGGGTTGTTTCTTCTGTGGAGCTACAGGACATAAGAAGAAGCATTGCACCAATTATCAAGCTTGGCGTGCTAGAAAAGGTATGCTTCTTAATTTGGTTTGTTCTGAGGTTAATTTAACTTCGGTACCTGAACACACTTGGTGGATGGATTCTAGTGCAACCACTCACATTAGTGTGTCTATGCAGGGATGCCTGAGATGCCGAAAGCCAACTGATGGTGAAAGATACATCTACGTGGGCGATGGCAAGAAAGTTGAAGTTGAAGCAATAGGAAAATTTAGATTATTGTTAAAGACTGGATGGATCTTGATGAAACATTTATTGTACCGTCTTTTAGACGGAATTTGATTTCTATTTTAGCTTTGGACAAATCTGGTTATTCTTGTTCATTTGGAAATGGAAAATTTAGTTTGTTTCATGATTCAAAATTAGTTGGTTCCGGTTCTTTATCAGGTTACGATAATCTTTATTTACTTGATACAATTGCTTCATTTAATGAATCCTTGCAATTAAGTACACGAGGTACAAAGAGAAAATTAACCAATGAGAATTCAGCTGCGTTATGGCACAAGAGATTGGGTCATATCTTCAGAAGGAGAATAGGGCGACTTGTGTCAGACGAAATTCTCGACCCCTTAGACTTTACAGATTTTGATATTTGTGTTAACTGTATTAAGGGGAAACAAACCAATAAAAGGAGATTTGAAGCCAATAGGACTTTGGACGTCTTAAAACTTATACATACAGACATTTGTGGGCCATTCCCTACGGCTTCTTGGAATGGTCAACAATATTTTATAACGTTCATAGACGATTTTTCCAGATATGGCTACATATATCTCATTCATGAAAAGTCACAGTCGCTGGATGTGTTCAAAAATTATAAGGCTGAAGTTGAAAATCAACTCAGCAAAAGGATTAAAAGCGTCAGATCTGACCGTGGTGGTGAATACTATGGTAGATATGACGGTTCAGGTGAACAACGTCTGGGACCGTTTGCTAAGTTCCTAGAGGAAAGCGGTATCGTCCCACAGTACACTATGCCGGGTTCACCCACTATGAATGGTGTTACTGAAAGACGAAACAGAACGCTTAAGGACATGGTGAGGAGTATGATTTCTCATTCTGCCTTACCAGAATCACTCTGGGGAGAAGCACTTAAGACTGCAGCGTATATCCTTAATAGGGTTCCAACTAAAGCAACTACCAAAACCCCTTACGAACTTTGGACGGGCAAGAAGCCTAGTCTAAAGCATTTGCATGTTTGGGGATATCCAGCTGAGGCAAGGCCTTGTGACACCCGTTATTCTCCTAACGGGTATTGAGGTAATTAAATTAATTTTTAGTGTATAAAAAAAAAAATTGCTTCATTTAAATTTATTTTATAATATTTATTTTTATCTATTTTTAAATTTTCTAAAATTCTCCTATATTTATTTAGTATGATTACTAAAAAGCCTTAGAACTTCTAATAAATCTCAAAAATGTCATATTGGCATTATGTGTGTTAAAGTCTTTAGATGAGACATAAGGATATCTTTTCCAACTACTCTTGACCCTCATTTTCTTTATTTCCTCCGTGACATGCTTCAACATGTCTCCTCTATAATTGTTTCTATCACTTCTCTTCAAAGACTTCATCTTTTCTTCCTTTCTCTTCCACGGTTCCCACACTCTTCTTCTCATTTCTTTGCTAAAGCAAAATACTTAGAGAACTTCTTCAAGGCAGCCATAAAAATCAGCTACCATCACCTCCATTTGAGCAAGAATTTCAGTCATACCGAAGTAAAGGAACCTGTTTTGAAGCCATTTCAAGCTTCCAACTAACCATAATCCGAGGTTAGAATCTTATGAACAAATTTAGTCTTTCATTTATAAATTTTCTTTTATACTAAAGGATTATTCAAATTTGCGTTCTTAAACCTAAGTATATGTTTGTTGCTATTTTGGAGCATATGTATGAAGTCTAAGTGTATATGCCCTAGACAGAAAATTTATATTGTTAAACTTTGTAATACCTCTATGGGCAGTGGTTATTTCTTGAAATTCTAAGATTAAATTAAAATGAATTTTATGAATTGGTTTGCATATTTGAAAAGTAGCATCCTAGGCTTTCTAACGAGCTATCATAAACCTAAATCGGAGTTGTATTTTATTTTCTAAGAATTATTTAATTTTTGTATTGGAAACTAGTAAATCTGCCAGTTTGTTATGGTATACCAGCTGCTAACCTGAACCAAGAACCCATCTTTGCTCACCACCTAATTCTTTAATGTCTTGCAACCTTTCCAATATTATCCTAAGTGATTGATGAATCTTATTAGGGACTAAAACATATAGATTACTTGTTCACATTTTATATTGTGTTAAGACAAAAATTGTTTACTGTGGTATTCGAAAGAGATTTATATAAAAGCTTTAATGGCATACTAGTAAGATAGGTTTACACATGATTTATTTATGAATGTAGTTGTATGTTGTGCTTTAGTTTTAATTGTCCTTATGCACGCCTTAGGATCAAGGGAGTATGGAGCTAACGTTAACTGATTCCAGGATTAAAAGATTGTTGATAAGCTTGAAAGGTAGGGATTCTATTACTCATCTTTTGTGAGGTTTTGGTAAATTAAATTTGATTGTTTTATATTGTAAAATATGTATATTGTATAGCGATAAATATAATGATTTGACATATGTTATAAATTGAGAAGCATGGTTAGGAAATTGACTCTATAAATATAAATTGAATACAAAGGAATAGTGAGATGTAAAAAGGGCGACGGTTACGTCCTTGGGCACGAATACCCTAAAAGGAAAAATAGGGGGAAGGTGATGACGCTTCCTTGGGTTGAAAGTCCCAGAACACACTGTACAGGAATCGATTTGGTGAGGACTCGGGGCTTGATGTCCCCTCACCGGAACACCCTTGGAATGTTTATAGGGTGATCAAGTGCGCCCATTTGGGTTTCGATGAGTTGAGTGATACTCAATTTAACATGGATACCTAGGAACAATGATGATTGGTAATATTTGTATAAATGTGTAATTATGACACTTGGTAATGATTAACTACGGTATCCATAAGATGTGATCATAATAAACCTCATAATCTGAAATATGATGTGACTTACTAACCATGCAGATTTTAATGTGGTAATGATAGAGGTGAGTAATGGCTTTCTCTACTGAGCATAGTGTTGCTCATTCCCTTATGTTTATATCTTTTCAGGACTCACTAAGTGTAAGGTGGCTACGAGAAATATAGTTGAGGAAGTGATGTAGCTATATTACATTGGAACTGCTTCAATCGTTGAGAATGTTCTTCATGATAATGTAAGCATCAATTGTTACTTTCTGTGACTGTATTACAATGTGTTGAGGGTTAAAATGATGATGACAACAGTTTATATTATTAAATTTAAGGTGCTACATTTAAAACTGTGGTTTATTTATCGTTTATATTTTTATTTTTGAGTTGAGAGTTTTCATTTAAGTCCCGGGCAAATTTTATTTTTAAGGTTTTACTTTTATTATTTATTTTTATTTTATCTCATTAAAAACTGTTAACCCCCATATAGGGGCGTTACAGAATTTTTGGTATCAGAGCCTAGGTTCGGTTAACCTAGGGAGTGTAGCACCACTTTAAAAAATATATTTTTGAGATGGTTTTGAAGCTGAATTTTCATTGTCATCATCAAAATGAACCTTCACATTGATTTATACAGTCTAGAAGGATGTAACATGGAAAGGCCATAGAATGAAAATATCAATAGTTATATGAGTACAATAATTACATAGAAGGAAAGTATTAATAGTTATGAGGGAATGATAATTATATGGAATGAGTTTATAAGTAGAATGCTTATGAGAGATTCGTATAATATTTGGATCTATAAGCATATTTAATTCGTATAAACGATGAGAAATTTGTATAGATACGAGGATTTAAGAGCCTTTTGTCTCGTGAAAGACAATAAGAAATATAAGGCTTGACTTATTGATTTTAAAGTTTGACATAGATATGCCAAATTTTTCGTAATTGATTCAAACCTAAGTAATGATTATGTGTGGATTCGATGGAGCACATAAGTGTCAATGTCTTTTCTTAAAAGTTCTATATATTTGAGGAATATGATATAAGTTGGGAATCATGGTGTTGAATTTTGAGAGAGATAAATGTTAGACTTTTGGTCTATTGAGACTGTGTAAAGTCTAGAATGCATGAATCTCAAAATTGGAATATTTTGTTACGTACATTGTATTTAAGTGTATCAGTGAATCTTTTGGTTACCTAAGGTTTTGTTATATGAGGAAATTATATATTGTATAAGTAGAATTGTGGGGATTGTAGATGATCTTAAGTAGTAACATCTAGTGTCTTTGCTCATTGATATGGTCTATGTTGGAAGACGTAAATCGTATTGATTTCAAGGTTAGTCGCATTCTAAACCCTTGGTAGTAATGATGATGAATCCATTGATAGATGTTAAGTATTATGAATAACATATGGGTGTATGTATTGTTCAATAAGGTTTTGATTAAAACAAAATTATTCTAGTTGCTGGAAGATTATGTTGTTATGAAATGATTTTAAATATCATTCAGGAAGATCCTTGTTGTCGTTAAATTAGATTTGTTGTTCATAATTAACTTTATCTATAGTGGGCTTTGAATTGGGTTTAAGATTCATACGAATTGGTTTTCAATTTTATGTTTGTTATTTAACTTGTTCTAAATGTGTTAAGGCCCGAAACAACCTGACCATTTTCAACTTAGAACATTTGGGCCTAGTTCAAATCTTAAATCAGTTTGATTCACACTGTCTCTCCCACGTGGTCTCTATACGTGTCATATACAGTGGTTTAATTATTGTTTACATATACGTTTACTGTGCGTAAGACCTTATTTCTCCAAGTTCACTTTTTCTCTCTTAATTTGTTATTTTTTTCTCTAAATCGCAAATCCTCTTCTTTTTCATTAGAAATTCTTCTTTTCCTCCAAAAGAAGAAGGAATTCTAGGATTCTGCAATTTACTATCTTAATTTTTCATTTCTATTTACTCTTCTTTCATCTCATCATGGACCCAAAGTACCAACACCTGAGAAAGTATTTCCCATCACTCTCCCAAAAGATTCTCAGAAAGAAATACAAGGCTAGAATTACTCGATTGTGGATTCTTATGCGTTTTGGTATCCCTTGTGATGTGAGAATGTTAATAGAGGGGAAAATCCGTCCGAGTGACTTTAGTCAAGATGTCGGTTTACCAGGAACGGGTACCAGTCGTAGTGCAATGAAAAGAAGAGCTCGTGCCATCGTGGTCACTTGTAACAAATGTGGAAGACAAAATTGTAACGGTAAATGTACTTCACCTGGTTATATGTCTACGAATAGAGAGGATAAAATAAGGTTTTGTAGGGATGGACTTTCAAAGGAGAACTTGGATAGCATCCATCCTCCTCTCCACGGTCACCCTAGTGGATATGTTCAAGGAGCTATTTTTAAACTCTGGCCTAAATTTTATACAGAAAGACAACGCCTCAGGAATATGGTATTTCTAGATCCTGTTTGTCAAGCCATAAGAAAACTGGATGGGGAATAAGTCATCGCTCTATAAAGGTTATTTAGTCTTTACTTATTTGAAGCAGTTTTAGCTGATGTTCAACAGTTTGTGTTTTTTCTTTTACTCAGAATATTTACTTTTGTGTTTGAAATAATTGTGATTATTAGATTGATACAGTAAGTGTTAATATCTTATTTAATTTATGATTTTCTTAAATAAAATATATTATCTTATCAGACACGTTACATACGGTACAGTAATATGTTTGAATTTTGAAAAGCTTATCCAGATATTTCAAGATTTGTGTCTCAAATTTCAAAAGTTCTACAGTATTTGTCGTTTATATTAAATTTTTAGACTTGGTGTATATTTGTCAAAAAGTCTACAGTTGTGTCATGAGGGTCTTCTGTCGAATTGTTCTCAATTGTCAAAAGTTATACAATTAGAGTCTAATCTTTTTCAAAAAGCGAATCAGATTTTCTGTAAACTATCAATCACCTTATCTTACTTTCTTATCCGCACAAGATTTTGTTTAAATCTTTGGATTACCTTTTCATTACCTACTCGTCTATCTCTTTAGCCCTTTTTGTATATTTCTCATCTTTAAAAACTTATGTAGAAACCGAAGTCTAAGTGGAGCAGACATTAAGCAACCACTTCTATAAACCAAATATGTCTACCTCCCAGTCCACGAAGAAAATAAAGAATGTCTGTGTCTTTTGTGGTTCCAGCCTTGGAAAAGATAAAGCTTATTTAGAAGCTGCAAATCACTTAGGGCAAGTCCTAGCACGCAAGAAGATTAACATAATCTATGGGGGTGGTAGTATAAAAATGATGGTAAATATGGCACTAGCAGCTAGGTCTAGCGACGCTACTGATGTAAGAATTTGGCCTCATATTCCAGTTGAAGGAAACCTTTGTAAGGAAGCCATAGGTAAGGGAGAAGGAGTCAGGAGTATCCCTAGAAATTTTAAAGACATAATCTATAATTCTGATGCTTTTATAGCATTACCTGGTGGTCTAGGTACTCTTGAGGAAATATTTATAGTTGCTTGTGGGCAATTGTTGGGCTTTTATTCCAAACCTTTGGGACTGCTGAATGTAAAGGGTTTTTATGACGGTCTTTTGAAATTTCTAGATTACGCTGTGGAAGAAAACATCACTACAGAATCGGAGAGACAAATCTTTGTCACTGCTTCAACAGCTGAGGAATTGATAGATAAAATGCAAATCATACATCCAGAATCCGACACTGCAACATCCAAGCTTGAATGGGAAAGGGAAAGCCGGGGGCGGCCAATTGATTTGAATCTCCATCTGTAATCTTTTTGTTTTATCTTTGGCATGTAGGCATGTGTGTCCGTATTTCGTGTGTTACGAATAACCGTTTGCCTTGTATTCTGTGTTTCTTGTGGTACGTCGTTGTTCAATCTTTTAGATTCATTGAGCCTAATGCCGGGATGGTTGGATACGGAGTACTTGATGCTCTCGAAACGCATCCTTCTTAAGGTCCGATCTTTTGTTTATCGATGTTTTTGTATCCTCTAAGCATGCATGATATGGATAGCTGGTATACGGAGTGCCTTGTACTCTCGAAACGTATCCGTATTATGTTTGTAATGTGTAATATTCTGTTAATATTATGTGGAAGTACCAGAGTCAGTTATGGGGATATTCCATATGAAATATGAGTATATTATTTGGATTGAATGTTTGTGTCATGAGGATAGCTGTTTAATGAAAAATATGCCGGGTATGTTTGCAACTCTGAGATTCCGTTTAATATCTCTATGAGTAAGTTTAATGTATGGTTTTGAATATAAGTGTTTGTGATATATGTTTTATGATTATGTTTTAGTTTATTAGTTGAGGTATGAAATCAAATATATTTGACTTTTCCTTACTCAAAAAGGAAAAGGAACCTAAAGATGAAGTATATAAAATTTCTCTGGCAATCTCCTTAAATGTGATTGTAAATCACAGTCCATGGACAATGAAGGACCGGAATCATGATATGGTCAATATGTATGCCTGATCAGATTCTTAGACTATTATACGGTGTTACAAGTTGAAACTTGTCAGAAATACTCTCATTGAGGGATTTAGAATTTAGAGTAAGATTTATTATGCAAGTAAATAAGTGGAGTTACGATAACTTAAATTTGGAGGACAAAGAACATTAACGGTTTAGACTCAGAATTGGAATCATAGTGGAATCATAATTTTTACTAGTATTACTAGAATTGAAATTTCGAGGACGAAATTTCTTTAAGGGGGGTAGAGCTGTGACACCCGTTATTCTCCTAACGGGTATTGAGGTAATTAAATTAATTTTTAGTGTATAAAAAAAAAATTGCTTCATTTAAATTTATTTTATAATATTTATTTTTATCTATTTTTAAATTTTCTAAAATTCTCCTATATTTATTTAGTATGATTACTAAAAAGCCTTAGAACTTCTAATAAATCTCAAAAATGTCATATTGGCATTATGTGTGTTAAAGTCTTTAGATGAGACATAAGGATATCTTTTCCAACTACTCTTGACCCTCATTTTCTTTATTTCCTCCGTGACATGCTTCAACATGTCTCCTCTATAATTGTTTCTATCACTTCTCTTCAAAGACTTCATCTTTTCTTCCTTTCTCTTCCACGGTTCCCACACTCTTCTTCTCATTTCTTTGCTAAAGCAAAATACTTAGAGAACTTCTTCAAGGCAGCCATAAAAATCAGCTACCATCACCTCCATTTGAGCAAGAATTTCAGTCATACCGAAGTAAAGGAACCTGTTTTGAAGCCATTTCAAGCTTCCAACTAACCATAATCCGAGGTTAGAATCTTATGAACAAATTTAGTCTTTCATTTATAAATTTTCTTTTATACTAAAGGATTATTCAAATTTGCGTTCTTAAACCTAAGTATATGTTTGTTGCTATTTTGGAGCATATGTATGAAGTCTAAGTGTATATGCCCTAGACAGAAAATTTATATTGTTAAACTTTGTAATACCTCTATGGGCAGTGGTTATTTCTTGAAATTCTAAGATTAAATTAAAATGAATTTTATGAATTGGTTTGCATATTTGAAAAGTAGCATCCTAGGCTTTCTAACGAGCTATCATAAACCTAAATCGGAGTTGTATTTTATTTTCTAAGAATTATTTAATTTTTGTATTGGAAACTAGTAAATCTGCCAGTTTGTTATGGTATACCAGCTGCTAACCTGAACCAAGAACCCATCTTTGCTCACCACCTAATTCTTTAATGTCTTGCAACCTTTCCAATATTATCCTAAGTGATTGATGAATCTTATTAGGGACTAAAACATATAGATTACTTGTTCACATTTTATATTGTGTTAAGACAAAAATTGTTTACTGTGGTATTCGAAAGAGATTTATATAAAAGCTTTAATGGCATACTAGTAAGATAGGTTTACACATGATTTATTTATGAATGTAGTTGTATGTTGTGCTTTAGTTTTAATTGTCCTTATGCACGCCTTAGGATCAAGGGAGTATGGAGCTAACGTTAACTGATTCCAGGATTAAAAGATTGTTGATAAGCTTGAAAGGTAGGGATTCTATTACTCATCTTTTGTGAGGTTTTGGTAAATTAAATTTGATTGTTTTATATTGTAAAATATGTATATTGTATAGCGATAAATATAATGATTTGACATATGTTATAAATTGAGAAGCATGGTTAGGAAATTGACTCTATAAATATAAATTGAATACAAAGGAATAGTGAGATGTAAAAAGGGCGACGGTTACGTCCTTGGGCACGAATACCCTAAAAGGAAAAATAGGGGGAAGGTGATGACGCTTCCTTGGGTTGAAAGTCCCAGAACACACTGTACAGGAATCGATTTGGTGAGGACTCGGGGCTTGATGTCCCCTCACCGGAACACCCTTGGAATGTTTATAGGGTGATCAAGTGCGCCCATTTGGGTTTCGATGAGTTGAGTGATACTCAATTTAACATGGATACCTAGGAACAATGATGATTGGTAATATTTGTATAAATGTGTAATTATGACACTTGGTAATGATTAACTACGGTATCCATAAGATGTGATCATAATAAACCTCATAATCTGAAATATGATGTGACTTACTAACCATGCAGATTTTAATGTGGTAATGATAGAGGTGAGTAATGGCTTTCTCTACTGAGCATAGTGTTGCTCATTCCCTTATGTTTATATCTTTTCAGGACTCACTAAGTGTAAGGTGGCTACGAGAAATATAGTTGAGGAAGTGATGTAGCTATATTACATTGGAACTGCTTCAATCGTTGAGAATGTTCTTCATGATAATGTAAGCATCAATTGTTACTTTCTGTGACTGTATTACAATGTGTTGAGGGTTAAAATGATGATGACAACAGTTTATATTATTAAATTTAAGGTGCTACATTTAAAACTGTGGTTTATTTATCGTTTATATTTTTATTTTTGAGTTGAGAGTTTTCATTTAAGTCCCGGGCAAATTTTATTTTTAAGGTTTTACTTTTATTATTTATTTTTATTTTATCTCATTAAAAACTGTTAACCCCCATATAGGGGCGTTACAGGCCTTATAGGCCTAATGAAAAGAAACTGGACTCAAGGACGGTTAGTTGTTATTTTATTGGATACTCTGAAAGATCCAGGGGGTACAAGTTTTATGATCCCACGACAAATCGATATTTGAGACGGGAAATGCCAGGTTCTTTGAGGATGTCGAGTTCGCGGGGGGAGATATGGTTAGGGACTTTGTCTTCGAAGAGGAATATGTTGATATTCCCACAGCTGTTATTGACATTGATCAAGTTTCTACTCCTGACATTGTTCAAGAAGCAGACCCAAATCAAGACAATGTCGGAGAACCTCCTATTCCTGAAATTGTTCCAGAAGAACAAACTCAACCACCTCAAGAACCTATGCCATTAAGGAGATCCACTAGAGAAAGGAGAAGTGCGGTGCCAGATGATTACATTGTATTTCTCCAAGAACATGAGTATGACATTGGTATGGTGGAAAATGATCCAATCAACTTCCGTCAAGCCATGGAAAGTTCTAGATCTCAAGAGTGGATTGATGCCATGAATGAAGAGATAAAGTCTATGAAAGACAATGACATTTGGGATCTTGTCCCATTGCTTGAAGGTGCGAAACCCGATGGTTGCAAATGGATATTTAAGACCAAAAAGGATTCGAAAGGCAATGTGGAGAGGTATAAGGCTCGTCTTGTCGCTAAAGGCTTTACACAGAAAGAAGGCATTGATCATAAAGAGACTTTCTCTCCGGTTTCTTCGAAAGACTCTTTTAGGATTATAATGGCATTAGTGGCACATTTTGATCTTGAGCTTTATCAGATGGATGTTAAGACTGCGTTCCTCAATGGTGACATTGATGAAACAATCTATATGGTGCAACCGGAAAACTTTGTGTCAGGAGATGCAAAGAAGATGGTTTACAAATTAAAGAAATCTATCTATGGGCTCAAGCAAGCTTCTCGTCAATGGTATTATAAATTTCATCAGGTTATCATCTCGTTTGGTTTTGAGATGAATTTGGTCGATGATTGTATATACCACAAGTTCAGTGGGAGTAAGTATGTTTTTCTAGTTTTATATGTCGATGACATTTTGCTTGCCAGCAACGATATAGGCTTGTTGCACGAAACCAAGAGATTTCTATCAAAGAAATTTGAGATGAAGCATCTTGGTGACGCCTCTTTTGTGTTGGGTATACAGATACACCGGGATCGCTCTTGGGGTATTTTAAGATTATCACAAAAAGGCTATATCGAAAAGATTCTTCAGAGATATAGCATGCAGGACTGTAAACCAGGTGATACCCCTGTGGCTAAGGGAGACAAGTTTAGTCTCAATCAGTGCCCTAAGAATGATTTTGAGGTTAAAGAAATGCAGAAGATTCCTTATGCGTCAGTAGTAGGGAGTCTAATGTATGCTCAGATTTGTACGCGTCCGGATATTGCGTATGTTATAGGGATGTTGGGCAGGTACTTAAGCAATCCTGGAAAGGATCACTAGGTAGTAGCCAAACGAGTCTTGAGGTATTTTCAGAGAACAAAGGATTACATGCTCACGTATCGGAGGTCAGAACAGCTTGAGATCATTGGGTATACTGACTCTGATTTTGCTGGATGCTCAGATAGTATGAAATCTACATCGGGCTATGTCTACCTTCTGGCTGGAGGTGCTGTCTCTTGGAAGAGTGCTAAACAGTCTCTTATAGCATCTTCTACAATGGCGGCAGAGTTCATAGCGTGTTATGAGGCATCAAATCATGGAATATGGCTGCAAAATTTTGTCACGAGGCTGCGTATAGTGGACAGTATTTAAAGACCACTCAAGATATTTTGTGACAATAAGTCAGCAGTTTTGTATTCCAACAACAACAGGAGCTCGACGAAGTCAAAGCATATAGAGATCAAGTTCCTAGTTGTGAAAGAAAGAGTTCAGAGTGGACAGTTGTCTATAGAGCACATCGACACAAGCTCCATGATTGCGGATCCGCTTACTAAGGGATTGTCACCCAAAATGTTTCATGAGCACACTGCTCGTATGAGTGTCATATCATTTCAAGATATTTAGTTTTAGTGGGAGTTTGTAATTTTAAATGCTCTTATGATATAGACATTTTTCAGTTATTTCAGTTTATGGATATTTTAAGGTTATTTTCTGCAGAAATAAAGTTTTCAGTTTATTCACACTCTGATTTTGGTATGGTTTGATCTTACTAAAGTTTTTAGGTAGACCAGTTGAAAATAGGCATGTTAAGATCACATTACATGAAATTTCTATGCTACACATCCATGCTTGATCTTGTTATTAGTTGTATTGGTATATATGATCATTGATGGGTCTAGTTACGACATATGTAACGAAGGTCGCTTTGGTCCTATATTGATATGGTTAATGGACAAGATTATTGAGGTACATAAGGTTTTGATAGCAAAATTCATGAGCTCATAAGGTATAATTCACATTTATAAAGTTTCATATATAGCCCAAGTGGGAGATTGTTGGATCAAAATCCAATTATGGGCCAATATATTAAATAAATGTGAATTAAAGGCTATCAATAAGGTTGCCCAATTAAAAGTGATCAATTTGTGTTTTGGGCTTTTAATGCATCATTAAGTGTGAGTCTCCTATGTGTAGAGACTAAAAATATAATTACTAATTTTATGATGGGCTAAATTGGTAATTAAGGATAATTGCTAGGGTTTAGCAATTATATAAAGGGGTTGTGGTCCCCAAGTCAGTACATACATTATTTTTCTGTTACCCATCTACAGAGAGATTACAGAGCATTCTGATAAGGAGGATTTACATACCAGACTTGAAAGATCCTCAACCAAAAGACTCAAAAATCACATTCAATCCATGGATTCATGTTAGCTTCTGCATCTTAATAATATTCTTGATGATTTGACATGAACGATCCTGGGTGATGATGGTTTTCATCACAATTTTATTCTAACATTCTAATCTTGCTATATTATAATATAAAAAAATTGTTTGAAGGTTTTATTCTTTATTACATTTATTATAGAATTAGAGATATTACTTAATTCAATAATCTTCAAAGAGACGGTGATAGTTGATTTAGGAATGCAATATATGAGGATGCGGCTTATGAAATTTACAAAATGAAATGGCGAATTACAATGCAATATATAAAGGTCAGACCCTAAAATAGCTTTTCTATGATTAAATATATTGATTTTTTTTTTTCAAATGTTTGAATTATAATACATATACATGTAATATTTTTTCCCTTTTTCATTTCGGATTGATTTCGTCTTCATGTGCTGTCTAGGGATATAATTCGAAAAAAGAAATCTCTGTCCATAACATTGCCAGAAAAAAAAAAAAAAAACAAATAGCAAGCGTTAATCAAAATGAAAATTATTTAAACGTATTTTTTTAGTATAAAAGATTTATATAGAGTAATTATGTTGAATTCGGTCAGCAATTAATGCAATTCACACAAAAAAGAACATAATTATAAAAACTGACTGAAACAAACTATCCAAATATTAAATTTTTATTGAATTAATACACTATATAAGCAAAATAATATAGTACATTTAGTCTATTGAATAACGGGTTCAGGGTTCACAAGTTCACTTCTTTTTTTGGGTCGAATTTTTGTACATTAATATTCTGGTATAAATCTCCAATAAGCAAAAACTAAGCAAAGACATGGAAACATATGTAAGGCATTATACGTATTATTTAATATATCATATCCATTTTATCGTATCATTTAATACATCATATCCATTTTATGTCTCTCAATAATACATTCAATCATTCTTTCGTTGATCGGCCTTCCTATTATTGTGCAAGCCAGATGAGACATTTGTAAGACATTTGCAATTATCGTATATCATAACCATATTCAAATTGTTAAAATAAGAAATTAAAAAAAAGGGAGATGCAAGACAATTGATCAAGTAATCAATTAAAATCCAAAAAGCCCCATTACTTAAATATGACTAGAATTTGGACTAATTTGGGCTCGAGCCAGAGCCTATGCTTTTAAGCCTATGGTTCGAACCCAAATCAAAAAGCAACTATAATGGGTTTTAAGCTCATCAGTCTGCAACAGTCCAGGTCATATCATTCTCAAAAATCCAGTGACAAACCTCAATCCGACCCGGACCTGATCCCAAAGCAAGGAAGGCTCCATGGGCGGGGCTCCACACTGAGGTATCCAAGTGACAGATGGCAACTCCGTGGTTAATCTTGGCCTTAGATTTTGGGTCAAGTAGATCCGCTTCATAGACCCGAACTTTGGGTACAGAGTGGCAGTAATACACTAGGTAAGGAAACAAACTCTGATGACAAGAAACTGACTCTGTGACTTTTCCGCCGTTGATCCCTTTGACCGATCCAATCATGATGTTGCTCTTTGACCCGCTGACGTTCTCTGTTGACCGAACGACGACGTTTCTCCCCAGCACCGATGTCGCAAAGTCAATCATGTCCTCGACCGATGAAACGCAACGTTTCGTCTCCCCTTTGCTCGGAGCCCTCTCGCACTCTGCCAACGTGTCTACTATCATTTTCTCCATCATTGAATTGTCGCCGGCGTGGAAGATCGTCTTCAACTCCGACACCTTTGAGGCTGAAAAAGGTAATTTCGAAGTGATAGTCCGGGGCAAAAACGACCTTTTGGGCATTTTATCCCTAATATCAGGCATTGGCATCACCACCCCCCTCTTCAGCATCGACTCCCTAAAGAATTTGCCCGGCTCCACCCATTTTTTTACCAAACTGCCACTGACCGCCATCGTCTTCGCCGATTCCTCCGGTCCAGAGCTCACATTGGTGTAGCTAGCGAAGGTCACGCCCTCCTTGGCGTATTCCTTGAAGGTGTTGTTGACGCCGTAGCCCTTGAACCCGATCGATTGCCCCGTCGCGCCCTCTCCGTACCCAGTGAACTTCTCCGTACCTTCGTTGAACGATTTTCCATAATTGGAGAAATTGATCTCTTGGCCATTGGAGTTCTTGGAGTAGGACTGGAACGAGGAGTCGCCGACATTGGACTGATCTCTGTAGCTCGTAAATTTCTCCACCGACCCGGCGCCTCTGTCTCCGTAGCTTCTGAAATTGCTCTGCGGGTTATTTCCGTCAAATCCATAGCTCTTGAACGTGTCGTGTCCGGAAATGGCGCCCTGCGCATAGCTCGAGAAAGTCGAGCCAATCACGTTGGAGCTGTTCCCGTAGCCAATGAAGTCATTTATCGCAATCTTGCCGTTCTTCCCGTAGTTGGAGAAGGACTGGTCCCCGGAGTTGGCATCGGTGCTGTATCCTTTAAACGTCTGTTCCCTCAATCTTGTCTCATCGGAGTAGGAAGTGAATCGGAGATTCGGAACGTTCGCCGATTCGGCGTACTTCGAGAAATCGCCGGCCCCGACAGTGGCCCTGGTCCCGTAGGTGTTGAAGCTCTGGTCAACCACGTTCCCTTCGGTGGCGTAGTTGTTGAACTTGTCGTCGTGGGAGTTGGAGTCTCTGCTGTAGCGGCGGAACGAGTTGACGGGGATGTTCTCCTCGAGAGCGTAGTTCTTGAAGGCGTCGGCGCCGAGGACGCGCCCGTCGCCGTAGTTGGTGAAGTTCCGGTCGAGGTAGTTGGCGAAGTTTACGTCCTCCGTGTGCTTCTCGAGGCTGGGGGCCAAATCGGGGAAGCAGAGGAGGTGAGCGGCGGAGCAGAACTCGGGGAGGCGCGTGGAGAGGGAGTTCTGCGCCGCGAGCTTTGTGAACACCGCCGAGTCAACGGCGGTCAAAGGCGAAACCTTGGAGAGCAAAAACGACGGCTTCTCGGCGTCGTTTCGAATCTCCTTGTTCCAGTACCGAATCACATGGGCCTTCGGCGAGAACGGATTCTCCTCCTCCCCTCCGGCGACGGCGGGACCCACCTGCATTGGGGAAAAACACTAGCCATTATCAAACATTACATAAATGAGAATGAGAAAATCAAAGATCGTGAATGAGAAAATGGGAAGATTGATTTTTGATGGCTTACATTGACAAGAAATGAGAAGAAGATAAAGAGAAGAGTCACAAGTCTGGTTTGTGCTTCTCTCTGCAAATTTCCCATTTTTTTTTTTCTTTTGGTGTTTTTTTTTTCAAAGTGAGAATGTTGGTGAGTTTGTTGGGAAATAGAGAGGAATTTATATTTGTGTGCGTGCGGTTTCAAAGTGGTTTTGGGCTTTGATGATCACTTCAGAGTTCACAGTTCCCTTTTTCTTTTTTTGGGGTTTTTGAGTTCACTTTGGAACTGATGACTGATCCGCCTGCACAGCTGCAAGGTACAAGTAATTTAAGGGAAAAAACAATGATTGCACTTATTAAAGACATGACTAATGCAAAAAAGCTAACACAAGACCATCACTAAACTGAAACGGTGCAAAAGCACAAAAGGAATAACGATAATGGTATTTTCGGCAATTAAAATAAAAGATAATATTTAGAAATTATGATAATGGCATTCGTAAAACAATAATGCGTTAATGAACTGGAAATATTGTTAATGGATTTGATAATCGTTAACAATATGGCAAGACTCAAATGAAAAATAAATAAATAAATGAAGAAGATGAGTGAGTTTAAAGACTTTACTTTTATGAATTCTGCGTAGAAAATAATAGGGGGAGAAAGCAATATTTATAGGCACAGAAAAGATTGTATAAAAAAAAAAAATAATGCTGTTAAACCATGTGAAAAAAAATTATTAAATTTACTAGTAAAGTCATTCAAGATTTTAAGAGAGAACTTTTTTCCCAATAGTTACTTAGGCAGAAAAAAATATTTTTCCTTTATTTTTTTAAAGTATACACCAATTATAATAAGTAATTACCAAACACATAAATGATTACAGAAATAAATAATTTCCTTTCTCATCCTAGTTACCGGGTAAAACCCTCGTTTGGCTCCTAGAAAATACACGAACCTTGTGAAATTCTTATAAGATCACATGAAGCAATTGTACACTAAAGCGCACGAATTAAAAAAAAACATAATTAATCTATATTAATTAGTGGAAGAAGTAAACACCAGCTGTAATCAATTTTATGTTTAATTTAGGTGAATATGGGCCCCCCCAGAGAAAAGCCCTTAGGCAGTCACACATAAACATTCTAAAAATTTGTCTTGGCATAACACAAACATACGTCAAAAATTCATGTTATCTTTCAAAAAGAATCACTAAAGGATTTTGTCTAGCACTGAAAAATATATGAAAACCAGTAAAAAAGAAAATTGACCCCACGCCCATAATTTTGCTGGTTAGTAAATTTTTACCATTATTTTTTTAATTATTAAGTAAATTTTTATCATTATTTTTTAATTATTAACCTCCGCGTCAATAGTCAGAAAACCTTACTCTATTGGTGGATGCCAAGGCTGCAAAGTGATCTCTGACTACTTTGTGAAAAAAAGGTTTGGAAAATGGGAAGAATATAATGTAGAAAGAAGTTTTTAGTACACTTTTTTTCTACTCAGAGTGATGCTGTGTTGGCACACGTGTGAGCCATTTATTCGTCATAGGTCATTCTTAGAATCCAAAAAAAAAAAAAAAAATTAACGCGTTTTTGCCTCTATTTGTTTTTGTTGTGTAATTTAGATTCTTTTCGTGATCAATCTCTCTCTTTCCAACATGCATTATTTAGAATGATTAAACACGAGCTGCAGTATCATGGACAGTGTCAAGGCTCGTGAAAATGGCACATACGTAATTTCAAATGGGGTGCCAAGGTTATTTTAGGAATTAACCTTGATCACGTAGTCTTGGATTTATATGATGAATTATGAAAAGGGTAACTGGTTTTTTTTGCTATTACATGAAAATGATGTGTTATTGTTTCGAATTGTGTCATGTTTGGCAAAATCAAAGCAAATTAGTATAAGCATATATCGTCCCTTGAAGATTTACTTACGTGAGTTATCTATTTTTTACGGCGCTCATTTCTCATAATTGTAGTACTAAACTACATTATGTATTCAAAAAAATTTCGAGGTTATATATTTCCCTACACAATTATACACTCTCTTTTTTTTTTAGGAAAAAGATGGTCTTTGATTTTCTTCAAAATAATACATAATTACTAAACTACATTATGTTGCAAAATAATTGCTAGGTCATAGATTTTCCTACACAATTCTACACCTTTTTAAGGGCAAAAAAGATGCTCATTTGAGCTTTTTCAAGTCATTGGTCAAGAAGGACTTCAAAAGACGAAAAAAAGAGAATAATAAAATGATGCGAGGAAATTAAGAAACATAAAAGAAGCAAAGCACTTATAATGTTACATATGCTCAATAGTTGTCGTGAAATGCAATCGAAAAACACATATGCATTTGCTCTAATGGGTCAAGAAGGACTTGAGAGGACAAAAAAAATAAAATAAAATTATACGAGGAAATTAAAAAAAAAAATGGAGCAAAGCACTTATAATTGTACATATGCTCGATAGTTATTGTGAAATGTAATCAACAGACACGCATGCATTTGCTCTTATGGGCCAAAAGAAAGATAATCTTTTCCCTGAATTTATTTTATTTGGATCTTATTGGTTGGTGTCTGATAGGATTATGACAAATAAGAGCGGGATGAGAATGGCCATGTGACACCCGTTATTCTCCTAACGGGTATTGAGGTAATTAAATTAATTTTTAATGTATAAAAAAAATTGCTTCATTTAAATTTATTTTATAATATTTATTTTTATCTATTTTTAAATTTTCTAAAATTCTCCTATATTTATTTAGTATGATTACTAAAAAGCCTTAGAACTTCTAATAAATCTCAAAAATGTCATATTGGCATTATATGTGTTAAAGTCTTTAGATGAGACATAAGGATATCTTTTCCAACTACTCTTGACCCTCATTTTCTTTATTTCCTCCGTGACATGCTTCAACATGTCTCCTCTATAATTGTTTTTATCACTTCTCTTCAAAGACTTCATCTTTTCTTCCTTTCTCTTCCACGGTTCCCACACTCTTCTTCTTATTTCTTTGCTGAAGCAAAATACTTAGAGAACTTCTTCAAGGCAGCCATAAAAATCAGCCACCATCACCTCCATTTGAGCAAGAATTTCAGTCATTCCGAAGTAAAGGAACCTGTTTTGAAGCCATTTCAAGCTTCCAACTAACCATAATCCGAGGTTAGAATCTTATGAACAAATTTAGTCTTTCATTTATAAATTTTCTTTTATACTAAAGGATTATTCAAATTTGCGTTCTTAAACCTAAGTATATGTTTGTTGCTATTTTGGAGCATATGTATGAAGTCTAAGTGTATATGCCCTAGACAGAAAATTTATATTGTTAAACTTTGTAATACCTCTATGGGCAGTGGTTATTTCTTGAAATTCTAAGATTAAATTAAAATAAATTTTATGAATGTAGTTGTATGTTGTGCTTTAGTTTTAATTGTCCTTATGCACGCCTTAGGATCAAGGGAGTATGGAGCTAACGTTAATTGATTCCAGGATTAAGAGACTGTTGATAAGCTTAAAAGGTAGGGATTCTATTACTCATCTTTTGTGAGGTTTTTATAGAATTAAAATTGATTGTTTTGCCGCAATATATATATATCTATGTTGAACTGATATTATATGTGTATCACATATGAAACTATGACATGGACTCGTCTTGTATTGTACGGCGAGGAACATAATGAATTGACACATGTTATAAATTGAGAAGCATGGTTAGGAAAATTAACTCTATTAATAATGATTTAATATAGAGAAATTGTGAGACATGAAAAGGGCGACGGTTACGTCCTTGGGCATGAATACCCTAAAAGGTAAAGTAGGGGGAAGGCGATGACGCTTCCTTGGGTTGAAAGTCCCAGAACACACTGTACAGGAATCGATTTGGTGAGGACTCGGGGCTTGATGTCCCCTCACCGGAACACCCTTGGAATGTTTATAGGGTGATCAAGTGCGCCCATTTGGGTTTCGATGAGTTGAGTGATACTCAATTTAACATGGATACCTAGGAACAATGATGATTGGTAATATTTGTATAAATGTGTAATTATGACACTTGGTAATGATTAACTACGGTATCCATAAGATGTGATCATAATAAACCTCATAATCTGGAATATGATGTAACTTACTAACCATGCAGATTTTAATGTGGTAATGATAGAGGTGAGTAATGGCTTTCTCTACTGAGCATAGTGTTGCTCATTCCCTTATGTTTATATCTTTTCAGGACTCACTAAGTGTGAGGTGGCTACGAGAAATATAGTTGAGGAAGCGATGTAACTATATTACATTGGGACTGCTCAATTGTAAAGAATGTTCTTCATGATAATGTAAGCATCAATTGTTACTTTCTGTGACTGTAATTATAATGTGTTGAGGGTTAAAATGATGATGACAACAGTTTATATTATTAAATTTAAGGTGCTACATTAAAACTGTGGTTTATTTGTCGTTTATATTTTTATTTTTGAGTTGAGAGTTTTCATTTAAGTCCCGGGTAAATTTTAATTTTTAAGGTTTTACTTTTATTATTTATTTTTATTTTATCTCATTAAAAACTGTTAACCCCCATATAGGGGCGTTACAGAATTTTTGGTATCAGAGCCTAGGTTCGGTTAACCTAGGGAGTGTAGCACCACTTTAAAAAAATATATTTTTGAGATGGTTTTGAAGCTGAATTTTTATTGTCATCATCAAAATGAACCTTCACATTGATTTATGCAGTCTAGAAGGATGTAACATGGAAAGGCCATAGAATGAAAATATTAATAGTTATATGAGTACAATAATTATATAGAAGGAAAGTATTAATAGTTATAAGAGAATGATAATTATATGGAATGAGTTTATAAGTAGAATGCTTATGAGAGATTCGTATAATATTTGGATCTATAAGCATATCTAATTCGTATAAACGATGAGAAATTCGTATAGATACGAGGATTGAAAAGCCTTTTGTCTCGTGAAAAACAATAAGAAATATAAGGCTTGATTTATTGATTTTAAAGTTTGACATAGATATGCCAATTTTTTCGTAATTGATTCAAACCTAAGTAATGATTATGTGTGGATTCGATGGAGCACATAAGTGTCAATGTCTTTTCTTAAAAGTTCTATATATTTGAGGAATATGATATAAGTTGGGAATCATGGTATTGAATCTTGAGAGAGATAAATGTTAGACTTTTGGTCTGTTGAGACTGTGTAAAGTCTAGAATGCATGAATCTCAAAATTGGAATATTTCGTTACGTACATTGTATTTAAGTGTATCAGTGAATCCTTTGGTTACCTAAGGTTTTGTTATATGAGGAAATTATATATTGTATAAGTAGAATTGTGAGGATTGTAGATGTTCTTAAGTAGTAACATCAAGTGTCTTTGTTCATTGATATGGTCTACGTTGAAAGACGTAAATCGTATTGATTTCAAGGTTAGTCACATTCTAAACCCTTGGTAGTAATGATGATGAATCCATTGATAGATGTTGAGTATTAGGAATAACATATGGGTGTATGCATTGTTCAATAAGGTTTTGATTAAAACAAAATTATTTGAGTTGCTAGAAGATTGTGTTGTTATGAAATGATTTTAAATATCATTCAGGAAGATCCTTGTTGTCGTTAAATTAGATTTGTTGTTTATAGTTAACTTTATCTATAGTGGGCTTTGAATTGGGTTTAAGATTCATACGAATTGGTTTTCAATTTTATGTTTGTTATTTAACTCGTTCTAAATGTGTTAAGGCCGAAACAACCTGACCATTTTCAACTAAGAACATTTGGGCCTAGTTCAAATCTTAAATCAGTTTGATTCACACTGTCTCTCTCACGTGATTTCTATACGTGTCATATACAGTGGTTTAATCATTGTTTACATATACGTTTACTGTGCATAGAAGCTTATTTCTCCGAGTTCACTTTTTCTCTCTTAATTTGTTATTTTTTCTCTAAATCGCAAATCCTCTTCTTTTTCATTAAAAATTCTTCTTTTCCTCTAAAAGAAGAAGGAATTCTAGGATTCTGCAATTTACTATCTTAATTTTTCATTTCTATTTACTCTTCTTTCATCTCATCATGGACCCAAAGTACCAACACCTGAGAAAGTATTTCCCATCACTCTCCCAAAAGATTCTCAGAAAGAAATACAAGGCTAGAATTACTCGGTTGTGGATTCTTATGCGTTTTGGTATCCCTTGTGATGTGAGAATGTTAATAGAGGGGAAAATCCGTCCGAGTGACTTTAGTCAAGATGTCGGTTTACCAGGAACAGGTACCAGTCGTAGTGCAATGAAAAGAAGAGCTCGTGCCATCGTGGTCGCTTGTAACAAATGTGGAAGACAAAATTGTAACGGTAAATGTACTTCACCTGGTTATATGTCTACGAATAGAGAGGATAAAATAAGGTTTTGTAGGAATGGACTTTCAAAGGAGAACTTGGATAGTATCCATCCTCCTCTCCACGGTCACCCTAGTGGATATGTTCAAGGAGCTATTTTTAAACTCTGGCCTAAATTTTATACAGAAAGACAACGCCTCAGGAATATGGTATTTCTAGATCCTGTTTGTCAAGCCATAAGAAAACTGGATGGGGAATAAGTCATCGCTCTATAAAGGTTATTTAGTCTTTGCTTATTTGAAGCAGTTTTAGCTGATGTTCAACAGTTTGTGTTTTTCTTTTACTCAGAATATTTGCTTTTGTGTTTGAAATAATTGTGATTATTAGATTGATACAGTAAGTGTTAATATCTTATTTAATTTATGATTTTCTTAAATATATATATAATAAAATATATTATCTTATCAGACACGTTACATACGGTACAGTAATATGTTTGAATTTTGAAAAGCTTATCCAGATATTTCAAGATTTGTGTCTCAAATTTCAAAAGTTCTACAGTATTTGTCGTTTATATTAAATTTCTAGACTTGGTGTATATTTGTCAAAAAGTCTACAGTTGTGTCATGAGGGTCTTCTGTCAAATTGTTCTCAATTGTCAAAAGTTATACAATTAGAGTCTAATCTTTTTCAAAAAGTGAATCAGATTTTCTGTAAACTATCAATCACCTTATCTTACTTTCTTATCCGCACAAGATTTTGTTTAAATCTTTGGATTACCTTTTCATTACCTACTCGTCTATCTCTTTAGCCCTTTTTGTATATTTCTCATCTTTAAAAACTCATGTAGAACCCGAAGTCTAAGTGGAGCAGACATTAAGCAACCACTTCTATAAACCAAATATGTCTACCTCCCAGTCCACGAAGAAAATAAAGAATGTCTGTGTCTTTTGTGGTTCCAGCTTTGGAAAAGATAAAGCTTATTTAGAAGCTGCAAATCACTTAGGGCAAGTCCTAGCACGCAAGAAGATTAACATAATCTATGGGGGTGGTAGTATAAAAATGATGGTAAATATGGCACTAGCAACTAGGTCTAGCGACGCTACTGATGTAAGAATTTGGCCTCATATTCCAGTTGAAGGAAACCTTTGTAAGGAAGCCATAGGTAAGGGAGAAGGAGTCAGGAGTATCCCTAAAAATTTTAAAGACATAATCTTCAATTCTGATGCTTTTATAGCATTACCTGGTGGTCTAGGTACTCTTGAGGAAATATTTATAGTTGCTTGTGGGCAATTGTTGGGCTTTTATTCCAAACCTTTGGGACTGCTGAACGTAAAGGGTTTTTATGACGGTCTTTTGAAATTTCTAGATTACGCTGTGGAAGAAAACATCACTACAGAATCGGAGAGACAAATCTTTGTCACTGCTTCAACAGCTGAGGAATTGATAGATAAAATGCAAATCATACATCCAGAATCCGACACTGCAACATCCAAGCTTGAATGGGAAAGGGAAAGCCGGGAGCGGCCAATTGATTTGAATCTCCATCTGTAATCTTTTTGTTTTATCTTTGGCATGTAGGCATGTGTGTCCATATTTCGTGTGTTACGAATAACCGTTTGCCTTGTATTCTGTGTTTCTTGTGGTACGTTGTTGTTCAATCTTTTAGATTCATTGAGCCTAATGCCGGGATGGCTGGATACGGAGTACTTGATGCTCTCGAAACGCATCCTTCTTAAGGTCCGATCTTTTGTTTATCGATGTTTTTGTATCCTATAAGCATGCATGATATGGATAGCTGGTATACAGAGTGCCTTGTACTCTCGAAACGTATCCGTATCATGTTTGTAATGTGTAATATTCTGTTAATATTATGTGGAAGTACCAGAGTCAGTTATGGGGATATTCCATATGAAATATGAGTATATTATTTGGGTTGAATGTTTGTGTCATGAGGATAGCTGTTTAATGAAAAATATGTCGGGTTTGTCTGCAACTCTGAGATTCCGTTTAATATCTCTATGAATAAGTTTAATGTATGGTTTTGAATATAAGTGTTTGTGATATATGTTTTATGATTATGTTTTAGTTTATTAGTTGAGGTATGAAATCAAATATATTTGACTTTTCCTTACTCAAAAAGGAAAAGGAACCTAAAGATGAAGTATATAAAATTTCTCTGGCAATCTCCTTAAATGTGATTGTAAATCACAGTCCATGGACAATGAAGGACCGGAATCATGATATGGTCAATATGTATGCCTGATTAGATTCTTAGACTATTATACGGTGTTATAAGTTGAAACTTGTCAGAAATACTCTTATTGAGGGATTTAGGAGTAAGATTTATTATGCAAGTAAATAAGTGGAAATACGATAACTTAAATTTGGAGGACAAACAACATTAACGGTTTAGACTCAGAATTGGAATCATAGTGGAATCATAATTTTTACTAGTATTGCTAGAATTGAAATTTCGAGGACGAAATTTCTTTAAGGGGGGTAGAGCTGTGACACCCGTTATTCTCCTAACGGGTATTGAGGTAATTAAATTAATTTTTAATGTATAAAAAAAATTGCTTCATTTAAATTTATTTTATAATATTTATTTTTATCTATTTTTAAATTTTCTAAAATTCTCCTATATTTATTTAGTATGATTACTAAAAAGCCTTAGAACTTCTAATAAATCTCAAAAATGTCATATTGGCATTATATGTGTTAAAGTCTTTAGATGAGACATAAGGATATCTTTTCCAACTACTCTTGACCCTCATTTTCTTTATTTCCTCCGTGACATGCTTCAACATGTCTCCTCTATAATTGTTTTTATCACTTCTCTTCAAAGACTTCATCTTTTCTTCCTTTCTCTTCCACGGTTCCCACACTCTTCTTCTTATTTCTTTGCTGAAGCAAAATACTTAGAGAACTTCTTCAAGGCAGCCATAAAAATCAGCCACCATCACCTCCATTTGAGCAAGAATTTCAGTCATTCCGAAGTAAAGGAACCTGTTTTGAAGCCATTTCAAGCTTCCAACTAACCATAATCCGAGGTTAGAATCTTATGAACAAATTTAGTCTTTCATTTATAAATTTTCTTTTATACTAAAGGATTATTCAAATTTGCGTTCTTAAACCTAAGTATATGTTTGTTGCTATTTTGGAGCATATGTATGAAGTCTAAGTGTATATGCCCTAGACAGAAAATTTATATTGTTAAACTTTGTAATACCTCTATGGGCAGTGGTTATTTCTTGAAATTCTAAGATTAAATTAAAATAAATTTTATGAATGTAGTTGTATGTTGTGCTTTAGTTTTAATTGTCCTTATGCACGCCTTAGGATCAAGGGAGTATGGAGCTAACGTTAATTGATTCCAGGATTAAGAGACTGTTGATAAGCTTAAAAGGTAGGGATTCTATTACTCATCTTTTGTGAGGTTTTTATAGAATTAAAATTGATTGTTTTGCCGCAATATATATATATCTATGTTGAACTGATATTATATGTGTATCACATATGAAACTATGACATGGACTCGTCTTGTATTGTACGGCGAGGAACATAATGAATTGACACATGTTATAAATTGAGAAGCATGGTTAGGAAAATTAACTCTATTAATAATGATTTAATATAGAGAAATTGTGAGACATGAAAAGGGCGACGGTTACGTCCTTGGGCATGAATACCCTAAAAGGTAAAGTAGGGGGAAGGCGATGACGCTTCCTTGGGTTGAAAGTCCCAGAACACACTGTACAGGAATCGATTTGGTGAGGACTCGGGGCTTGATGTCCCCTCACCGGAACACCCTTGGAATGTTTATAGGGTGATCAAGTGCGCCCATTTGGGTTTCGATGAGTTGAGTGATACTCAATTTAACATGGATACCTAGGAACAATGATGATTGGTAATATTTGTATAAATGTGTAATTATGACACTTGGTAATGATTAACTACGGTATCCATAAGATGTGATCATAATAAACCTCATAATCTGGAATATGATGTAACTTACTAACCATGCAGATTTTAATGTGGTAATGATAGAGGTGAGTAATGGCTTTCTCTACTGAGCATAGTGTTGCTCATTCCCTTATGTTTATATCTTTTCAGGACTCACTAAGTGTGAGGTGGCTACGAGAAATATAGTTGAGGAAGCGATGTAACTATATTACATTGGGACTGCTCAATTGTAAAGAATGTTCTTCATGATAATGTAAGCATCAATTGTTACTTTCTGTGACTGTAATTATAATGTGTTGAGGGTTAAAATGATGATGACAACAGTTTATATTATTAAATTTAAGGTGCTACATTAAAACTGTGGTTTATTTGTCGTTTATATTTTTATTTTTGAGTTGAGAGTTTTCATTTAAGTCCCGGGTAAATTTTAATTTTTAAGGTTTTACTTTTATTATTTATTTTTATTTTATCTCATTAAAAACTGTTAACCCCCATATAGGGGCGTTACAGGCCAGTAACTTTTTTTTTCTTTTTTTTTTTTTCAAAAAAAAGAAAGATGAGAATGGCCAAATGTAATGTTATACAACATGACAGCATTTGCTTTTGTGGCATGTTTTATGCCTTGCTGTAACTTCTAAAACTCTCCAAAATAGTTCGCCATGTCAGTCTCTCTCTGCTTTTCCTTTTATATTCTATTTTCTATAAATTGAATAGTTGACAAACATTTCTAAGATTAGTACGTAGAGTTTTATTTGATCTGGTTTTTGCATGGTATTGATACGAAGATTATTAATGCAGCACAAGCTTCCTTGAATGTAAAGACAGACAGATGTTGGGGACTAATTTGCAAGGAAATTAATGACATGGGTTGTTTTTGTTTTAGTTAAAATATTGAGAACAACAATGGTGGTGAAGAGAGGACTTGTTGCATGTGGTGGGGAAGAAAAGGAAAAATAATAATAATTTCGAGTGACGATACAATAGGTGACGAATTGATAAAAGAGTATTAGTGTGATACTTTTGTTTGCACGTGATATGTATGGCTTTCTTTATTTCTTTCTCTCTTTTCTTTATCAACTGCATAAGTTTTGCATTTTTTTATGTTTGTAATTATCCTATAATATAATGTATTTGTGATTCTTTTGCATTTCGTGACTTCCTTTTGGTGATTGCTCTAATTAGTATTCATGATCAGTCCAATTCAAAGAGTTTAAAAGGGTTTGAATTATAATTAGTTGAAATTCAATTTTTACCAGACAAAATATAACAAAGTTAGTTTTCGAATTACATTCTTAAACAGCTTAATAGTACATTGGATATATAACAATTTTTGTATCACTCAATATTGAAATCAATAATGGCGCAAGAGCTCTTATGCTAAAGTTTTGAGGAGTTTATAATATATATATATATATATATATATATACATATATATATTATATACACAGACGCGGATAAACATATGTAGTTGAAAATTTTAAACAGAGTTTAGAAAAAGAAGTACTCGTGAAAATTACCGTCCGGACCTACCCTATCTAAAAACCAGACAACAACCAACCTTTTTACATGATAAAGTAAGAGATAACAAAGTAAGGAAACTATAGAGGGAAAGCCTTATATATTTGTCTTAGAATGTGTCTGTATCCGTGTCAGTTTGTGGTGTGAGAAGTGCAAAGACAATATTCTTTTATAAAAATGAAAAGAAAAAAACGAAACACATAAATTGCCCATAGAAGACCCTAGACCCTAAGTGTGGCCTGCACTTCTTGTGGGGAAAATCTCTTACACTGCTTACCGCGTTTTGCACAAAAATATATAATAATGTCTTTCTTTTCTTTTCTTTTCTATTTTTTTTACAGAGATTTTCAAAACCGCGTTGACTCTTTCACTCTCTGCCTTGACTCTCAAAGCCAAAGGTGGGCTACAGTTTGCCACTTACCAAGTTTCACGTCTGCTTCTCACTACTCTCAACCTTGTTAAAATAAATAAATAAATAACTCAATTATGAAACAAGGAACAAAAAATTCAGAGAATCGTATCATGAGCACCTTTTTAAATGGTGAAAAGTACTTCTTTTTCTCTTAATTAGTAGTAGTACTGGACCACATTATATGTCTGTAAACTAGCTTTTAGTGAAAGAGAAGGTGTAAATATTTTAAGGCACAAGGCGACAACGCTAGAGTAAGACCTCCCCCATATATAAAGGTCAATACTATACAGTATATACTTACATTTGTGTATGTATATATATATATGTATGTATGTGTATTTACATATCTGTCCCATTCTTTTAGTGGGGAAGGTTCCTGTTCTAGTCAGATTGCAGAGTTTGATTATTGGTTTTTTTTTTTTTTTGTACATCTTTATGCCGATAAAATGCAACTTATTTTACTCTGCAACAACAGAAATACAAAGATATATATACGTTGAACTAATCATGACTCTGGCATATGAATACACATGGAAAGTCAGAGGAAAAACAAAAATTAAAATAAAAGTAGAAAGGGTATACACGGCCAGAACTTATACAGAAGTAGCTATAATGATCCTTCCAATGAATCTTGCACATCTTTTTGATGAGGATGACATTTTTGAATTTTGAAGCTCTTGTACTTTGGTTTTCTGTCCTTATGCAAGTATGAATTAACATCATACATATATATACACATACAAAGACTACACTGCCCCTTAAAAGATTATCATATATGTAAAAGTGAGATAATACTAAGTTTATTTATTTTATATAATAATTTAAAAAGTGTGATAAATAAGAATTTTATTTATGTTAAACTAGTGTTACATTTTTTTCAACGTTATTTCTTTTTTTAGTAGAAATGAACCCAATGTGGCCCCTTCTTAAGGCCTTAATACCACCCCACCTTTCTTAACCACTAGGCAAGCCCCAGTGGTGTATTTTTACACGTTATTGTTACATGGAATATATGTATCTATATATGCACTCGAATTGCTTAGCTGACCTCAGTCAGTAAAATGAACAAAGAAGATATTAATGATTAATGTTCATTCATTAAGTATCTAATGAAAAAATAATGGTTTTGTTGTTGGGAAAAGACTAAATTATAGAAATGAGGCTCAATATGGAGAGTAGTGTTTGACTTGGATCTCGGTGAGTTTCCATGGACTGCTTAAGATCTCAAGCTCTTATCATGTGCTCTCACATGGACAGCCGTTTTTTTCACAAAGTGGACAAAGATTTAAGGGTAAGGTTATGGTTTTATTTAGAAATATTCTACCTACTACCAAAGCTGTTCCCATATAATGCTAACGTGTTACGGTTCTTCTAAACAAGAGAATCTCAGTTATCTTGATCTTCTGTCAAAAGTAAACGTGATCTACTCATCTTAGAGAGAGGGAGAACTTTGTTTGATTACTCTTTATGCTTCCACATATATTTATTAATCAATGGTTCAACTATTGTCAAGCTTGTCAAGTTGTTGAGAAGATAGTGCACTAATCGACCTTGATTCATTATAGTGAAGTTTTATAGTGGCTGAAAGTGTGATTTTCTCACCTATTTAAACCTCATTGTTTCTGTCATAACTGAATTTTTACGGTGCTAATTAAAAAGTGGACGTAAATACCACATTAATGGTGGATCATTATAAGTCTTAAAGTGTTTTTATTTATTTATTTTTCCTACTATTTGATTGCCATCAGTAGTATATGGAATTAGAGCGCCTAACTTGATAAAAACTTTTGTAATGCCATTCACGATTAGACTGATAGTAACATTCAAAAATTATCTTTCGGCAACAAGAAGACATAGTAAATGTCAAGATATATAATGATCAACCACATCTTAACCCTTTGCTGCTGCTTTGATTGCGCCTGCCATATTGGCCATACAACCAAAGCTGATATCATGATTGAAAAAACTTCCCACATGGTCCTATTACGACTAAGAAACAAAAAGCACGTTTTTCCAACATTCATGAGCTTTTACAACTCTCTATATTATTCCACCGAAATTATATGTAGGAATACCACGCCGAGGCCAATCGTGTTTGCACATAAAGAAAGCAACATTCTGAAAAGTCAAAAGGTTTTATTAAAAAAAAAAAAATCGGCAAAATTTTATCATTTATTATTTTTTTTAAAAAAAAATTGATGAATATTATTTATCAGGTGATCAAGATACAAGTTGCGTTCTGGATAGGAATGAATCTTAGATAAAAACTTTTTGTATTTTTGCATGACAGGGCTGGGCTGATAAAGACTTGATATACTCTAAGGAATAACGTTATTTATATCAGTATTACCTAAATGATTATGAAAGAAATGTGGATGTATACACACACACACACACATTTGCATATATGATCTGTATAATCTATATCCAATATTGCATTATAGAAATTGGAAAACCTACCAAAAGTGATGATTTTGTCCAATGAAAATCATATTATATAACAAGTGCACTACCACATATAATCATGATATACTCGGTAGTGCATGAATATCAACTTTATGAATTGCGCCAAAAGCAGAAAGTTCAACATGCATAATGGATAAAAGAAGGATTGGTAGGTAAGAAATAGATCGGTCACAATACACAGACAGCTAAGAAGATAGAGATACTTTCTTAGTTGAACTGATAAACAAACTGATCAAAAAACAAATTTCGTTGAAAACGTGATCATAAAAATCCAAAAAACCATGATCTAGAGGCTGTAATTAATTATTAATTAGGGTGATCAAATCTTCTTGTTAGTCTACTGATTTAAGCTCAAAGCATGCATTAACGTCATAGACAATCCGAATAATAGAAGAGAATCTCAATTAATCATTTGATCATCATTATTCACATCTCTGAAGAGTTTCATAGAAAGGATAATACTAGCTTAATTATATCCATTGTTGTGATTTTCCCTAAGCACATTATTACTTGTTCGCCTATGTGAACATGACGTTAATCCAACGTATGCCATCAATTTATAATATCTTCACCTTGGCTTATTTTCTTGTGTATTGCTTAGATGCTTTTTCATTTGTTTGTTTATTTACTTTCCAATTTTCTTCTTTTGCTCATCCGACGTGTGAGTGGACCCTAATTTCTTTTTTAATGCATGTCATGATAATGCGTGGAGCCGAAGTACCACTTGAGGATCACAGAATATAATATCACACATGATGATCAATGGGGAAATTCGGCCGGTCCAAAAACAATGAAAATTCAATTAAAAAAAAAAAAAATAGATATGCGAACTTCCTTAAAGGTATCTGTTTTGCACTTGAAGCTCCATTGGCATTCCTTGCCAAATAAGTATTAATAGGGAAATTTTTAATTTATTAATTAAATACAAGATTTGTTATATTGTTGACCATATAAGAAAAACTCAAAAGTTCATTTCTCAATTATAAATTCTAGACAAATCAGCATCAAGATTATTTGTTATACAAATTTGATAAATTAATGACTTTAGATTGCACATTTGACGATGAATTTTCAAAAACAGTTGTTAAATGTGAAGCTTTTAATCGTGGTTTTTGACGCTTAAATTGAATGATGGCTGAGGGACGGAGGCAGGGAGGGGGGACCTTTTCTCACTTATTAATCTTCTCCCCGTAAATTTATAAATTTTCTCCCCCTTTTATAATTTAAAGCACTCTTTCTTTCTTCTTCCCTGAAAAAAACCTAAATTCCCCCTCCACAATCCTTCCTTCTCAGCCATTCTCTAATTCCTCTCCTTTCAAATCTTAGAGTTATCCCAAATCTCCCCCTCTCTAAATTCATTTTCTCTTTCCCACTGCTCACTCCCTCAAGTACCATGGCATCATTATGGCCTAGACTCCAAGACTAAGCCACCACCATTGTCATGACCCAACTATTGTATCTACCGTCACCACCATAATCTGAGTCCTTTTTATTTTCGGCGTTAATTTGGTTTTGTTTAGTATTTTGTTAGATTTGGGGTCTGTTTTTTATTTTATTTTTTGTCTAAATCTACATATGGGGATTTCTTTGTTTGAATTTATGGTCTTGGATTTGGAATATTTGCGTGATGATGTTAAGAGTGAGTATTTTTTCTTTTAATTGTTACTTGGGTAATGTGATAAAATTGATAGTTTTTGTGTTTTCTATATAATTTAAATAAATTGTTGTCTGTGCTAAGAAATATTATTTTGGTTAATTAAATGATTTTTTCAAAATTTGGCAGCACATTAGTTGATACTTGTTTTAGTACAAGGCATTACCTAAGGCCTAAGCCCATTATTCCATTCTCTAACATAAATGGGAACACTCGTAAGAAGTGATTTTGTGGGCCATAATATACATAAATATTTTAATATGTATTTTCCGCAATATGTTTTCTTTCATAAATTTTATATTTATGAACAATTAATTAGTATTACGCAAGTATACTCTAGAGACTGAGTTGGTAGTCATTCGACTTCTGTAAAAAAAGGTTTAAAACTTTTAAATAAATATATATTTTTCTATAAATGTTTACAATAAATATACATAAATTTTCTAATAAGAAACTATAGTAATAATTAAATTTAAAAATATTTTTAAATTATTATTTTAATTTAAGAAAGTTAATAAAAGAATAGTTTTTAAGAAATTAATATGCTAATTTTAAAAGGTTGAGTTTTGACAAGTTATTGTTACGTTAGTTTCTACAAAAATAAGTTTCCTGAAATTATATTACGTTTTAAATAAAAAAATTTCTGCAAATCTAAGTACCTGATCTTAAAGTATGTTTAAGTATTAAGATTATATAGTTAAGTAATGGCCACATATGTACGGTCATTACAAATCATGCAATTTGTGTCAATCGTATTAGGATGGTCAATCTTAAAATCATGTCAACTTGTTATCGACCTAAACTTATTTATAGTAAATGTAAACCTTCTAACTTCATGCGGGTTGTAAGTAGTGTTGTTGTGTCATGATCCAAATTACCACCCTAGCCTCAATCCTACTCTCAAATCTAAAAAAGCAAAGTCTTCTAAGCTTTAAAGTCTGTCTTTGAAGTTCTTAGAAATCCAAAACTAGATAGGATCAAACTTTTGCTTATGGACCCTTTCTAGTAAGTCTGAAGTTTAGCTCTGTGGTCAAGTTGAGTTCGTCTCTGGAGTAAACTTACTATTACAATCTATGGCCTTATTCAATACCTAATCCATAATCCAAAGTTTTGATCTCTCTAAGTTCTAAGGTCATTCCTTAGGGCTCTTAGAAACTCACCGTTCTTTGGAATGTCTTGGTTTGGATCGTTTCTAAATTTTCTTGTTATCCGTCTTTGAAGTCACCAATGTTTTATCTTCGACGTCATTTTGATCTATTTTTGGAGAAAGTTTAGTGATAACCACAAGTGTATTTTCCTCTTCTAAAGAGAAAGATTAGTGATAACCACAAGTGTATTTTCCTCTTCCAAAGAGTGACCTACCCACTCTTCATTAAATATTTAGTTACTCCTACTATTTTTTTATTTAGTAGAAATTGTTCATTTAAAATTAACTACAAGAAGGTTCTGTTGTTTTAATTGTTAGATTAACTTTTTGTAAGTCTAATCAATAGAAGATACCAATAACGTATTGTATGCCATAAATTTTTAACAGGACAATCATATATTAGATTGTGGAAAAGTTAATATAATATAACAGTTTACACAACAATGTCCACCGACCATAAAAAAGCACAATTTCTATCGTAGAAATTTTCTAAGAAATAATAGTAAAAATGAGATTTTTATAATAAGGTACAAAAAAACAGTGCACTAGTAGGTTATGTTTTAAACAATTAAATCTATCAAATTTCATCAATTTTATATTTTTATTTTAACATAATTTTATGTGGACTAGATATTCAATAACATACACCCATATATACTCTATGAAAAGAGCTCCTAGAAAGAAAAAAAGAAAAAAAAAAGAAGCCTTTTTAATGCAAAGCTTTGATATTGACTTGAAATCATAAATTGCATTGTTTGAGACATTTTTTGAGAGTTCGTCTTATTGTCAAGTACATTCCCCGTCATCTTCGAAAGTTTACACATGCATTTCCTTTTTATATCGTCATAATAAATCAAATCTTCAAATCAACAACTACTTCCATAAAATAGTGTTCGATGCATCAATCCGCTACAGTCCAAGTCATATCATTCTCAAAAATCCAATGGCAAACCTCGATTTGACCCGGACCCGAACCCGAAGCAAGGAAGGCTCCATGGGTGGGGCTCCATGCAGAGGTGTCCAAGTGACATACAGCAACTCCATGGTTGATCTTGACCTTCGTATTCAGGTCAAGTATATCCGTTTCATAAACCCGGACCTTAGGTACAGAGTGGCAATAATACACTAGGTAAGGAAACAGGCTCTGGTGAAATGATACTGACTGCGCAACTTTCCCACCGTTATTCCCGTTGACCGAACCAATCAGGATGTTCTTCCTCGACCCATTGATGTTCTCTGTTGACCGAACCACAATGTTGTGACCCAACCCCGACGTGGCCAAGTCGATCACATCCTCAGCTGAGGAAACACAACGTTTCGTCTCGCCCTTGCTCGGCGCTCTCTCGCATTCCTCGAATGTGTCCACCATCGTGCTCTCTATCGCAAAGCCATCACGGGCATGAAAAATCTTCTTGAGCTCGTTGATTTTCGAGGACGAACACGGTAATTTCGAGCTAATTGCCCGGGGCAAAAATGACCTTTTAGGCATTTTACTCTAATATCAGGCATGGGCATGACAGCCCCTGTCTTCATCATAGACTCTCTAAAGAATTTACCAGGCTCAACTGTCCTTCTTACCATACTGCCACTGACCGCCATTGACGTCTTCTCCTCCGTTGCCGTCGCAGACTTCTTGTGGGTGACATTGTAGGTAGCGAACGTGACGCCTTTTTTGTCCTTGGTGTACTCCCTGAAGTTATTGATGTCACTGTAGACCTTGAACCCGATCGACTGCCCCGTCAAACCCCCCTTGCGTAGCTCGTGAAATTGTCCTCGCCGAAACTGAACGACTCACCATAATTGGCAAAATGACGACCTCGTTCTTCGAATTCTTGGCGTAGAAATCGAAAGAATCCTGTCCTTGACCGGAACTATCTCTGTAAGACTTGAATTCCTCCACCGTCCCGTCGCCGCCGTCTCCGTAGTTGATGAAAGCGGTCTTCTCAAGGCTGCTGTTCCCGTAGAGTTTAAACGAGTCTTTCCCCCGACTACCGCTCTCGCTGTAGCTGGTGAACCCAGTCCCCATTACATTCGCCCCCGTGCCGTAGCTGTCAAAATCGTTCGCTGCTCCATTCCCTTTCTTGGAGTAGCTCGCGAATATCTGCTCTACGAAGTTTGCCTGGTCGCTGTAGCTCTTGAAGCTCTGCTTCCTTCCTCCGGATCCTTCCGAGTAGGAGGTGCAATAGAGTTTCGGAACGTTCGCCGACTCGGCGTACTTCTTGAACTTGCCGGTTCCTTTGGTGGAGCCGGTCCCGTGGGTGTTGAACTTCTGGTCCACTCCGTTGGCGCTGGGGCCGTAGTTATCGAACCGGTCGTCGTGGTTTTTCGATCCGCGGCTGTACCTCCTGAACAAGTCTATCTGATAGCTGGCGCCGTTGTAGTTCCCAAACGAGTTGGCTCCGCCGTGGCGGTCGGATTCGTAGTTGGTGAAGTTCTGGCTAACGTAGGAGGAGAATGTCGAGTCGTTGACGTGATTCGCGAGGCTCTGCCCGAATTCTGGAGAGCAGAGGAGGTTCGCGCAGGAGCAGAACTCAGGGAGGCGCGTGGACAGCGCGTTCTCGCTGCGAGCTTCGCGAAAACCGCCGAGTCGACGGCACTGAGAGGCGAGGCTTTAGAGAGGAAAACGACAATGGCTTGTTCAAGTCGTTTTGGATCTGTTTGTTCCAGTAACAAATCAAATGGGCCTTCGGCGAAAATGGGCTTCTCTCTTCTCCGCCGCCGCCGATATCACCTGCATTAATCGTGAGCAAAAAAAAAAAAAAATGGTACATAAGTTGTACAAACTAACACGTGTTAAAAATAAGAGGATCAAATGTTTTGTGATTAATAAAATTATTACGACAAAAAATGTTAAAGTATGACGGAGTTTGCATGGCTTACGTTGAGAGATGATAACAAGATGGAGAGGGGAAAGAGGAAAGCGATAAGGCCGGTTTGTTTGAGCCGCATAATGTGGTCATTTTTCTTTTCTTTTCTTCTTCTCTTTTTTTTTTTTAATTTTTTTTTATTTTTAATCAAGGGAGTGTCCTGGTGTGTTTGTTTGTCCTGCGGTCAGGATTAAGGAATTTATACTGATCAAGTGGAGGGGAACTGGGGAGTCTCTCTTCGAGTCTTTCATCATTGCACATGCACGCGTTAAGTTTTTGACTATTTTAATTTATTAAAATGAATAATTTTTAAAATATGTTTAAACCATGTGAACCTTAAAAAGGAGACAATGTTTGGACTGTGGTTGTTTTGATAGGTTCAAAACTGTTTTTATGGTTTAAACTATCTTAAATTATTATTTTATTAAATATTAATTTAAATTGCTTGTATGGTTTTAACTTGTTTAAAATCATGCGCCAAACGGCACATCGTCCTGTACTTAGCCGACGAGCAGGGTCATGTTTTGGCTCTATTGACCGGGCCCGGTTTAGCGCCGCTTCTTTATTCAGGTCAGTTTCTGTTTACCTTTGAACCTGCATGTACCAAGCTTAATAGGACGACCAGTATTTGCAGCACTTCTAATATTTCAGTACTTAATTATTATTCCCCTTTTCATGTTTGTAACCATCATGTAATATCTCTGTGAATTGTCTCGCATTTTATATTCGATACTCAAAAATCTAGCAAATTCATACTTGAAGAAGTATCACTAATTAAAAACACTAATTTCTTGATTATGCCCACGCACCACTACACGTACCGTTTGTTTGGTGCATAAATTTGAAATGGCTTGGTTTAAAACAGTAGGTTTTAAACTTTGTGATATAAATAGTAATTTTAAACTGACGTTTAAAATATAAATATTTAAAACGAAAATAGTATCTTAAAATAAAAAATAATATTTAAGAAAACTATGGTTAAGAAGGAAAATGAGAATAGGAATTATTTTATGGTAGAAAATGGTTCAAAACTGCTTAAATTTTAAAGGAGATAAAGTTTAGATTTTGACTATTGAAATTGGTTTAAAAACTGCCTAAATTATTATTTCATCAAACGCCTCAATTATTAGTCCATGATTTAAAACTACTCCATGTTTAAGAACCTACGTGCCAAACAAAACATTATTTTATTTCCACCCACAATGCTTAATTAATTATTTTTTGTCTCCTGACATTTATAACTTATTTTGACCACGTGGGAATAAAGAGGAGATTAGCAAATAGAAAATCGTAAAAACGAATCAATCAGTGTTCCTAATCGTCTTTCCCAATCCTATATGCGCGGAATCAAGATCTGCGGAATCGACTTTCCCATTTAAAAAACTTTAAATTGCTGTATTGACGAGTAGCATGAAATACGTGTGGGTAACACAAGTGTCCAATAATTGTTTAATGAGAATTAAACTCAAGTGAAGTTATCTCCAATATCCATTTTTAAGTTTTCATCAACATTCATGAATAAATTTTCTGCCTGTCCTCTTCTTGATCTGTCTTGCTTTCCTTTTAAAGGCTTTTAGCCTTTTCTTTGGAAGATGATCTTCAAGATTTGATATTTTTGTTGATAAGTATATAATATTTCAAATATTATTGTTTATCAATTCAAAGTTTTCAACATTATTGTCGATCAAAATTATTAGTCCTTTTCAGATAAAGAACAAAACTCGAATACTTGGCAGTTTTTTTTTATAATCCTCCCAGAACATCGTTCATCTTTTGAAGTGAGTGGTAAATTTCCTCTTGATTAACAAAAAGTAGTTCAAAAAATTTTCTTAACAAATAACGTGATGTTGATTTGTGAGAATATAGAATCCTAAAAAACGTAGAATCTTGATATTATATATTGGTCTATAGTACAAATCTTGTACTTACTTGAATATCAATTAGAAATTGCCCTCCTAGGCTTCTTAACGGCCATAACTATAATATTACTCTTTGAAGAAGGCGGATCAGAGTAACTTAAAAAGATTATTATTATTATTATACATAGACAAACTAGTTTATATTTTCTATTTTTTTTCTAAGCACACTAAACGTGCTCCAATACGGGAACATGACGTTGATCCAACGTGTAATGCCATGTAATCATATCTTCACTTCTTCATATTTCCTTTTTTTTTTTAAAGATTCCGCAAGCTTTTTGTCTTTTGCAAAATAAATAACCTACTTTTTTTTTTCCCTCAAAATAAGCACTTTCTTTTTTCTTTCGTTTACTCTGGTGGCTTTTGTTTTTATGGGCACTATGCTGCTTTTTCATTATTTTGTTTATTTATTTATTATTTTCTTATATGAAGTGTGGGTGGTCCCTTCATTCACTAGATTTTAGGAGCAAGATAATGTCTCGACCTTAAAGTATTTTCAACTCATTCTCAATTTATTTGTAGGCAATATGAGACATTTATTCGCATAATGGAAGAAGTATTCTAGAACTAACAAAAAAAGTTTTGTTTCTTTTTTTTCCTTTTTTAACTGTTCGTGTTTGGCAACTATTTTACATTTTAACAAGTTGACTTCTTTGAATCCTTAGTAATAAGGATAACATGGCCATTTATTGTCACGGGAAGATATTGTTATAATTTATAAAATAAAGTTGCAATACGTATCAATTACGAGCTGAATTAAGTATTTCGATAAAACACAAAGGACCCGTTTGTTTTTATACTCGAATCACGGTTCGAATCATTTTGCTACAGTATTTTCTCTCACAAAAATTTAAATCTTCATTCAAATACTCGAACCAAACGAGCCCAAAGAATCTTTTGCAATCATCTTCTTTTTTTCTTGAATTAATCATTAAATATAATAATAAATTTATTCATTCAATCAACCATGTCCCTATAACTTCAAGTTGCAGTCTATGGTTTAGCTAAGCATGGTCTTAGGCTAGAAGAAGATATGGTGAGGTTGGAAAATGTTTCGACACATATTACATCCGTTATACTGAAAGATATTTTAAATCGAATAATATATACAATTTTTGCTTAAAAAAAGCTTTGAACGTAATTTAAAATCCTTAATTACAATGGAACAATATCACAAGACATTGATGTCGTCACACGATAACAAAATGTGAACTTGTAGCTCATATTATGAGGTCACGTTTTATTAATTGCGTTGTTGGACACCATTCATACACCAAATATTTTATTGATTATGATTTTTTTTAGGAATTCATCGTTTTGTCGTACAAAACGTTTCCCCCTCATCTTCGAAAAGGTCTTCTCAATATGCAACAGTCCAAGTCATGTCATTCTCAAAAATCCAGTGGCAAACCTCGATCCGACCTGGACTTGAGCCCACAGCGAGGAAGGCTCCATGGGTGGGGCTCCATGCAGATGTGTCCAAGTGACAGATAGCAACTCCATTGTTAATCTTGGCCTTCGAAATCGGGTCAAGTATTTCAGCTTCGTAAACTCGGACCTTGGGTACGGAGTGACAATAGTACACTAGGTAAGGGAACAAGCTCTGGTGGCAGGACACAGACTCGGTGACTTTTCCACCGTTGATTCCTTTGACCGAACCGATCAAGATTTTCTTATTTGACCCTCTGACTTTCTCAGTTGACCGAACGGCTATGTTGCGACCCAACACCGACGTGGCAAAATCAATCATGTCCTCCGCCGACGAAACGCAGCATTTCGTCTCGCCTTTACTTGGCACTCTCTCGCACTCCTCCATGGTGTCCATCATCATGTTCTCTATCGCAGAGCCTTCATCGGCATGGAAAATCCTCTTGAGCTCATCGATTTTTGAGGACGAAAACGGTAATTTAGAGCTGATTGTCCGTGGCAAAAAAGACCTTTTAGGCATTTTATCTCTGATATCAGGCATTGGGCATGACAACCCCTGTCTTCATCATAGACTCTCTAAAGAATTTACCCGGCTCAACTCTCCTTTTCACCGTACTGCCAGTGACCGCCATTGACGTCGTCTCCGTCGTTGCCGTCGTCGTGTACCTCTGGTGGGTGACATTGTAGGTAGCAAAGGTGACGCCTTCTTTGTCCTTGGTGTACTCCCTGAAATTATTGATGTCGCTGTAGATTTTGAACCCTATCGTCTGTCCCGTCGAACCCTTTCCGTAGCTCGTGAAATTGTCTTCTCCGAAACTAAATGACTCACCATAATTGGCGAAATTGACGACCTCGTTCTTCGAATTCCTGGCGTAGGAGTCAAAAGAATCCTCTCCTTGGGCAGGATCAACTCTGTAAGACTTGAATTCCTCCACCGACGCGTCGCCTCCGTCTCCGTAGCTGTTGAACTCCGTCTTCTCGATGTTATTGTCATTCCCGTAGCTGCTGAACGTGTCTTTGCCCCGTTTTCCTCCCTCGCTGTAGCCGGAGAACCCTGTTCCCATGAGATTCGCTTTTGTGGCGTAACTTCCGAACTCGTTCGTCGCTTCATCGGCGTTCCTCCCGTAGGTCTCGAATCCCTGGGACACGAAGTTGGATCCATCGCTATAGCTCTTGAACCTCTGCTTCCGCCCGCCGGCTCCTTCCGAGTAGGAGGTGAATCGGATTTCCGGAACGTTCGATTTCTTACCATACTTTTTGAAATCGCCCGTTCCTTTAGTGGATCCGGTCCCGTAGGCGTTGAACCTCTGGCTCACCCCATTTCCGTCAGGTCCGTAGAGAGAGAACCGATAGTCGTGGTTTTTCGAGCCGCGGCTATACGCCGCGAACGAGTTGAGCTGAAGTTGGCCGCCGTCGCCGGAGTAATTTTTAAAAGTGTCGGCTCCGCGGTTTCGGTCAGGGGCGTAGTTGGTGAAGTTCTGGCTGGCGTAGGAGGAGAAGCTCGCGTCCTTTCCGTGCTTCTCAAGGCTCTGCCCCAATTCCGGAGAGCAGAGGAGGTTCGCGGAGGAGCAGAACTCCGGGAGGCACGTGGACAGCGCGTTTTCCGCCGCGAGCTTCGTAAAAACCGCCGAGTCGACGGCGCTGAGAGGCGAGGCTTTAGATATGAAGAACTCTGACGTCTTCTTCACCTTGTTTTGGATATGTTTGTTCCAGTAACGGATCAAATGGGCCTTCGGCGAGAATGGGCTTTTTTCTTCCCCGCCGCCGATAGCAACCTGCATTATTTTGGAAAAAAAAAAAAAAGTACATCAGTCAAATTTACTAGCACGTGTTAAAATAAAACGGCAACATATATCCGATGTGACTAATAATATTATGACAGAATTTGCATGGCTTACGTTGAGAGATGAGAACAAGATGAAGAGAAGAAAGTGAAGAGCGATAAGGCCGGTTAGCTTGTGATGCATGGTGTATATTATTTTTTTATTTGTTATTTTTTTTTTCAAGTGAGTGTTTTGGTGCGTTTGGTTGTGTTATAATAAGGAATTTATATTGATCAAGTGAGGGGGGACTACGGAGTCTCACCTTAATTGTGTGCTTTTCTTACATGCACGCGTTAAGTGTTTGAATATTTTAATAGATGGAATGTTTTATTTATTCTTCACATTAAAACTAGCTGCATTGAGGAAATTGGAAGATTGAGAGAAAAACAAAAGGACAGAAAGACGATGTGTCACGCCCCGGAGTACGGGAGGTGACGTGGCGGAATATTTAGATTAATTAAAGGAGAATTTAATTGAAATTAAGGGTTTAAAAATCCAATTAAGCAAGAAATAAAGAGATTTTTCCACCACATTTGATAAAGAATTTAAAATCATTAAACAAATAACAATAATTGAATAAAAACCGCGAATATGGGTTCCACAACCCACAACTTGTGCACACACATGGATCTGACAATATCATAAATACAATTACAGTCCAAGTACAAATAAAGTTAAGTCTTACATGCCTTGATTAACAAATACAGAATGTAAACAAATTCTCCTATTGCTCCTGAGTTCGGTCCGAAGAATCTTCTCCAAACCTAAATGGGAAACCACCTAGAGGGGGGGGATTTAAAACAGATAAAACATGAGCGAAAGGCTCAGTAGGACTAAGTTTTATAAAATAATTTAATGCAAAGAAACATAACATTATCAGGAGTTATACAGAAAGAAACTTGAATAAATAAATAAATAAATTGAGTAGAACCGTTCTGACACAGAACAGTCTACTCGTCAAATCAAAACACCAGTTTACATTTACCTAGGCAAACCATGATATCACCACCGTAGTGGCCCAGCTGGGTTTCGGGACCTGCCCCCAAGGTCGATCACGACCCGATCTCTGATATGGCATCATGCCCATGTGTTTATTATCATTATCATTCAAAACCCAATTACCGAGTATTGTCAATTACATTCATTATGAAATTCATTTCATGTCACGGTATATAAAAATATAACCGATAAAATCATTTTCAAACAACCGTTGAAAACATTTTGATAGAAATCATTTTCAAAGCCAAATCATTTCAAAACCAGGCTACCAAAGAAATAGGATAGAAGTCCTACCTCAGTACTCGTGCCGGTACCCCACACCGTAATCCCGGTCCGCTATACGTTAGCTCCACGGAACCACGAACAATCCTAGACACCAACTAAATCAATTAATATCTAGTTCGAAACATCCTATGTTACTAAATCATTTCATGATGTCCTAGTGTGCCATTTGTATCATTAAAATCATCCTATAAGGTTGGGATTTAAATTAGGGTTCAAAACAGTGAAATCGGGTAAAAATCACAAAATTTTCCATGCCTCGGTCGGCCTGCCGGACGCCCTGCTTCGGCCTGCCGAACTGTACAGTTCGGCCTGCCGGAAGCAAAGTTCGGCCTGCCGAACATGTCCCCAGATTCGGCCTGCCGATCGGAAGAACACCGGCCTGCCGATCATCACTCCGGCCTGCCGAACATGAACTTCGGCCTGCCGAACTGGGAAAATCCAGAAATCCCAGCCACGGGTTTCTCGATCCCCAAAATCCAAATCTTGTTTCTAACCTGTTTTTCTCAAATCCCAGGCATGAAAAACAACTATAGTTGATAGAAAAACATTCTAAAACATGTTTGGAATCATTTAAACAACATTTGAACTCGAAATCCTCAAAAATCCGAAAATGAGGAAAAGAGGAGAAAAATGAAAAATCTTGAATCCAATCCGTTTTTCTTCAATCTAGGTTTAGATTCTAGTTGTTCTAAGCTCATTTAACACAAATCCACGGTTTTCTAAGCTAAAACAAACTTAGATTTCAAAAACACACAAAATCGAAAATTTTGAAAAAAGTTTAGAAATTTCGAATCTAACCTCGAATCGAAGCTTCAATCCGCGTTCTCGGTCGCCGAATCACGTCCCCGAGCTTCCTCCTCGCTAACCCGAAGCTTGGATTCGAATGTGGTTTCAAAATTTGTGAAGAAATTAGAGAGAGAGAGAGGCTGCCGAGAGAGAGAAGAGAGAGAGAGAGTGAAACGTGAATGAGGAGAGAGAGAGAGAAAAGAGAAATAAATAGAGAAAATCGGTGGGCGGTTTTACTGTGCGAAAACCATGTGCCGCCCACGGTTTTGTAAAACAGAGTATTTTTAACATTTTACAAATTGTTGTGTTTTAAAACTCAAAACATCATTTTAAATCAACAAGGAATCTTTTGAACACATCAATTTAACAAAACAACCAAAAACTAAAAATCCAACCAAATAATCTAATTAAAGTTAAAACTTTAATTATGGCACACTAATTCATCATTTACATTACATTAATATTAAATAAATTTCGGGACGTTACACGATGATAATCGGAGTGTAGATCTGGCCATTGATAATTGAGGTGGAGAGAGTGAAGAATGATGAAGATTGAGGAAAATTAGAGACAGAAATGCAAGTGGTGAGTGATAAATTATCCTTCTTTCTTTTTTTTTTTTTTTTTTATGGAAACCCAAAATAAAAAAAGAGTACGTTGATTTAAACTTCCTAGTTAGTATATAAAAAAATATAAAATTAAAAAAAAAAACTTCATAATCTGTCCCTTTTTGTTTTTTTTTTTTGTTTTGTTTTGTTTTTTTTTTTTTTTTTTTTTTTTGCGTGAAAGTGTTTAGTTCACTCTAAACGCGGTACATGCAACTTGTGGAATAAATTATTCTGCACTAATTAAGACAAATAATGCACAAAATCCCACATGACCACATTATAGCAACGTGTTAAATTAAAATACTACGTTTTCAATGAATATTTAAATACTACTTGATATAGTCGATAGTTTGTGCACAATTATGAACCTAAGATCTGTTCTTTTAAACTGCTCAATTTATGGAAAGACTGGTACTGCTTATGATAATATTCCTTTAATATCCTAATCGGTCATTGGGACAGAGCGGAATTAGTCAAGAACAGAGCGTATATTAATACTATTAAGAAATAAATAAAATAGATATAAAACCTTAGGAGAGTAAAATATACACTCTCATCCGTTGACTCTGCCTCTTATCTTCTTAAGTTTTCGTGGTTGTTGTAACTATCATATGATTCTTCTGTTAACGTCTTGAATTTTAACTTCGAGAATAAAAAATCTGTCAAATTTAAATTTGAAAAAAGATTACTTGAAAACATTTAATTGATCAATGTTTTTTGTTTTATTTTCTATATCCACCTACGGTGCTAATTTAATTGTTTGAACATGCACAAGTTAAGGTTTCGTATATTATAACAATATCAAGCTTGGAATTTTGTGTTCTTTAATTAGTTCAACGTGAAACTTCTTTGACCAAAGTAGAGGATTGAGTGGATGGATTTGGAGTTAGTAGGAAAAAAAATAAAAGGACAAACAACGAGGAAGAGAGATATAAACCAAGTTGATCTAGCACTTAATAATGGACGTGGAGAGATAATGATGGAGATCAAGGAAAAGTAGAGAGAGAAAACCAAATGGTGGGTGATTAATATTTTATCCGTTAGTTTTAATTTGTTTATTTCTTTTTTAATAGAAACCCAAAAGAAAAAAAAAAAATTACCTAACAAAAAATACTTATATTTCGAAGTTGGAATTTCTTATTTTGTCCGTTGTTTTTCATGGAAGAATGCTATGTATAAGGTGCCAAAAATGCTCTACGTTACATATGAATATAAAGTGGATCCCACAATATAAGACTTAGAGATTAGGTCTATCTTCTACCAGTTGTGTATGCCCCTAACATTTTTCTTTTGCATGAAGTGGTTTTTCAGTTTTAAAAAAATAAAAATAATAGAAAACGAAAAGCTCGGAAACGCCTGTTAGGTTGCGAAGCTGGAAAGTACTTGCAACTTGCGGGACAAATGATTCTGCACTAAGATATAAATAATGCACAAAAGCCCCAAAATGAGTTTGCAATCTGCACGAAATAACAACGTGATTATGAACAAATTATTTTATTGATAGTTATAATTATACTATTTGAATTATCTCCAAACAAAGGTCTTTTCATCTCTCTTGTTGAACCTACTATATCTTCACTAAATACTACTAGATTTTTCTTATAAATTCTACTTGATAGTTGATATAGTTTATGCATAATATAATTATTTTTCTTTTCCCAAGTAAATCTTTTAATTTATGAAGAGACAGAACTTGCTTATGATATTCGTTCTGACTAAAAGAAAAAAAAAAAACATTAGTTTGATGAATACTCTTAGTTCATTAAGCCTCTTGACGAATCACTTATTTTATTTCCACCGACGATATGCTTAATTAATTATTTGTCTCTCTATTTTATGACATTATTTTGACCACGTTGGAATAAAGAGGACATTATTACAAAGTAGAAAAGGGCAAAAAGGAATCAATCAGCTTTCATAGCTAATCGACTTGGCAATGCCATGCCTTCTTTATTTTATTTTATTTCTTATAATTGTTCGTGATGTTTGGAAACACAAAACGGGTTTCTTCATGTGCCAATAGATTTTCTTGTTTCAACATGATTCAAAAAAAAAAACCATAAAAAAGTCTCAATCATGGAACTATATAAACAATCAATTCCATCAATTATTTTGCAAGTCAACCAAAAAAGGTTTTCTGCCAAAAACCAAAATTACGTGCTTTCTTTTTTGGCCAATAAATAATGCCGATTGCTTTTGAGATTATCTAGATTAATAAGATGTTGGAGAGTGTAATTGAAACTCTACATTAAAATAAAAAATATTATAATAAATAAGAGAAAATACTGTAAAAAAAATTTACTGAAACACAATTTGCAATTTGAACGATGTTTTCGAACATCCTATAACATTTACTTCATGACATTTGGTGCAAATACCAGTGTTGTGTGTGCGAGGTTTTTTTTTTTTTTTTTTTCAACTTTGGATAACATAAGTACCTAGCTAGAGTTTTAGTGTCAAACTTTAAGTATACAACACATGCATTTATTATCAAAAATCCAGACAAAAACCAATACATCTTTACATGGCAAAATAAGGGACTAGAGTACTATAATTACAGTATAGAGAGGGAGGCTTCTCTTCCTTTGTCTGTTTGTGGTGTGAAAGTGCAAAGAAAAAGTTTTTTTTGAGTTAAAAAAAAATAAAGGGTAAGAATAACGGTGCCTTCTTGTCTGCACACATTTATCTACCGCGTTTAACATGAATGTTTCGTACGACAAGGAAGAGAGGGAGAGTCAACGTGTTGGAAATCTGTAGATAGAGTTAAGGAGGAATAAATAAATCTAAATTATGAGCGAGCTTTGATGTCGTAGACCTATTGATGGTGATTTTTTTTAATGCAAGGATAACAATATCATATTAGCTTTTTAATCCGACCATATTTGACGAAAATCTATCGATTGGCAAGTAATATAAAACTATCGTATGCTACAATGTAAAACAAAAAATTACTATAATATAAATATTATAATGTGTGATTTTATCTATACAGTTTCTACCATTCTCTTAGAAATGCTGCTAATTGTTCTAAGTCACGTATTAATATTAATGTGATATTAATATGTCTTCTCAGAAGTTAACTAATTATAACACAAGATCACACGGTCTTATGATGTTAATTTCTAAATGATTAGAGATTTAGTGGTGATCATCACCATTCCTATCTAGGATTTCATAATTGATTCCAATAGCATTTTAATACTCTAGCATAAAGATATAAATTAAATTGCTCAATCGATGTGACTTTTCACATATTTTTAGTTTTACAATTTACGGCCATAGTTATTTAATCCTTTTTTTTTTCCCCACAAAATGCATATAAATCAGTCAGTGGTCACAAAAAAACCACACACAAACATAAAAACTTTAAAAAAAAAAAATCATGTTTTATCATTGTTGAGTTATCATTGCGTACTCCAACCAAAATTTCACACTCAAGAGCTCCAATATGAATTGGACAACCTGATTCTTGCCATTCACATTGCCCATTTGTGGCCCCTATTTGCTAGTGTTTTTAAAATAAATAAAAATAGTTTTATTTTGAAAAATGAGATTATTTTTTGAAATTGTGTTGAGAGCGTTTTTGAAATTTTTACTTCAAAAAATATACAAAAACATTTTTAAAAATTCTCAAAACAATACAATCGGTAATGGTTTCACACTTTGGGAAAAGAATGGCAGGATTTATAATAAAAACTAATGAGACTCAAGGAGAGCTGGTTTTAAATAACATTGCCAATGAATTTCTCAAGACCAGAAGCTCTCCCATGTGCTTCCCCACATGCATATCTGTTTTTGACAAATAGGACAAAAAATTGAGTGTCATAAGGTTGCGGGATTTAATTTGTTTAGAAATAATATTTTCTATTTTTTAGAGAAAGAAATGATATTTTACCAACTATACAAAAGCCGACCCCACATTATCAACGATCTCATGAAGACTTAATTTCGGTAAATTTTATTTACTGATTTCATCTTTTACAAAGTCGACCTCCCTTTATCTATTCTATTTCATCTTAGAGTCCGTCCATTCCAACATGTATATGAATAAAAATTACTTTAAGAATAACTGTTTGATCTTCTTTAAAAAAAATCACATCGATAGAAAGGTTTGGCAACTCGGCTCTTATGTTTCAAAAAGTTCTTCTAAGTATCTCAACCACACGTTCTCTTCCGTTGACACAAAATATTTTTCTCACAAGATGATATTCGAGAGAATATTTTTCTCAAGTCATATAAAGTTGATTATTCTTTGCAAAATGATTCATTTTTATGCAGTCAACATTTGGTCATTCCATACTCTATTACACCAATACATAGTAGTAAAACATGCACGAAGGTTTGAAGCAAGCTAATTCGGCAGCGATAAACGACATGCAAAATGCCTAAGCTGGCGTATTCATCTTTGTGTTACCATCGTGAATGATTGGCGAATTTCTTATCTTATGCCAAAGGCCAAGAAGACAAGACAAGAATATAAAGAAACATGAACTTTTACAACTGTCCTTTTTTTTTTTTTTTTACTTACACGAAATGTGGCCGAAATCTTGATTTGAACTGATAATTCCACAAAATCGTTGATTCTAATAGGATGTTTGATATGTTGGTTAGAACTATTGGTTAAAACTATAAACACTGTAGTATATAAGAGCTTTATATTGTAGTAAGTTTGTAGCAAGTTTTTTGCTTTTACTGTAGCATGTGAGAGCTTTATACTGTTCTTAACTAAAAAGTTGGTTAGAACTAATTAATATCAAACAGGATATAATGTTTAATTCAAACTGAAAATACCGTAACCATTTAAATTTTATAAGAGAAGATACTATAGCAGTTACTAGAAGCCATAGATGTTGGCTAAGATTTTCTGAAAGCATTTTACCAGCAACTCATTTAGGATTAGATGAAAATGAGTTGTGTATATATGTTACTTGAAGATAATGATAGATAGTGGAAATCACTGTGACTTTGAACTGGCTAGCAAGTTATATATTTTGTGATGCATCCAATGAGCATTAAAGAAAGTAAGAAACCCCACCAAAAAGACAATGATTTTTGTCCAAAGAAAATATATAATAACAAAGTGCACCACCGCTAACAACCATGGGACCGGACCACCTAGCAATATCCATGAATATGAACCTTTCCTGCTTGAGGCACCTAAAGTAGAAGAGCCTCATAATTGATTGAAAACAATATAAATGTATACATGAGGAATTGAACCACAGTCCGGACCACTAGGCACATATATTTCCTTCTGTGAATTGACAATAATTATAACGTTCTATTAGCGAAATGCATTAAGAACCAAATCCATCTTAAGTTAGTGTATTTATTTGGTCAATCTTCTAATTAAATACTTACCTATCCCAAAGCTCAACAATTGGATTAACCATCCAAGTAAGACAGCATGTGTCTGCCGTTCATATTTCTGAAGCATAGTAAACTAATAGGGTGTTTGGAAGAGTAATTTAAACCATTAGTTTGAGTTTGAGAGCATGTGAGAGCTTTACATTGTAGCTTTTTACTTCAAACCATTTGTGTGAACTAGTCTTTCAAACACCCTATAAACTATACAGAATCGTTGGCAAAATATTTATATCAGGGTGGGTAATACCAAGATTAGATATTTATGACACCATGTAACTTTTGTAACCAGGCGCACCAAACAATATGCATGCGATTAGCGACTTCAATGGGATCTTTTATTCTAGTCGAAGGAAAATAAAATATTTCAAAGTCACACGACCTAAGTAAAAAATTTCACCTAATTGAGTATGTCTACCATATTTTCGCATGGTAGCTTGATCACTATAACCGACTCTATATCTGCATACGAGCGATATGGTTTTGTGTTCCTATATTCTGAATTTGATCTGAAGCACATTTAGTCGCTCGCTTGTGTTCACAAGATGTTGATTCAACGAAATGCCAGGTCTGTCATGTCTTCATTTCTTTGTTTTCTAATTCCGTTAACATGTGAAGTGGTCTTTTCACTAGTTGTTTTAAGGACAGGGAAATGTGTGGAGCCGAAGTCCCACTTTGAGCAAAGACAAAAACTTGACGGCACAAAGGGCGTAGGGACAATTGCTCCAGTACTTCGAGCAACACATTCCACTAGTTCGTGATCCTGTTTCTGCTAAATAAACCAGAGACTGGAAAACAAGAATGTCAAGGTCAGTTCAGATAGATATGTGTCCTCTTCTCGAGCTTGCTTTTTTTTTTTTTTTGTCGGACAATGGATACACCTAATTAAAAGTCTGAAAATCTCTCATTTCCAGATCTCAAACAACATCACATTTGAGTAAACAAGAAATACGTGACGTGCCTACTTCTACATCCCACAATTCTCTTATTCAGAGAAGGGAAAAAACCATGTGATGGGACATAATGTTGTATTACGCCTGCCCTGTTTTAACAATCATTCATTCGTATAAAAGAAGCAAGCAACAACAGTTTTTGTTGTCAAGCTTCCGAAAGTAGGCCATCCATGGGATATAATGATTTCCGAATTATTATCACATGGCAACTGCTAAAAGCTGGTTTACCAAGTCCCAAATTATACGGATTGTGCGGTCACATTCAGTCAAGGCAAAATACAAAAACAAAACGAAAAAGATTTGGGTGAGGTTCCATATTCTGTATTTTTTTTTAATTATAGAACTACTGCCCTCGCCTTTTGTCCATTTCCCTAGAAACAGTAACAGCAACAAAACTAATAAAGGAGGAAGATGACTGGCAATGTGAGTTTCTACTCGTACTCAAATCATTAAAGAAATATGTTTTCTTCATTGTTTCTATTACTAATGTGACCTGTGATGAGACCAATCACGGTCAGAATAAAGACAATAACGATATTCCTTAGAATTGGCCAACATAATTGCAAGTTGAAGTTCACGGGGTATTAACAGGTTTTATACAGCTCATACGCGTCCTGCGCAAAAACACCACTGACCAACCCTATCTTTACATTTGGAGGCGATACCAACCTCAACTTTTGTTCCTCTTTTGAAGTTTTCTGGCTCAAGTTCCAGAGCCAAGTCTCCCGTGACATATTTATAGTCCTAGAATGATTTATATATATATATATATATATGTATATATATGTATGTATGTATATTGCGGAGAAGAATATGGCATGGGACACTAAAATCAAAACGACCAGAAAAGCTAAAGACAAACAGGGAAAGGTCCTAGGACTTTCCATGCTGCATTGAGAGCTTTCCCGAAGAAAGCGAGGCAAACAGGATGCAGAAAAATAAAGGGCATGGCTAAGTTAAAAGCAAAAGGACATTAGTATTTTAGATAAGAAAAATCATATCAGAGTTTTGTAGAGGACATTCGTTTCATATTTAACTTGTAATGTACTGTAGGGGAAATAGATAGGTAATAATAAACAGACAGCCAAGCCAATCCAAACGCCAGCTCCCTTTATCAACTTACCATATCACTATTTGTTTGGAGATCCAACCAAAGATCCACCAGATTCTGCTGCAAGGGTAACAAGCAACTTGGGTTGTAATTAAGCTTCCAGATTCCTTCTTCCTACAAGTGAACTTTCATGAGACTGAAGAGAGAGAGATGCCCGTAGAGAACCGTACTTTTCTTCGCTGGATTTTGTTTTATTATTTTCTTTGCCAGAATGTAGATAGGAAATGCCGTCGTTAAAAATCACTCTTCAACAACGTTCACAAGTTCATACTCGATTAGGGATAGGTTGTTGTCTTCCTTGACGGTGAAATCTGCAGGTTCAGTGACTTCAACACGGCCCCACTTGTCCACAGCTAGCCTCATTGATCCTTTGAACATGTCTATTTTAGCATTGCGAAGGATGACTGTACTGCCCTCGTTCATCAAGTCCACTAGAAATTTGGACAACATTAGATCAGAAGATATAAATATATATTGAGCAAGCATATTTTTAGTTCCAACGCAGCACAAGATTCGATGTGAATGAAATCAAACATATATTATACATCATAGATAGGCCACACAAGTTCAATCAACAATTCTAAAAGAAAAAAATTAAATGTATACGTGATCTAGAATGTATAACCATAATTATGATTTGAAATTGTACTTCAACAATCCTAGAAGAGCAGATCAAAAACAATTATGCATCCACGGAACATTTATGCATCTTAGAAGCGTAAATTGTAAGTTATGCATCCGCAGATCACAAACATTTCTGCATCTTAGAAGTGATTATTTAATCCTTCCCAAGGGTAAATTGTAAGTAAAAAGCGAAGAATACGCAGAAAATTTATGCATGAAAAATGAAGCACAACTTCCCAAAGTGTATTCTATCTTCTCTACCCTTGTGATAAGCATCAACTAAAACCATCAACATCTTACATTTGGCATGTACAAGTCCACTTACTCCACTAATTAGGGCCTTAATTGGTAACACCTTTTGTTTTCTGTTTTTCAAAAGTAAAAAGCATGATAGAGTTTCTCTTAAGAGGATCTCCACAATTTCATTGTTAAAAACAAAAGGAAAAAGAAGTGAAATTATTACCATGAAAAACCTGGATATTATACCCAACACTCAAAACAAGTTCTCAAATTCGATGACAATCAGACTCCAAGTTTGTTATTAATTTAAAAAAAAAAAAAAGGATTATACACTAGCAAATCAGTCTAAGACTCCAAGCTTCTTATTAATTAAAAAAAAGGATTAGACACTAGTCAATCTACATCAAACTAACAAACTCAAGAGAAAAGGCACCACATTTAGCACAAATTCTAAGAATCTGTTAGAATATGGTATAAAAGAACAAGTTACTCGATTACAAGAGACTAGTTAGAGAGGATACTGATAAAACTCAAAGCCGCAACACAGAAATTGAACAAAGAATAGAACTCTTATTGATGAAAATCACTGATACAAGCAGCTAGCAAATCCTAGTTGAGAAAGTATGCGAGAGACTACCTAAATCTCTCCATCTTAATTGCCAAACAATACCGACTTCATAATTTGTTAATCTCTCTATTTATACTACATTGATCCCTCTAACTAACATATAACAGCCAAACTTTCTAGCCAACTCCTAACTCACCTGTAACTCGGTTAATAAACCAAACTAACCCATGTCCTATGACATACATCACAATGAAGTCCCATTTATTACCTAAACATAGGATAAATAATTCCTAGGAATAAGGATACGGCCATCCCATTCCACCAAATTCCACATCTCTTCCCGAACATACTTGCATTAGCTGAATTTGCATTATTGAATAATCGGTATGGGCATCCAAAAGTCAACTAAACAACAAAGTTCCTAGTCAGCACATCTGGAACTGATATTTGGGCATTGTTCAAAGCACCAGTCTTCAATAGATTAATTTAATAAGTGTTCCTGCCTTAAGAACTCCATGTTTCACATTGTACACATGTCAAATACAAGTTGAAGACATTGAAAAGAGAATACAAGTTCAAAGCATTGAAAGAGGGCAATGTATTGAAGAAAATGAACAAATATCATAGATTACAAAAACTTGCGCAGCTGCAGAATCAAGGAAACCAACAGAAAAATTTCGAACAGCAACAAGCACCCAACCATGATCAAGTAAAAGGTTAAAAATATTATCAGATATAGCATTCAAACACAGTTACGATGGTCTGGTATTACCTTGGTCGTTTCGAGCTGTGAAGATAATCATTCCGGTCTCATCCCCTACCAAGCATTCAGCAATTCGCATTTGACGAACTTGGGGACCATCGGCACGACCCTTTTGCAAAACCATCTTAGTACTAACAACCTTTACAGTGAGAGTATGCCCACTGGTGCCAGGTCGAAGCTGTTCAACCTTCGTAAACACTGGTTTCCTCAAACCTGGTTTTGATTCTGCCATCACAACGAACCTACAAAACCAAATGGTTGCAATCTCTTAGCAATATGGGACACAACACAACCAAATAATTATAAAACTAGAATTAAAGAAGCAAGGCGAAAGAACCAGCAAGGTATTAAGGGAAAGAATTGCATTAATTTATGACTAATTTAAGAAACAGATAAATACAAATGTAACAGTAACCGAATCCCAGCAGTAAATGTCAATGAAGAACGATATTAGAGTCAAACAAAACATTTTTCCTAATCATTGAGGGCCAATGGGGCCATCAGATACCTCAGAGGAGGGGGCAAAAGAAAAAGCCAAATCACTCTGGTTTCTCAGAAATTAGACGTTTTCAAGCTCTGATTTTTCATCATATGAAGTCCGAAAAATAGAATTCAATAAAGAAACAAATGGTGAAACAAAGACAAGATCCTAGCTTTATTAATCAAATCGAATGAAACAGTGAGGATGGGTTCCTATACCCTTTAGATTTCTAAAACTTTCACATTTATCTTGATGAGTGTGAAAAATATATTAAAACAAATCTAATTGCAGCATTACCAAAACACATTAATCTAAAAACTTCAAAAATCCATGACACACGGAAGGAGAAATCACCCATACATTATCAAATTATCGATAAAACATAAATTCGCCCACAAATTCCGTCGAAATTACCGCTTCCGATCGCAAAGAAAACGGATCATAGAGAAATCAACAAAATAACAAATCGGATAACAAAGATCAAAACTTTCAATCCCATAAAACGATTACAAATAATACAAATCGCAAAATTGAATTAAACAAAATATATGTGCGTACTATTCACAGACAACGAGTGCAGGGAAATTGCGATCAATGAATGAAGGAGATAAAAGAAAAAAAAAATTAGGGCCTTGAATCACCTGAAGATTGGAGAATTTGGGAATCAAGCTGATTTGAGAGAGAGAGACAGAGAGAGAGAAGAGATCTGACTGAGAAAACGTAGCCGTCACAGTCGGCTGGGTACGGAAGGAATGAGAGTTTTGATAGCGAAAATCGTCGATCTTCGACCACGTGAGGACTGATCTTGACCGTCCACGTGACTCGTACTAGAGATGTTTGGTTCAAGTTTCCATTTTCCGTTCCGTACGACCATGATACATTCGGGGCTACCCGACCCAGCCCCAAGGGGAAATAGAAACACCCACCTGGCCCGCTTACATATATGGGCCAGACTGGGCCCTGAAAGGTAAATTGGTCGGGCGGGCCGGGCAACATGCAGATTAGGGGCAGTCTCGGACCTATGAAAGTGCGGGAGAACAGGAAAATAGGGTTAATGTGGCAATTGGTCCAATTATGTTTATTGAATTGAAATATGACTCTAATTTATAAAAATTCTATAAATATCTTATAATGATATCATTAAAATTATTTATATGTAATTATATAGTACAATATGCAATATCATTAAGATAATTACTATATCATTAAGGATATTTTTAGGATATCTTAAATATTGTGTTAGATTTTAATTTCATAACAATAATTTAGACACAAATTATAATTTTTTCCAGGGAAATATTATCATATTTTTGACATTTTAAAGTAATAGCAAATTTTAAAAATATTTATAGTACATAGTAAATTCATGGTATAAATAATTTATTTACTATATAAATAATAATTATTTATAATGTAAACAAAAGGTAAACAAATTGTTAACATCATAAAATTGTTATTTACTACAAATATTCTCAAAACTTACTATTTATTATAATTAATTTCAAAAAAGTATTATTTATTACAATTTTACCTGAAACATGCAAGCTTGTAAAATAATATTTAATTGATTCTTATAAGTTTTTCTGTGAGTATGAATATGTTTTGGATCGTTAGATGTGTATGAGTTTTTGGTCAATTTTACACTTTTTATTATTTAAATATGATTTTAATCATACATGATATAGATGTTCATTGGTTAGTTTACAATAATTTTTTATAGAACAGTTTCCGATCGACAACGGTCAGTTTTGAGAAAGTGAAACAGATCTAATCGAATACAAACAATAGCTGGTTTTGTAGCAGTTGGTTGGTTTTGGCCGGCTTTTGACTAAAGTAACCAGTAAATATATTGAAAGTAATCCAGTATTTGAAGAGCAATAACATGGCCTTTATTTAATCCAAAATCAATGTATTAAAAAAGTCTAAAATATCATTAGGAGAACAATGATGTATGAGTTAAATAATCGATCAAAGACTCGTTTAAATTTTAAAAGTAAGTTATATAATCAAACAAAGAGACTCTTTTAAATTTAAAAGTTTTACTTTTTATTCATATATTAATATATGAATATATATATATGTTAATAATTTTTGAAAAGGTCCCAACCGATCAAAAAGAAAACTTCCCTCGATTTTGCCTCTAAACTGATTTTGTCAATTTTTTATTCAGTTTTTGTTTTTTTTAACAGCCCTCATGCATGAGTTCGAAAACATATAGCATGATATCTTTGCTAAAAACGCCTATGAAAAAAATATACTGTCAATGGATTACTACTTAGAACCGTTAGATATTTGATAGAGTAAAAATAAATATTATTTTTTGGACAGAACAAACAATAAATCACATAAATTTTTGGAAATGTTAATGATAGTAGGAAATTTATACTTTTAATGCAATATTTTCTTTATATTATGATCAAATTTGATAAATCTAACGTTTATTGGATTAATTATAGATTTATCTCATGACCAAATTTGAGATTACCCTATAATCTTAGATTTTCTCTACGATTAAATTCGATAAGTCTAGAATTCACAGATTTACTATTATAAAACCTAAATTATAAGTGTAGCAAAATTTAGGGATATAAAGACAAATAGCTTTTGAATGATCTCTTTAAAATAAATGATCACACTTTTTTTCTAAATTAAGGACATGGCATATCCTCATTAATTATAAAATCAAAATAACAAAAATAACCTTCACTATTATTAATCAAGTATAGTATATCAGTGATATGCTCTAGTAAAGTGATAAGAAACCTAGTAGATCAGTGATAAACCTTTGTAGATCACCAATAAACCCTAATATAATATATTAGTCATAAAAATAAACCCTGACAAAAGAACTATCTTAGACATTCTCTCTCCCTCCTCCTAGCTGCTAATCTGGAAGAGCTCGACGAAATCATGAAACTAGCCATAGATGTCTCCATAGATAGTGATAGACTCGATTAGGATCAGCCTTGCGGGTTGAACATTCCACTCCTTGACCAAGATCTGCCTCGCCTGCTCGCATAACGTCTTCACCTCCGACTTAGGCAACTGCTTGCACTACAGCAAGTGCTTGATCTAGCAGTCCAGATCAGAATGTGACGATGACATCACACAACCTCTCTCATTATAACTATTTCTCTCCTCGCTAGTTTTCTCTCTATCCGTACAATCGCCACTAGTTTTCTCTCGATCCATACAGCTGGAGTTGCCGATGCAGTTAAGGTTTAGGTCATAGTTGCTAGAGAGTGGCCATAGAGGAGGAGAGGAAGGGGGTTAAGTCTAGGTTTTGGTAGTTCTAAGGAGAGAGGGGTGGGATGAGTGAGGGAGAGACATTAGAAGGAAGAAGATGAAGACAAATCTGTAAAAAAAAAAAAAAACACACATACACACACAAAAATGTACAAAAATCTTATACTTCAACCAGCCATATCCTTAAATTTAGAGAAATTGGGACAAAATTTTGGTTTTTGGTAAAAAAAAATAGTGCACCCAATCTAATTTTTTAAAAAAAATTTGAAAAAAAAGATAAGCACGAAAGAGTAAATTTTAGTGAATTAACGAACATTACTTATCACCTAAAACCCTGAAATTCATAAATTTTAAATTTCACAAAGTAAAATTTACAGGAAAGCACGAAAAGTGATTTTAATGGATTAAAAACACAAAAAATATCACGGAATATAGGATTTAAGAAGTTGCAATAAAACAACTATCTCACCAAATGCATGTTTCATTTACATATCACGAAAGGCCAAACATTTTTTTTTTAGCGTTATGCGCCTTTGTTGAAGATAAATCTTCACCAATTAATACACATCTATGTGCATACTTTAAAATTTAAATGTTATTAACAAGGGCTCATATACTTTAATATAGTGATTATGGGGCATTAAGAAATTAGTACCGTTAATCACAGGGTGATCCAACATTTTAGTGATACACATTATGAAGAAAATTATCGTGAAAGTACGTGTCCAATGGAAAAAGATACTATTTTGTTCTCATTTTTACCTCTAATAAGTTATATTTTACTTTGTGTTTCAACGATATATATAATTTTCTCAAATGTTTTTATCCTTCATTTCCATAATTTAACAAGAAGACAATTTAACTTCAACGAGTCAGGTTATTATGCATTTGCTGCATATTAATCATATACAAATTACATGATTATTTGCAAAATCCCATGAAAGTTTTCTTACAATAAAAATATCATATTGATAATGCATGTTTCCAAATATCACAACAGATCAAAATTATTTCAAAATATTTATCGATTTTTTTAAAAATATAAAAATGGATGATAAAAAATACACAATAAAATTTAATATATATTTGACCCTTTAAAATAAAACTTATATGGATTTAAAAAAATTTCTAAAATTTGGGAAAATTAATATTGTTGATGTCAAGTAATATTTACACTTTAAACAATTTTATTTAATCATATAAAATTATAATCCTACTACTAATAAAATAATAAGTCTTAATTTAAAAAGAGATCAAAGCTAACAAATTTGTAAACAGTGAGATTTTAACTCATCTGGAAATGGTTTTTCTTACAACTTTGTGATTGGTTGCCAATGAATTGGCAAGGAAGGTACTAGAAAATTACTAATGTCCACACAATATCCAAAATCTGTCCCACTCTGTACGGGCAACAAAATAAAAATACTATCAACAGTAGAACTCTTACAACAAAAAAAAGGTTTGTGAAGAGTAGAAGAAGATAAGCCGTTAAGGGACAGTTGGAAGCAGCAAAACAATGTACGCGACTGCCACTCTCACCTCCACATCTCCCCACCTCAAACCCCACAATTCTATGTCCCCACCACCACGTCCACACCGACTTTTCCTCGGACTTTCCGACACTTTCCGGGGAAAGTACACCACCAAGAAAGCCCTGCTCTCTTCCGTTCCTGGTCTCAGAATCTCCGCCAGCAGCACTTCTTCCCCTGCTTCCGCCGAAGCCTCAAAAGTGTCCGCGGTGCCGCCCGAGATGAAGGCTTGGGTGTACGGTGAATACGGAGGCGTGGATGTCTTGAAGCTTGAGAGTAATGTCTCTGTTCCTGATGTTAAGGAGGACCAGGTTTTGATTAAGGTTTTTGCTGCTGCTCTTAACCCGGTTGACTTCAAGAGACGGCAGGGAAAATTCAAGAACACCGATTCTCCACTTCCGGTAAAAACTTCCTTATTACTTCCAAAATTTTTATTTTTGTTTTCTTTTTCTTTTCCATTTTTGTATAGAGGTTTTGTTGATGATAAATAGTGTTAGATTACTTGTTCTATCAAAAGCTTCATTGAGATTATAGGAAGAAGAAAGGACGTACAAATTTAAGACAATGTGCTTTAATATCATATTGTATTAGATTCCTCATATGTGGATTGCTAAGAGTTAGTCACTTTAAATCTAGACTACTGAGAGTAATAAAATTGAAAACAGAAAATGGTGGAAATTTTTAACAAATTTCATTTTACTTTTAAAAGTTTAAAAAAAGAGAGAACAGAGAACGAAAGTCCTATTATCTTTTGTACGACTTGAAGTACTAACAGAAGGAATCGTTGTCCACTTTGTTTATATAAAGACTGTTCCAGGCTATGATGTTGCTGGTGTGGTGGTAAAAGTTGGGAGTCAAGTAAAGAACTTCAAAGAAGGGGATGAAGTATATGGGGACATACATGAGAAAGCATTGGACGGTCCTAAGCAATTCGGATCTCTTGCAGAGTACACTGCAGTGGAAGAGAAATTGTTGGCACTAAAACCTAAAAATCTCGACTTTGCTCAGGCGGCTGCACTTCCTCTCGCGATTGAGACCGCTTACGAGGGTCTTGAAAGAACAGGATTTTCAGCTGGCAAATCCATTCTTGTCTTAAATGGTGCTGGTGGGGTTGGAAGCTTGGTCATTCAGGTATGCCTTTACTTTGTACTGATTTGTTGTGTCCATCATCACGGTAGAAATTATGGCAAGAAAGAAAAACAACATAGCAAGTATTTGTTGCAAACTACTTCAATGGAATAGATTGTTTGCCTCCAAAAGGGTAAAGTTTGTAGTTTGTTTTCTTGGTTGATGCAGCTAGCAAAACAAGTATTTGGTGCATCGAGAGTTGCAGCCACTGCAAGCACTGGGAAGCTGGAGTTGCTGAAGAGCCTGGGTGCTGATTTGGCCATTGATTACACAAAGGAAAACTTCGAAGATCTGCCGGAGAAGTTTGATGTCGTCTACGATGCTATTGGTAAGATTTCTTCACTACTTCCATATGAAGAATTCCACAAGGCCTAGTCATTTATGGTAAGTTAGTAATTAGTTTGGTAGTCGGTCATGATTTAGAATTGAGAAAGAACTTTTCTTTGCATCAAGTCATGATCTAGGATCTGTCATTTAAATCCTTAGTTGGGTGTTTCTAACACATTTCGAGTTCTCTTTTCCGCCTTCTTGGATTAAATGGCTTTTTATAAAAATTACCAGTTTCAAACTAGAATTGTTTGATTCCTTACAAACCATCATTCTTTTTTTTTTTTTTCCTTTGACAATGACAGGGCAATGCGATAGAGCGGTGAAAGCTGTTAAAGAAGGAGGTAGCGTGGTTGCCTTAACCGGCGCCGTTACACCACCTGGTTTCAGATTTGTGGTCACTTCGAATGGCGAAGTTCTGAAGAAGCTAAATCCATATTTGGAGAGTGGGAAGGTGAAGCCAGTGATTGACCCCAAAGGTCCATTCTCATTTTCCCAGCTTGTTGAGGCTTTCTCTTACCTCGAAACAAGCCGAGCAGTTGGTAAGGTAGTTATACACCCAATTCCGTGAGATAAAACACAAAACAACAGCCAATTTTGCAGTGTTATACTCTCTGTAATAAGATGACGGCCACTTGAAAAAATATGTGCATGTACAAAAATATTGGGGAATAAGTGCAATTGGTTTTAGTTTTGCTCACCAATGACTTTTGTCAGAAACCTTTATAGTTTTTTTTTTTCCTTAGTAAAAAGGCCCTCAATCAGAGTATCAAAAATTTATTAAGCATACTAAGACAGCCCATATTACAATCAAATATTCAAGGACGTAGCGCCCGGTGAATACGCTAGTTCAGAAAACCTACAACGACTCTGTGCTCTGAACAAAGCTATCTGTGTCTCTAACCCTATATAGAGATGTACTCCTAAAATCTGTGGTTTTAAAGACCACAAAGAAGGGGCAAAACGATGCCCAAACCTAACTTGGGGTATCAAGAGGCTTAGGGTTACCATCCTCTACATATAATACGACCTACAATAGCATACAAACAACGCAAACAAAAACAAGCCAAATTGCTAACGGGGAAACCACTGCACCTATTACCGCAAACTTAGAAAAGTATAACAAAACAAGAAACCAAAAAAAGGGCATGACCTTCATTGCATTCCACTAACCAATGGTCCCTCAATGCTAGACACCATAAAGCCACCACTTTCCACCTGCAGCCACCTGCCTATCAGGAGGTATTCACTGCCTTGCCGAAGCTAGTCACTTGGCACCCCCTTCAGCCATCACCACAGCGAAGCCCAGCCATCTCGGCCTACCCAAAACCGGCGACATGAAGCCAGCCTCCTCATCGGCCCGGTCCCTCAACACCGGCAACAAATGTTCGATGGCTAGGTGCTCCCCCGTGGCTTCAGACCAAAGCATCCAAGCACCTTGCCGCCACCCCCCAACCAAGCTCAAATCCATCGAAGAGCAGAGCTTCCCACGACCACCGTAGGCAGCTGCGCCCCTTCTCTCCCCGGCCCCAAACCCAAATCGACGGTGAGGCACATACCCCTCCCACCTCCGTGTGCTTCCTCCGCTCCTAATGAAGCTTCTTGCTTCTAGTGGCATGAACCCCAGTGCGGCGGCCATCAAACCGACGTACCAATCCTCCGGCCATAGCCCATCGATACCTATTATTTTTGACAGCCTCACTATTAAAGAAAGGAGATCCTACCCCCTCTCAGAGAGCCAAAGACCGACGAACAGCCTGAGGGCTGCACCGATTCTCAGCCCAGGAGGAGAGAGGGTGGCGACACAAGAGAGTTCTTAAAGAAACCCTAACAAAGGGTGTTCTCTGGAGAGAGAGTGTTGAGCCTGAAAAGAATATAGACTCCCTTTGATAAATGGATTCGAATTAGTGATTTAATTTGAGTTAGTGTGATTTGAATTAGGATTTGAGTTAGTGATTTGAATTATTATCCGAATTGATGTTTGGATATGCATTTAAATTTTAATCAAGTGTGAAATAAAATTGAAATTTGTGTTTGGAAAGGTAGTAAAAATAGTTTTTGATTTATCAACAAATCTAATAAAATCTTAATGTTAATGATCCTAAAAGATATACAATATGGATTTTAATTTATTTCTCTCTTAACTAGGAATACAATGAAAAAAGAATCATCTCAATTGGATAACAAATGAAAAAGTTATGATTTTTTTCCTCAAATATAGGAAAATGAATTTTTTTTTACTGTAGCAGAGATATCCAAGTATCAAAAGTTTAGGGGGAGTTAGAACTCTCAAAACTTGAATTCTTGATACTCAAAGGATTCGGATTTTGGGAGAAACAAACACATATGTAAAGGATTCTTAATATTTGAATATAAATTTGAGTCTAAAGAATTCAAAGAGTTCTCGAAACAAATGGGCCCGAATACATTATGGATTATTTATCAGAAAACTTTATGGTTGTTTTAAGGCATTTAATGAACCATGGGGATGGATAAAAACTAGGGAACAATGTTATAGGATGTGGTGTGGTAGGATTGGATACAATATTACCTTTTGGGACTCATGCTAATGAGTGCTAAATCAGTAATATTATATGCTTCATGTTATCAAACTAGCTTTGTAAAACACTTCTATTAATGCATGGTATGGTGGTGTGGTATGAAATATTACGCTAGTCTGTTTTACAACCATGATGAGGGCAAAGTTTGTAGCATAATGAGATGCAGCTAGTTAAAAGTTCTTCCGGATTCACTAGGTGAAAAACGATAAATAAAAGGGAATTAGGGACAAACAACAAGGGAAGTGCGAAAACAAATTATACTGTTAGGAATTAGGCACCTCCTAATTCTATGAACACCAAGAACAAATGATTGCAGAAAAAGGAATTCAAAAAAGGGACACTAAATTTTTATACAGGTTCGTCCAAATTTGTGACTACGTCATGTTTCTATGGCGGTAGATTTCATTATAATAAAGGAGATGATCATAGATTACAAGAGAAATTTCTATTACACACTCTCAAATTGTGTTTCCCAAATCTCTTTTCTATCTAGCATTAGCTGTAGGTAATTTTTGAGTATTTCTTTAACCCACACCATAATAGAGTTCTCACACACTTAAAAATTATCTGTGTATAAGCCCTAGCCTCCTTATCTCTACTTAAATACCCTTAAAGAGAAGAAAAAATTTGCAACTATTAAGAAACGCTAACAACCACACTTTGTATTTTCTTTGGAATGCTGACTTCTACATTAAGGAGCACAACATAGCATGTTGGCGCTGCAGCGCCCGAATCCAGCGCTGTAGCGCCCGTCTGTTTTCCCACTAGCGCCATGACGCCTAGACACTGCCCCTTTTTCTCCCTTCTTCTTTTTTCTTTTGCTGGGTTATTGATTTGGCTCCATCTGTAACGATATCCCACTTGGAGACTAATCAATCACCACATCTTTAACTGCAGCGGCAATACATTTTCACGTCTCAAGGAGAAGTCCAACTGAAGTTGCGTACAACTTCAATCTCTTGATAGGAACAATTTTGGTAAACATATATGTTGGATTCTGATTCCCAAGAATATTCTCAAACTCTAACACCCCCATCCTCCAAAGCCGATCTGATGAAGTAATAACACAACTGTATATACTTCGTCCTAGCATGAAATATAGGATTTTTCGTCAATTGAATAGCTTTGACTGTCACTATGTAGCACAATCCTTTCCTGTTTGTGACCCAGTTCTTCCAAAAAAGATTACAACCAAATCATCTCCCTGCTTGCTTTAGTCATTGCCGCATACTCTACTTCAGTTGTAGAGAGTGTAATTATCTTTTGCAATTTCGAGACCCAACTAACTGCTGTGCCACCCAAAGTATAAACGTAACCGGCAATACTCTTTCTACCATCAATGTCTCCAGCCATATTAGCATCTACATAACTCTGTAATCCTAAGTCTGACTTCTTGAAACATAGAGCTAAACCTGTAGTACCTCTTAGATATCTGAAAATCCACTTCACTGCCTTTCAATGCTACTCATCTAGATTGTTCATGTACCTACTCACAACTCCCACTGCATGTGCAATGTCTGGTTTGAAACAAACCATGACATACATGAGATTGCCTATTGCGGAAGCATAAGGCACCTTGGCCATGTGTTCTCGCTCTTGCTTTGTGGTTGGTGATTGCTCATTTGACAACTTGAAGTGACTAGCCAAAGGAGTACTCACAAGCTTTGCATTATTCATGTTGAATCTATTAAGCACCTTTTCCATATAGTCTTCTCGTGACAGTTTCAAACGACTATTGTTTCTTGTTATTTTCATCCCAAGGATTTGTTTTGCAACACTCAAATCCTTCATCACAAACTTCTTAGACAACTTCTTCTTTAGCTTGTCAATCTCCTGTTTGCATCCTCCTACTATCAGCATGTCATCAATGTATAACAACAATATAATATAAGAGTCATCAAAGTTCTTTACATAACAACATTGATCTGCCTGACACCTCAAGAAGCCACTACTACACATAAAACTATCAAACTTCTTGTACCACTGTTTGAGAGCTTGTCTAAGGCCATACAAGCTCTTTTGAAGTTTGCACACCATGTTCTCCTTACCACATATTTCGAAACTTTGTGGCTGCTTCATGTAGATCTCCTCCTCCAAATCACCATGAGAAAGGCTGTTTTAACATCTAATTGTTCCAAGAACAACTCTTCGTTTGCCACTAGTGCAAGTACCATTCTGATCGTGGTTAGTTTCACCACCTGAGAAAAAATCTCATTAAAATCAAAGTCCTCTTTCTGTTAAAAACCTTTTACCACCAGCCTTGCCTTGTACCGTTTGCTGCCATCATATTCATCTTTTATCCGATACACCCATTTATTGTACAAAGCCTTTTTGCCCTTTGGTAACTCTGCCAATTGCCATGTTTGATTAGACGTTAAAGAATCTATCTCATTTCTCATGGCCAACTCCCATTTGACCAAATTTTTGGCATGAACAGCTTCATAATAACTCTCTGGTTTACCTCTATTGGTTAACAAAATATAATGCAATGAAGGAGAGTATCTTTGCAGCGGTCTGATGGTCCTGTTAGATCTCCTAACTGTAGTAACAGAAGTGCTTTGGTTTTCTTCTAGAGTTATATTTTCTTGATCTTTAACTTTTGAATTCTGCACTTCCACTTCAAGAAGATCCTTTAATGGAATTACCTTAGGCTTTTTATCTTTAGAACCTATACTTCTAGAGTTATTGACATCTCTATTCTTATACAAAACATCTACATTGAAGATCACATCTTTGCTCCTGATAATCTTCCAATTTTGGTCATCCCATAAATGATAACCACGCTCAAGTCTACCATAGCCAACAAAAAAGCATTTTTTAGATTTTGCATCAAGTTTACTTCTAACTGTAAAATCAATGTGAACATAGGAAACACAACCAAACACTTTCAAATAAGAGAGGTTAACCCTTTTACCGCTCCAAACTTCTTCTGGTAGCTTGAACTTTAACGGTGTGGATGGACTCCTATTGATCAGATGAGCTGCAGTGTTAATTGCCTCAGCCCAAAATGACTTTGGTAGCCCCGCGTGTAACCTCATACTTCTAGCACGCTCGTTCAAAGTTCTATTCATCCTCTCAGCTACACCATTCTGTTGTGGTTTCTTTGGAATAGTTTTCTTCATTTTTATTTCGTTCTCAGCATAGTATCACTTGAAATCATCATCTATGTACTCTCCTCCATGATCAGACTACAAGTATTTCACCTTCAAATCTGTCTCGTTTTTCACCATAGCTCTCCATCTATTGAAAGCATCAAAGACATCAGATTTGTTTTTCAAAAATTAAACCCATACTTTCCTGCTTGAGTCATCAATAAATGTCACATAATAATTTAAAACACCAAGAGAAGTCACCGTCGAAGGTCCCCACACATCAGTATGAACTAGCTCCAACTTTCTGGACTTACGTTCTCTACCTATTTTTGAGAAACTGACTTTCTTCTGCTTGCCAAAGATGCAGCCTTTACACAAACTGTGATCAACAGTTTTTAACCCCGGCAGTTTTCCTTTAGAGTGAAGCACCTTCATTCCCTTCTCACTCATGTGCCTAAGTCTATGATGCCATAGCTAAGTATTAGTAATGGAGTCAGCAACTGCTATGGTATCTCTACAACTAGAATTAATGTAGAGAGTTTTAGCTTTACGTCCCTGAACAACAATATGGCTCCCTTTGTGACTTTCCAATCTCCAGAATTAAAGGTCACAATATGTCTTTTGTTGTCAAGTTGCTCTACCGAAATCAAGTTGTGCATCAATTTGGGTACATGTCTCACCTTATGAATCTTCCACACAGACATATTAGGTATTTTCAAACTGACATCTCAATACCAACAATATCCAAAGGTTCACCATCAGCAAGATAAACCTTACTATGATTTTCGGCAACATAATTCTCCAAAACATCACGATGTACAGTAGTGTGAAATGATGCTCTTGAATCTATCACCCATAAATCAAGAGAATTGTTAATAGACAAGAGTAAGGCATCTTATGCCTCTTCAGTGGTGGTGTTAAGCCTTACAATTCTTTTTTAAGTGGCCAGTCTTTCTACAATTTCAACACTCCATATTCCTACCGTTCCTTGACTTGCTTCTCCTATTCCTTGACTTGCCTCTTTTGTCATATTCCTTGTTGGAATGCCTCTCAAATTTCCTACCCCTATTCTCAACATTAAGGGTAGAGTTCGACGTTGAGGCTTCACCAAAATCATTTCTACAGACTTCTTCCACCAAAATAGAGTTTCTGGCGTCAACAAACTTCAATTTTGCATTCCTAATCGAATTGGTAATGACCACTCTCATGGGTTCTCAACTATTTGGTAGTGAGGCTAAAAGGATTAGGGCGTTGATCTCATCATCAAATTTAATCTCCACCAAGACCAATTGATTTAGAACAGTATTAAATTTATTCATATGCTCTACCACCGAGGCACCTTCAGGCATTTTTAAATTAAAGAGCTTCTTCGTGAAGTGTGCCTTGTTATTGGCCGAAGGCTTCTCATACATGTCTGATAGAGCCTTCATCATCCCTGCTGTGGTCTTCTCCTTTGCTATGTTTTGGGCAGCGTTTTTTGATAAAGTCAAACAGATCACACCCAACACCTGTCTGTCAAGGAGATTCCACTCCTCATCCTTCATGCTTTTGGGCTTATTACTCAAGGGCAAGTGCAGTTTCTTGCTGTAGAGGTAGTCTTCTACTTGCATCCTCCAATAGGAAAAATCGGAACCATAAAATTTGGTGATACCAACTGCCGAACCTTCTTCTCCCGTCATCGTTCTTGATCCAAACCTCCTCTCCAAGAAAAACTACATTTAACGACATATTATTTACGATATGTAGTTTTTGAATGTCTTTGAAAAGTACATACAACGACATCTCCAACAAATATGTCGTTAATGATATTTGAAACAATAATCAATGACATATATATAGATGTCGTATTAAAGGTCTCTTTTTAACAACAATAGTTTAGTGTCGTTAAATTATTTAACAATAAGTCAGAGATGTCGTCAAAGTCTTGGAGATTCTACGACACCCCTTATAGACGATATTGGTCAAACCCCTTATAGACGACATCTTGACCAATATCATCTATAAGGGCTGTTGTAGAATCTCCAAGGCTTTGACGACATCTCCTACTTGTTGTTAAATAATTTAACAACACTAAACTATTGTCGTTAAAAGGAGAGCTTTAATACGGCATCTATATAGATGTCGTTAATTATTGTTTCAAATGTCATTAACGACATCTTTGTTGGAGACGTCGTTGTATGTACTTTTTAACGACATTCAAAAACTACATGTCGTAAATAATATGTCATTAAATGTAGTTTTTCTTGTAGTGTGTACATTTAAAGTGTTAATCTGAATAGGGAATAAAATTGAAATTTGTGTTTGGATAGATAGTGAAAAAAGTTTTTGATTTATTAACAAATTTAACAAAATCTTAGTGTTCATGATCTTAAAAAAATATGTAATATGGATCTTAATTTATTCCTCTCTTCATTAGGAATACAATGAAAAAAGAATCGTTTCAATTGTATATCAATGAAGAAGTTATGATTTTTGTTCAAATGTAAAAGAGAGAATTTTAGCTTTTACTGTAGCAAATATATCCGAGTCTAATGAGTTCAAGGGGGAAGCAAACTCTAAAAACTTGAATTTAAATGATTTATTTGATTTAAATTTTGGAGAAAACAAATTGGAATCTAAAGAATTCAAAAAATTTTGAATCTAAAAAGTTATTCAAATACGTGAAACAAAAGGTCCCATAAGCTCTCGCTTTAACTGGTGGAATAACAAATACGTGAGGATCAATTTTTATTGCTTATACTTTATTGGATGCTTGAAATGATCACCGGATTTTCTCTTTTATCTAAAGCTTATACTTATTACTCGTACAAACACCATTATTGATTACAGGACAAGGGGGAAAGGAACCCTTCATTTCTTGGATGTTGAAAAACGAAAACCAAATGGAACATGGTCGAAACAATTCGTTAATAATTTGGAGCTTTAGGTATCAAACAAATAAAGTATCTGTTTTTCAGTTGTAACAACTGCCCAAAAAAAAAAAAGTTTTGATTAGATATAATGGCTTAAAAACTTATATATTATCAATAGAAGTACGGACTGAAGAAAGATTCTAACAACTTAATCCCCACTTGAACGTCCTATCTAACTAAGCTAACATTTTTATTGAATGAAAAGTGAAATAAAATAAAAACTAAAAGATTGAAATTTGAGAGTTTGAACCCTTTTTTTCCTCCTTTAGTGACGTACACGATTGAAATTAGAGAAGTAAAAACCTCAACATAAAATATGTCAACATGTCGACTTTCCTTGGTAGGATTTTTGTTTCCTTTCCTTTTCCCTTATCTTGTAATTTTCTTTAGATCCCTATTAAATTTCTGTACACGTACACGCAAGTTAACAAATAACCTTGGCCAGCCAAATTTATTAATTAATAAATGATATATTTTTTGGGACATATGCAACAAGCATCAAAGCAAAACAAGACATGCCAACTAAGCCTCTGTTTACATCTCACCAATTATAGTAGAAAGCAAAAATTGATATAATCTAAATCTATCACATGCTACTGTTTTCAAACTAATATTTTTAGTTTCAAAACACATATAGGAAATATTAGTTTCAAAACACATATAGGCCGTTTGGTACGTCAGTTCAAAACTATTTAAGATAGTATGTATCATAGAGGCAGTTTAAACTAGTATTTGGTGGAGTAATAATTGAGGTCTGTTCAAACATTGAGGCGATTTTAAACCGGTCAAAACCCTTAAAATCTAAACTTTGTCCCATCCCTCAAGTTCACATGGTGTGAACCATTTTTTACCTTAAAAATCATTCTCATTCTTGTTTTTTTTTCATAAACTATAGTTTTTTAAACATCAATTTTAGTTTTAAACTTGATAATCTCGTTTTTAAACTTTTATGTTCCAAATACCAGTTCAAAATAGCTGTTTAAACCGTACAGTTTAAACTATAAAATTTTAAACCACACGATTCTAAACCCGTCAAATGAACCAGCGTAAATAGACACTCTTGTATCTTCTATCCCACACTGATAACTCGTGAGGGACATGTGCTTTTAAACAACATTACCTTGATCATTAATTCTGAGTTGAACATCAACCCTACATGCATAACAATATACATACATACATACATCTGATGGTCGAAAAGTTGATAGATTATTGCCTTGCGATATTTAGTCATAAAAATGGATCACGCATGCTCAAACATTACCAAGTACATAAAAAGGCTAAGAACATAGACGTACTCAAATACAATTATCACATCCTCTCTTCCCTCTCACACGGACAAGAAGCCTCACTCTCTCTCTCTCTCTCTGTCCTCTTCCTTTACAGCTAAAAATGAAAGCAGAAGAAAATAAGCAAAAGAAAGGGCTGTGGACGGCGGAGGAGGACAAAGTCTTGCTAGAACACATCAGGGTACATGGAATAGGGCAATGGAATCGCATTCCCAAGTTGACGGGTAAGAGATATATACAAGGCATGATGAGAAACATATTTTTCTGTTTTAAATATACATATATATATATATATATATATATATGTTCCACTCTATATATGATCTCTTAATAATGTTGCTTTGTATGAGAAACAAATTAATTACTCTGGTTAATATATATATATATATATATATATATATATATATATATATATATAGGTCTAAAGAGGTGTGGGAAGAGCTGCAGATTAAGGTGGCTTAACTATCTCAGCCCCAATGTCAAACAAGGCTCTTTCTCTGAGGAAGAAGAAGACCTAATTATTAGGCTTCATAAACTCCTCGGAAACAGGTTTTTTTTTTTTTTTTCCCCTCTCCAATAACTATTGTACTGCTTAATTTAAGGTTCATAATAATTAACATAGATCATAACGTGAACTAGGAAATTATTTCAAATATTCAACACAAGGTCATAAATATTAATTTTGAACTCCGTTTTCATAAGGTAACTTACAGTTGCGCACAATGTGGTTAATTTTACCGCCAATCGGCCAAAGCTATACATGTGTGTAACAGAGTGTGGTCTCTCTCTCTCTATATAGATAGTATTGCTTTCTTTTTAATTTTCTTTCTCAGTATATTGCATTTGAATAAGCATTTATACTATATATTTAGCAACGAGTGCAAATTATTTCAAGCAATAATAGGACCGTTTGGTATTATTTATAAAATGAGTGAAAATATTTTATTTTAGAAAATAAAATTTTTTTAAAAATTATGCTCTGAGTGTTTCTAAAATTTTTGCTTCGAAAAACATACAAAAACATTTTTTTAAAATTATATTTTACATCTTTAAGATTTTATATATCTTTGTTTATCTCACCTCATCAGTTTAGTCATATTTTTATCCTGACTAATTTTTTTTGGAAGCTGGCTTCTGTGATCATTATTTTACTATTACTATTACTATTACTATTACTATTATTATTATGAAGATGAAGCCAATGAAGTTGTCATGTATTGTTTGATTCTTGGCAGAGCACCATAGCCATCTAATGCCGTATACGTTTACTGTTTGGCAGAGGAGTGTTGTGTTGACTGGACCTAAAGGCATTTGTGAAATGTGGGGCCCCGAAATTAAGTGTAGAGGGCAGAATAAAAGAAGGAAAAAGAAAGTGGTCCTAATCAAAGTTTTGTTGTGTCGATACATACACAAGAGTACTCGAAGAAAAACTCTAATAAATGCAGACAGTGATATATAGATATATAAATTAATATGTATAATATTGGTGCAGGTGGTCCCTGATTGCAGGACGTGTGCCCGGTAGAACAGACAACCAAGTCAAGAACCACTGGAACACTCATCTAAGCAAGAAGCTTGGCCTCAAAAAGCAATATTCTAGATCATCAAAACTTCATCAAGCGAACTACTCTAGATTGCAAAAAAATCCTACTTCTACTACTAATTCAAATGCTAATAATCATAATATTCAGCTTTCCAAGAATAATAACAATATAAGTACTGGCGGTGCAAAAACCATGCAAGAAGTCATGCAAGATCAAAACAAGTCTTATTTGGATGGTAGTAATGTTGCCGATGAAGAATATGATCAGGCGTCTTCTTGTGAAAAGCCACAAGAATCGTCACCCAATGACAAGATCAATGGCACGGATCAATTCCGCCCTTTGATGATATGCAGTGATGTTTCTGATATTATTTTAAGTAATCAAGGACTTGTGGAATTTTTAGACTGGTATTGATCACCAAATGTGGCAAAGTTGGGGAATATTAATTTTTAAGTACAAATTGTAGTTATAAATTAATGTCCTAATATAATTAATGTTTTTCTAGCTTGTCTATGCTCTTATGATCTTGGGGTATAATGTTTAGAGACACTCTTTTTCCATGTTTTTTTCATTAATCATTTTAGTGCCATGTTTTTTACTGTGAAGTACGGCTTGAAAATTACTTTTCATATATCCACAGAGGAGAAGACGGCATCTTGTTTTCGACAGCTTGATTTTCTAGAATATACAACGTACTTGTTCATTTTTTTTAGGTATTTAACATGGTTTGCCCTGAAGTTGCCGCACATTTACATTTGCCTTTTAAACTTTTAAATTTGATAAATTGTCCTCTAAATAACTTATAAATTTATAGCAAATCACTCAATTGATAACAATTTTAGTTTTTTTTTTACTAAAATTAACATGTAATTTTCACTTAAATAATTGATTATTGACACAAATGATCTTTAACATATTTTAACTTAAATTTATTGTGATTAATATCTTTAATTAAGTTTTCATCAAAATAGAAAAACTTAAATTAACTTTGCTTTGAAAAAATATTTGGTTAACATTTATATGAAAAATCTTTTTTATACTTTTAATTAATGACCCATATGAAAATCGCATGTCAATTTTAGTCAATAATTTAAAATTGCTATTATTGAGGGATGATTTGTTACAAATTTATAAGTTCAAGAGGCAAATTACTAAAATTAAAAGTTTTAAGACACAAATTGCAAATAAGTGATGGGTTCAGAGAGCAACAATGCCATTAATACTCTTTTTTTTTCCAAGGAAATAATTCTTGTTTAATTAACATGGAAATTTGCAAATATCATTTCACTAACTTCTTTACGATAACACACACTCTCTCTCTCTCACACATACATTTCGTGTATATATGTTCGCTCTTGTTTGGAAGAAACAAATAAAATATCATTATTGGAAGCAAGCTTCTAATAACAAATCAAGGCATGCACTAAGCTGGGGTCAAGAGATTTATTAACTAGCTAAACGCGCGCGCGCGCGTTAAAACTTCTCATTTGAATGAATTAACCAAGAAATAGGATAAAAATGACTCACTAACGGGTGCAAGACAAGTATAGGTACCACTACCGAATGCACCAAATTGAGGTTTTTCTTTGAAGCCAGAAAATAAGTGGAGTTGTAATGCCCCGAAATTTATTTAATGTTATTGTAATATAAATGATGAATTAGTGTGTCATAATTAATGTTTCAATATTAATTTGATTACTTGATTGGATTTTGAATTTTTGGTTGTTTTGTTAATTTGGTAAATTCAAATGATTTCTTATTGTTTTAAAATGATGTTTTGAGTTTTAAAACACAACAATTTCTAAAATGTTAAAAAAACATTCCGTTTTACAAAACCGTGGGCGGCACATGGTTTTCGCACAGTAAAACCGCCCATCGTTTCTCTCTATTTATTCTCTCTCTTCCTCCTCTCTCCTCACCCTCTCAGATCTCTCTCTCTCTCTTCTCTTGCCGTGAGCCCCTCTCTTCCTCTTCCACTTGGTTTCTCTTACTTTCTCTCAAATTCTCTCTCAAATTTTTGAATCAAATTCGAATCCAAGCTTCGGGTTAGCAAGGAGGAAGCTCGGGAACGTGATTTGGCAATCGAGAACGCGGATTGAAGCTTTGATTCGAGGTTAGTTTTGAAATTTCTAAACTTTTTACAAAATTTTCAATTTTGTGCATTTTTGAAATCTAGGATTGCTTGAGCTTAGAAAACCTTTGATTTGAGTTAAATGAACTTAGAACAACTAGAATCTAAGCTTAGATTGAAGAGAAACTGATTGGATTCAAGAGTTTTCATTTTTCTCCCCATTTTCTCATTTTTAGATTTTTGAGTTTAAACCTTGTTTAAATGAGTTCAAATGTGTTCTAGTATGTTTTTCTATCAACTATGATTGTTTTCCATGCTTAGGATTTGAGAGAAACAGGTTAAAATCAAGATTTGGATTTTGGGGGAATCGAAAACCCATAGCTGGATTTCTGGGTTTTTCTAGTTCGGCAGGCCGGATTAGGGATCGGCAGGCCGGTGTTCATCGGTCCGGCAGGCCGAACCTGGGGAATGACCGGCCGACCGGACTTGGTTTCCGGCAGGCCAAACTGTGCAGTTCGGCCGGCCGAAGCAGGGAGTCCGGCAGGCCGACCGAGCATGGAGAATTTTGTGATTTTTCACCCGTTTTCACTATTTTGAACCCCGATTTAAATTCCAACCTTATAGAATGATTTTAAAGATACAAATGGCACACTAGGACATCATGAAATGGTTTAGTAACATAGAATGTCTTGAACTAGATATTGATCGACTTAGTGTGTATCTAGGATCGTTCGTGGTTCCGCGGAGCTAACGTATAGCGGACCGGGATTACGGTGTGGGGCACCGGCACGAGTATCTAGGTAGGACTTCTACCCCATTTCCTTGGTAGCCTAGTTTTAAAATGATTTGGCTCTGAAAAGGATTTTTATTAAAATGTTTTCAACGGTTGTTTGAAAATGAATTTATCGGTTATATTTTAATATACCGTGAACTGAAATGAACTTCATAATAAATGTAAATGACAACACTCGGTAATTGGGTTTTGAATGATGATGAAAATAAACATATAGGCATGATGTCATATTAGAGATCGGGTCGTGTAGTGATCGACCTTGGGGGCAGGTCCCGAAACCCAACTGGGTCACTACGATGGTGATATTATCATGGTTTGCCTAGGAAAAGAAAATGATATTTCTGGTTGTCAGAGTAAACTATTCTGGGTAAGAATGGTTTTATTCAAATTTATTTATTTATTTATTCAAGGTTCCTTTTAAATAATTCATGAATAGTGAAATGTTCCCTTAAATTAAATTATTTTATAAAATATAGTCCTACTAAGCCTTTCGCTCACGTTTTATTTGTTTTAAATTTCTCCCCCTTCTAGGTGGTTTTCCATTTAGATTTGGAGAAGACTCAACGGACAGGACCTAGGAGCAATAGAGGGACTAGTGAATTTATTTGTATTATTTAAATCAAGGCATGTAAGATTTTAACTTTATTTATACTTGGACTGTGATTGTATTTATGATATTGTCAGTACCATGTATGTGCACAAGTTATGGGTCTGTGGGACCCATACTCGTTATGTTTACTCTTTAATATTAATTATCCATGCTATGGTTTTCTTTAAATTTTCACATTTTATATTTAACTCAAATCCTTAAACTCTTGATTTTAATTAAATTCTCCTTAAATTAATTTAAATAATCTGCCACGTCACCTCCCGTACTTCGGGGTGTGACAGAATGGTATCAGAGCTCAAGGTTATGAACCTTGGGAATTGTGCACACATAGGTTTGACAATGAAATACCTTTGACAGTCCAAATTTTGTTTTCAGAAGTGAGAGAATGGCACCCAGACGTCGTTCGGCAGCTGACGTCGAGTTCGAAAACGATGAGGGCATGATGAGGTCTATGTTTGCAGCTTTCCGGCAGATGACAGCCAGGGCTAGACCAAAAGATTCTTATGTTGGTCATCGGCATACGTACTTTAAGGAATTCTGGCGTGTGTCTATTCTGACTTTTGATGGTAATGGGGATCCGCAGTTGGCAGAGTATTTACTGGATTCGATCTTGAAGCATTTGGATACCCTTAGTGTGCCTGAGGAGTATCGTGTGGAGTTTGCTGCGTATAAGCTCGAGGGTGGTGCTAACACTTAGTGGAAACAAGCTAAGCGTTTGGAGCGCGGTGGTGATATCAGTTGGGACAGGTTCGAGGAACTGTTCTAGGATCGATATTTTTCGCAGGGGTATAGAGATCAGAAGGCAGCTGAGTTCTACAGGTTGCAGCAGGGTGATCTGTCAGTCCGGGAATATGAGGCAAGGTTTAATGAGTTGGCTAGGTTTGCTCCATCAACTGTGACATCGGAGCGTGAGAAGTGTATTAAGTTTCAGGAAGAGCTCAAGGCTCCTATTCGGCGACAGTTGGTTGCTCTACGGCTTAGGAGTTTTGGAGAGCTTGTGTCGTCGGCGATATCGATGGAGAATGATTATATGCAGTATTGTGAGGATCGAGCAAAGGCTTCAGGAGGACCGTAGAGGAGTGGTAGGAAGAGCACCAGTAGCCGTCCAACTCCGGGAAAGAGCAAGCAAGGTGGCACAAATAGTGGTAGTAGCAGTTCGTCTGGCAGCGAGCGCAGCAATCCCTACAGCTTCCATTCTCATTTTTGTTAACAGCCCAGACACATCAAGAGGAATTGCCCGATCATGAGTGCCCATCTTGGATCTCAGACCGGGGAGGATGCCAGTCGTCAGTCTCAGCCTCAGACCCTACCTCCACCTCAGCAGTATCTGCAGTTGCAGTATCCCCAGTTCTTTCCTCAGTAGTTCTCATATCCGGCACGGGGACAGCATCCGCAGCATTTCCAGTGCAGCGTCCCTCAGTATCGAGCGTCGAGTTCAGGTAGTGTGCAATCGTCTCCATCTCAGCAGCATTGGCAGAATGATCCTGGACCCAACAATGTTGGTAGAGGAAAAGGAAAGGCTCAAGTGCAGGTTCATGCAATGGCATCTGGAGGTTCAGATTCTCATGTTGGTAACACAGTTGTCGATGGTACGATCTTGGTTTCTAGATCTTTAGCTCTCGTTTTATTTGATACCAGTGCCTCTCATTCTCTTATTTCGAGTTCTTTTGTACATGCCTTAGGATTAGAGATAGAAGAGTTTAATGAACCCCTAGTCATGACTTCTCCCTTGGGGCGGTGTGTGTAAATTGTATCTGTAAATCTTGTAAAATAAAGATTGGGATGAGATTTTGAAAAGTGATTTGATTATACTCCCCATGAGCTCCTATGATATAATTCTAGGGATGGACTGGTTGTCCAGGTATAATGCAGTTGTGGACTGCCAACTTAGAAGAGTGAGCCTAGTGTTTGATAGGGGGACGATGATCACTTACCAGGGTGGTGGTGATTGGTTAATGAGTGAGCGTCTCATGAAGTCGTGTTTAGGAGGGTGAAGGAATCTAGGTTGTTATGCTTTTCTTGCCAACCTAGATTGCGAGCCCTATGCTTCGAGTGGCAGTGTAGTGATTCCAGTAGTTGATGAGTTCGGGGATGTCTTCCCCGATGAGTTTTCAAGATTACCACTGCATCAGAAAATTGAGTTTGGTATCGAGTTGTTTCTGCGGACAGCACCGATTTCTATGGCACCTTATCGGATGGCGCCGGTAGAAATGAAAGAATTGAGGAGGCAAGTTCAGGAGCTTGCTGATAAAAGGTATATTCGGAATAGTACATCTCCGTGGGGAGCACCGGTTTTGTTTGCTAAGAAGCATGATGGGACTCTCAGGTTGTGTGTGGATTATCGGCAGCTGGATCGTGTTACGGTGAAGAACAAGTATCCCTTGCCTAGGATTGATGAGTTGTTTGATCAGTTGGGAGGTTCGCGGTACTTCTCAAAGATTGATTTGCGGTCGTGTTATTATCAGCTCAGGATTAAGGAAGAGGATATTCCCAAGACAGCTTTGAGGACTCGGTATGGGCACTTTGAGTTCCTGGTTATGTCGTTTGGGTTGACGAATGCTCCGGCAGCTTTCATGGATTTGATGAACAGGATATTTGGGCCGTATCTGGATCAGTTCATGATCGTGTTCATTGATGATATTCTTGTGTATTCTAAGACTTGGAAGGAGCATGAGCAGCATCTCCGGATCGTGCTTCAGACTCTGCGGGAGCACCAATTGTATGCTAAGAGGGAAAAGTGCGAGTTTTGGTTGACTGAGGTCAAGTTTCTAGGTCATGTAATCTCGGAGCATGGTATTTCTGTGGATCCTTCCAAGATTGAAGCCATAGTGGAGTGGAAACGATCAAGGAATGTAGCAGAGATTCGTAGCTTCTTAGGTCTTGCTGGTTATTATAGGAAATTTGTAAAGGATTTTTCAAAGATTGCAGCTCTGTTGAGGAGGTTGATCAAGAAAAATGTCAGGTTTGAGTGGAATGAAGATTGTGAGCTTGCTTTTCATGAATTGAAGAACCGATTGACTTCAGCTCCAGTGTTGGTTATTCCTAGCAGTGACGAGCCATATGAGGTTTACGCAGATGCTTCAGGGCGCGAACTTAGGTGCGTGTTGATGCAGCATGGATGTGTAGTTGCGTACGGATCGAGACAGCTACGACCTCACGCACGGAATTATCCTACTCATGATTTGGAGCTCGAGGTGGTGATTCACGCGCTGAAGATTTGGAGGTGTTACTTGTATGGAGCGTCGTTTCAGGTCTTCTCCGATCACAAGAGTTTGAGGTATTTGTTCACTCAGAGGGATCTTAATTTGAGGCAGCGTAGATGGGTAGAGTATATGGAGGATTATGATTTTACGTTGCAGTATCATCCCGGGAAAGCTAATGTGGTCGCGGACGCGCTTAGCAGGAAGTCTTCAGGGATTCTCGCTTGTTTGGCTTTTGAGGACTGGAGCAGGGATGCGACAGTGAGCGAGTATAGGCTACGATATCATGAAGACTGTGATCGAGTTTTGGTATATCATGTGGAAGCGACCCCAGCTCTTGTTCGGATGGTGAAGCAAAGTCAGTGGCAGGATCGACATTTGCAGGGGATTTGGTCTCGGATTCAGAACGGGGAGCAGTTTGAAGAATGGAGCATGCATGTAGATGGATCGTTGTATTTTCAGGAGTGTCTTGCAGTTCCAGCTATCGCCGAGGTGACGAAAGCCGTTTTGGATGAAGCTCATAGGTCTCAGTTCGCTATTCATCTGGGGAGCACAAAGATGTATCGCGATTTGAAGAGGCAATATTGGTGGAGAGGCATGAAGAAAGATGTTCGAGAGTATGTGGCCAAGTGTTCGACGTGTCTTCAGGTGAAAACCGAGCATCAGAAGCCTGCGGGTCAGCTTCAGTAGCTTCCTATTCCAGGGTGGAAATGGGAGCATGTGACGATGGATTTTCTCACAGGTTTGCCGAGGACGGAGCAGCGGCATGATGTAGTTTGGGTTGTGGTCGACAGGTTGACGAAATCAGCGCATTTTATTCCGTTTAGGTCGACGTCTTCGAGGAAGATTCCTGGGGATTTGTATCTGTAGAACATTGTGAGGTTGTATGGAGTTCCTTTGTCCATCACTTCTGATCGAGACACCAGGTTTAATGCTAAGTACTGGAGGAGTTTTCAGAAGGCTTTGGGTACGGATTTGAACTTCAATACGGCGTTTCATCCTCAAACTGATGGGCAGTCTGAGCGGGTTATTCAGATTCTCGAGGATATGTTACGTGCCTGTGCATTAGACTTCGGCAGGAATTGGAAACAATGTTTGCATCTGGCAGAGTTCGCATACAACAATAGCTATCAGGTGAGTATTGGTATGGCACCGTTTGAGGCGTTGTATGGGCGATCATGTCGGTCACCTGTGTGTTGGGCCGAGCCGAAAGATAGGGTCATTCTTGGGTCAGATGAGATCTGTGATAGCAACGAGAAAGTCGCGGTGATTCGAGATCGATTGAGGGCAGCTCAGAGTCGACATAAGAGTTACGCGGATAGGAGACATAGACCCCTAGAGTTTGTGGTTAGAGATTTCGTTCTCTTGAAGGTATCGCCTCGTAAGGGAACTATGCGGCTCGGAGTGAGTGGGAAGCTCGCACCGAGATATATTGGGTCTTTCGAGATCACTCAGCGTGTTGGTATGGTTGCTTATCGGCTTGATCTTCTGTCCGAACTCTCTCATGTTCACGATGTGTTTCATGTGTCGATGCTTAGGAAGTGTCCGCCTGAGCAGGGTAAGGTGGTTTCATTTCGTGATGTGCAGCTTCGAGAGGATACGACGTATGAAGAAGTGCCGATTCAGATCATCGACCGGAAAGTAATTAGTTTGCGTCGTCGTGAGATACCGTTGGTAATGGTCGTGTGGTAGCATCACGGGGTTGATGAAGCCACTTGGGAACTAGAGTCGAGTATGCGGGACTCGTATCCGTATTTGTTTTGTTTCTGAAACGAGATGTAAATTTCGTGGGCGAAATTTCTTTTAGGGGTGGAGAGTTGTAAAGCCCCGGAATTTATTTAATGTTATTGTAATATAAATGATGAATTAGTGTGCCATAATTAATGTTTCAACATTAATTTGAGTACTTGGTTGGATTTTAAATTTTTTGTTGTTTTGTTAATTTGGTAAATTCAAATGATTTTTTATTGTTTTAAAATGATGTTTTGAGTTTTAAAACACAACAATTTGTAAAATGTTAAAAAAATATTCTGTTTTACAAAACCGTGGGCGGCATATGGTTTTCGCACAGTAAAACTGCCCATCGTTTCTCTCTATTTATTCTCTCTCTTCCTCCTCTCTCCTCACTCTCTCAGATCTCTCTCTCTCTCTCTTCTCTTGCCGTGAGCCCCTCTTTTCCTCTTCCACTTGGTTTCTCTTACTTTCTCTCAAATTCTCTCTCAAATTTTTGAATTAAATTCTAATCCAAGCTTCGGGTTAGCAAGGAGGAAGCTCGGGAACGTGATTTAGCAACCGAGAACGAGGATTGAAGCTTTGATTCGAGGTTAGTTTTGAAATTTCTAAACTTTTTACAAAATTTTGAATTTTGTGCATTTTTGAAATCTAGGTTTGCTTGAGTTTAGAAAACCTTTGATTTGAGTTAAATGAACTTAGAACAACTAGAATCTAAGCTTAGATTGAAGAAAAACGGATTGGATTCAAGATTTTTTATTTTTCTCCCCATTTTCTCATTTTTGGATTTTTAAGATTTTTGAGTTTAAACATTGTTTAAATGAGTTCTAGTATGTTTTTCTATCAACTATGATTGTTTTCCATGCCTGGGATTTGAGAAAAACATGTTAAAATCAAGATTTGGATTTTGGGGGAATCGAAAACCCGTGGCCGGATTTCTGGGTTTTCCTAGTTCGGTAGGCCGAACTGTGTGTTCGGCAGGCCGGATTAGGGATCGGCAGGCCAGTGTTCATCGGTTCGGCAGGCCGAACCTGGGGAATGACCGGCCGACCGGACTTGGTTTTCGGCACAGTTCGGCCGGCCGAAGCAAGGAGTCCGGCAGGCCGATCGAGCATAGAGAATTTTGTGATTTTTCACCCGTTTTCATTGTTTTGAACCCCGATTTAAATTCCAACCTTATAGAATGATTTTAAAGATACAAATGGCACACTAGGACATCATGAAATGGTTTAGTAACATAGAATATCTTGAACTAGATATTGATCAACTTAGTATGTATCTAGGATCATTCGTGGTTGCGAAGCTAACGTATAGCGGACCGGGATTACGGTGTGGGGCACCGGCACGAGTATCTAGGTAGGACTTCTACCCCATTTCCTTGGTAGCCTAGTTTTAAAATGATTTGGCTCTAAAAAGGATTTTTATTAAAATGTTTTCAACGGTTGTTTGAAAATGAATTTATCGGTTATATTTTAATATACCGTGAACTGAAATGAACTTCATAATAAATGTAAATGACAACACTCGGTAATTGGGTTTTGAATGATGATGAAAATAAACATATAGGCATGATGCCATATCAGAGATCGGGTCGTGTAGCGATCGACCTTGGGGGCAGGTCCTGAAACCCAGCTGAGCCACTACGGTGGTGATATTATCATGGTTTGCCTAGGAAAAGAAAATGATATTTCTGGTTGTCTGAGTAAACTATTCTGGGTAAGAACGGTTTTATTCAAATTTATTTATTTATTTATTCAAGGTTCCTTTTAAATAATCCCTAAATAGTGAAATGTTCCTTTAAATTAAATTATTTTATAAAATATAGTCCTACTAAGCCTTTCGCTCACGTTTTATTTGTTTTAAATTTCCCCCCCTTTAGGTGGTTTTCTATTTAGGTTTAGAAAGGACTTAACGGACAGGACCCAGGAGCAATAGAGGGATTAGTGAATTTATTTGTATAATTTAAATCAAGGCATGTAAGATTTTAACTTTATTTGTACTTGGACTGTGATTGTATTTATGATATTGTCAGTACCATATGTGTGCACAAGTTGTGGGTCTGTGGGACCCATACTCGTTATGTTTACTCTTTAATATTAATTATCCATGCTATGGTTTTCTTTAAATTTTCACATTTTATATTTAACTCAAATCCTTAAACTCTTGATTTTAATTAAATTCTCCTTAAATTAATTTAAATAATCCGCCACGTCACCTCCCGTACTCTTAGGTGTGACAGGAGTAAGTAACCGAATTGATAGCTGGCTTCTAACAATAGGTAAATTTTAATAGTATTATAGTTGTTATAAAATAATGAAAATAGGCAATAAGAAAAAAACGAAGAATAAAAACCCCGCAAATTTACATGCAGAGTCTTAGACGGAAAAAACCACCAATAGAATAGAAGAAAAATTTATCGTATTAAAACATTGGTACAAGAAGGGAGTGTTTCATGCATGATCTACAACAATAGTATAACCACACAAACCCTAAAGTACTATAAAAAATTAGACTTTTTGTCATAACAGCTTCTAACAAAACTTTTAGTCGCAACATTCATATGCATTTAGTTATAACTTTTAGTTCAATTTTCGTTGTGACTAAAACTTTTAGCCAAGGGTTCTATAACTAAAAATTTTGTGGCTAACAATTTTAATTACTATAAAAATTGAATTAAAAGTTGTGAACAAATGTAAATTAGTTGTAACCTTTTATTGTCGTTAAAAGTTTTACTAAATGTTGTTGTGCTCAAAAATTTAGCTTTTTATAGTAAAACTATATCATCACATATCTATAAGTGAGAACAAAACAGGTCCATACCGTAGGATGAAGTAATGGGTTGCAGGATTGAGTCGTATCACAAGCTTTTTCAAGACAGGGCAAATGAAATTCGGGTCACTGTAAGAACAATATTTTTCACGGTTGACGTACAAAAAAATTGTAATATGTCATGTACAACAACTAAAACAGTAACCCAGATTCTTCTAGGTGTTATTGTAGTTGCAAGTTGCAACCTATGCTTGGCGTCGAAGCATTTTTTTTTTTTTTTTTGACATAAAACCTGACTATTCATATCATATATTTTATTATATTTTTCTATTTGCTTCTGTTCTTCATATGCAAAAATATCAGCAGGGAGAGGAGATAGAGATATCTTATTGCCTATTGCATTACTTCTTATGGTTTCTTTTTTCCATGGGAATTTGTTGTGATTTTTGAAGGACACATATTATAGATACTAAAGCTGTCCCCTGAATCCGTTATAATTGGCGATTGTCGTTTGATAAGTGTGTGCATATATATACGTAGATCACACTGCATACGCCCAGTGATAGCAAAAACGACAGTAATTATACAACAATTTGAAGGTTCTGTGCAGTTTCATATTATTATACTTTTCAAAGCAGAGATTTTTTTTTTCTTTGGCTTTTAGATGTTAAGCTGCTAAGCTTATTTATTTGTTTGTTTGTTTGTTTGTTTATCTATTTATTTATTCATTTATTTATTCTGATAGACTTACTACCCAGGTTTTTCACTTGCAGCAGCCCATATCGTGTTATACATTCTTCACCTTGTATCGACGTTTGTAAATAAGACTTTGCTTATTTTCCATGATTTTTTCTTTGTTTATGTTGTAAATGAGCCTTTCGACTGCCCACTTAGATCTGTGCTCATTGTTTATTTTTGCCGTACTTATGCTACCGGATAATTTGCCTTCTACATTCTGAACGAGTTTCTTTTTTTTTTTTTAATTTACAAATTTTGACATCACACTTTCAATTTCGAATCTAGATTTGACAATTCTTAACAAAGCAGTCGAACCATAACACGTGAATACAAACGACGAATAGAAGTATCAATTCTTTACAATGTAGTCGAACCATAATAGATGTAAATACAAACCACAAATGGAAGTACAAAATGGTCCCCTGTTAAAATTCTGTTTTGTAATTTAAACGATGGCATTCAATGCGAGTTTTTTTTTTTTTTTTTCACTTCTTTAATCCACAGCCAAAAAAAAAGGTGACATTGGACATAAGTTTCTCTTCTTGATTAAAAACAGCTTTAAAAGGGCTCCTCACACAAATACCATAAAAATAAAATTTGGATTGATTTATGTTAAAAAAAAACATTTACAAAAAATGTCACCGTCATATCATTACATTACATTATATATAGTATTTCAAATATATCATGTAGAGGGGTTTGATGATTTGCGGTTGAAGAAAGTATATATGAAATTTGAAGAGATGTTAACGGGTAAAATCATCATAATAGTAGTAATTTGCTTAAATAAGTGTGACAAGCACTACAACACTTTTTTGGAATATAGTACAAAATGGAAGATTTTTTAAGTTCATTGGTAAGTTATGTCGCTAGTTTTGAAAATATGAAGAAAACAGTATATATGGTATCAATCAAATTTTTAATAATATAAAAGACAAAAATGCCCTTACAAAACAAAAAATTAGATAATGCTTTCAAAATTTAGATTTTTTCTCCCTTTTCTCCTCCATCTCTTCTCTCTCTCTGCTTTTTTTGGTTTCTTTCCCGAAATATTCTTTTCGTTCTCTTTCCTCTCTCTTCCTCTCCTCCGTCCCTCTCTCTCACCCAGTTTTCTAGGCCACCTTCAGCTCATTGGTTCTTTGTCGTCGCCCAGGGAAGCTGCTGATCTTCGACGTCCAGCTAAGATTAGAATAAGACGAAGTGGATTTGCGTGATTCTCTTCCCCGTCACCTTGCCATTCGGTGAGATTGCGAGTGTCAAATCGCCGATGGAGCAACGTAGAACCATTTAGCTCAGTAGATCCATAGGTGCACGATGGAGAAGGACTTCATGCCGACCAAGATCGTGACGAGTTTTTGCTGAGATCATGAGGAGCTCAGGCCGAGATAGCGAGCTTAAGGAGCTGTTTGGTGGCATAAATGGTGAAATTCGATGCGACGACAACTGGGAAATGTAGATTGGATGACGGCGATTTTATTGGAGGGTATGGTGTCATCCAAATGGGGCAGCGTGTGGGCAGAGTGGCTGAGTAGCGGCAGCTCAAAATCAGTGTTTTTTTTTTTTCATTTTTCATGAAAATATTGCTATGAAATTTGTTGCTGTTGTTCTGGCTAGGAAACTTATGAATGTGGTTTTTTTTTTTGGTTGGGAAATTATATATATTCCAGCCGTTGGCATTAGCAATGGCGTCGTCGATGTCTAGCGGTCTAGTGAATTCGAAGTAGTCAGTATATTTTTATATTTACACGGTAAATACGATATTTTTTAGCCATTAACGGTCTGACAAAATCATCGATAAATATTATAAATATAGTGTTTTTAAGTAAATATTGTATTTTCTGACAGCTGGTGGTTCGCCGAGATCATCGGTGAATTTTTATATTTCACGGTAAATACGGTATTTTGTAGCCGCTAACGGTCTGATAAAGTCGCCAATGAATTTTTATATTTACACGGTAAATACATTATTTTTCAGTAAATATTATATTTTTCAGCCGTCGATGGTGTGACGACCCGTCTTTTCGGGCAATCACTTTACTTAAACATCGTTTCGTAAACAGTAATCTTACTTACTTAGTAAGAAAAATACTGAAATAAATTTTTTTTTTCTTTAAACGTTCTTTAAAACTGATGCGACCTCTGTCGCCAATCAAGTTGAGACATCGCTCAACACTTGTCCTTAAAATCATTTCAAATCGTTTCTTAAAACTTAATAAGAGACCATTATTAAATCATAGTTTAAAACTTTGAATACATAACTCTGATTTTCTTTAAACTTTGAAATCACAACATTAAACAATGAAAAACTTTTTCTTTACATAACGGAAGCAAACAGTGATGGTATCTATACCCAAATCTTCGCATCTGTCCTCCGCAACACCCAGCTCTTTTAACGGGTCCTATTGGTCATCCATAAAACTACCTACAGCATGAAGAAACTTTTTATGAGCTTTCGCTCAATAAGTTCAAACAAAATCTCACAAAGCATTTAAACATGCTTTTTAAAAAAAAAACCTTTCTAGAACGTTTCCCATAAACGTTTTCCTAAAGCAATTGCTATAACGTTTCTTATAAACGTTTTTCACAAAATATCTAACATAAAGTAATCCTCATATTGCTCTTCATAACGTCATTCATGTTTTCATAAACATTTAATACAAAACATTCCTTAGAATGTTTTTCATAGCATATAAATGTTTCACAATAAACAAATCAAATACAATCACAATGCATGTTTTAATTTATGCTCAATTATGAACTTTCGATTATGAGCATCTTATGACCATTCCTTCTTACTTTCACTTTCTATCCTTGTTCCTTTTATTTTCTTATCTTACACTTTAACTTTCCACCTTTTGTTCCTTAACTTTCTTTATCTTATAACTTCTAGTGTTCGTACCAACATCTTTAATCATGAGATCATAAACGTGATGCTTTCTTTGTAGAAGACTTAAGACCATCGAACTTCGAGGTCGTATATCTCACATCTGGGAGGTCAAACTTTAACTAGACTTTTATTACCTCACAACGAGGAGGCTCGTACGACACTTTCTTTTCAACTTTACGTTACCTTCTTATTAACCTTAGTGAGCACATCAAATGCAACCATATCATATGCAAATACACTTGTAAATCATTGCTTGTACTATAAAATCTATTGCATAACAAATGCAACTTAAAATGCAAATACATTTTGATAATCATAATTTGTACTATAAAACTTATTGCATAACAAATGCATCATATAGCGCAATCACATTTTACGAATCATAACTTTTATTCTGAAACTTATTGCATAACAAATGCATCATATAACGCAATCACATTTTGCGAATCATAACTTTTATTATGAAACTTATTGCATAACAAATGCATCATATAACGCAATCATATTTTGCGAATCATAACTTTTATTCTGAAACTTATTGCATAACAAATGCATCATATAACGCAATCACATTTTGCAAATCATAACTTTTATTCTGAAACTTATTGCATAACAAATGCATCTTATTGCATAACAAATGCATCATATAACGCAATCACATTTTGCGAATCATAACTTTTATTCTGAAACTTATTGCATAACAAATGCATCTTATTGCATAACAAATGCATCATATAACGCAATCACATTTTGCAAATCATAATTCTTCTTTGAAACATATTGCATACAATGTAATATATATCACAATCACATATTGCATATTATAACTTTTATCCTAAAACATATTGCATATCATAAGTTTTATCCTAAAACATATTGCATACAAATGCAATATATTACGCAATCACATATTGCATATCATAACTCTTATCCTAAAATATATTGCATACAAATGCAATATATTACACAATCACATATTGCGTATCATAACTTTTATCCTAAAACATATTGCATACAAATGCAATATTTTACGCAATCACATATTGCATATCATAACTCTTATCCTAAAATATATTGCATACAAATGCAATATATTACATAGCAATGCTTCATAAAACTTATAACTTACATTATAACACATTATGCATTGTCGAAATGCAGGATTTATACTAATCCTATTTCGTATCTATGTTGCACATCTGCATCTAGATCATAATTTGGTACGTAAAAACTGGTCAGTAAGTTCTTCTTTTTATTGTTCAGTCTATAGCCCTTTTATCATCTAGTCGTTCTAGACTAGTGACAATGTTGATTTAAAACATGTTTACGTACTGTCTGAAAACTTCTAAGGGTCATAACAACGCTTAACTTTCTATATCTCTCTTGAACATGTCTAGCCTTTCCTGGGGGTGCAATAAAAGGAAAAACTAGCTTTTATCTTCTTTTTTTTTTCGTATTCATAAAGTCTCTGTCTTGACTCTGCTCTTGTGACCTCGCTGTCGGTCACGAGAAATTTCTAAATTTTACTTGATTATCTAAATCGTTCTCATGATTTCTAATCGAACATAGGGTGTCTTATAGTAATTTTTCTAGTTTCCTATAGGCAAATTGAAGATTATATCCTTAATGGATTTCTTATGGACCTTATTGTGCATATCTGTTATGCACTACATGGTATTGTACTTATGTACTATATCTTGTTACATTATAGATAACAAGCATCAATCATAACATTCTTATCCATATTATTTGCTCGTATAAATATTATACTTGCATATCATATTCATAAACATATCATACATATACATATCATTCATACCATACTTCCACATTTCATGCTTTCATATATTACTCATATTCATATCGTTCATATCATACTTTCACATTTCATGCTTTCATATATTACTCATATTCATGTCATTCATATCATACATCCATTTGTCGTTCATACTTTCATATCGTGGAGTTGCTATACATTTTTCTTCTTTGAATAGCAACTATTTCATATTATATCCATATAATACTTTAAGTCATGTCACATGTATAATACACACACCAATCATAGTTCATAACGTTCATGCATATCAATATGCAAATAAGCTCCAAACATAACGGTTGTAAATTCATTGCAAACCTTATTTTGTACTTTAGAACTTTTTTGCATAATAAATACAAATATACTTTAAAAATAACTTGCCTAACCATTGCAAACTCATTTACAAATGCATATGGATGCATTAAAACTATTTACTTCATGCTATATGTGAAATCTGAACTTACCTGGACAATGCCCTAGCATTCTCTATTTCGTTCCTTTCTCGTTCCTTCTCCTTCCATTGATCGGCTTTTGTGTCCTGATCATACGACAGTCGACTTATTAATTAACTTTCTTTTTATCAATCCACTTGATTGATAATAAAACACAAACATTAACTATTCATTCCTTTTAACTTCGTAACCCATCGGTTTACCTCTCGTTTACTTAAAACATCTCTTATTAAATCTCTGGTCTCACATGACGGTTACGTTACTTAACGTATTACGGAACATTTTTCATCTAATAACATTATGCTAAATCAGAGTGTTCGACTCTGTTTTAGCCCTTTCCTTAATAATGACGATTTTACCCTTGACGAGTTTTTCGTCACCTTTGTAACCTTATAAAACCTATTCTCACATAAAACAGTATAACAATCACTAATCATGCATTTCATAACTTTTTATAAAAGCATCTAAAACAATTTATTCTAAAACAGTTCATACTGTAAGCGATATTCCTACTTACTTAAACTCCAAGCTAAGCAGATCCAGTTGTATCTTGCTGCATCTACAGTATGCGAAGCATCCTCTGCAATGCTTCTCGAGCACCATGAATGGCTAGGAATGCTTCCTAGAGATCATACATTCTTGAAATTGTCATTCTGGACTTCGATACTGCTATTTGAATCGCCTCGATCTGCGTGCAATCGGTACCAGATGATTTTTATCAGAGTGAAATTTGCTCGAACAGAGATCACCATCGCGTCCAAAGCATCGAAACAAGTCAGGAGGCCGTCTCGGATCGTCGATCGGAGGTCCGGATCACAAAATCCCAATTTGGCCTTTGACCGGCGGCGGTTGGCTCCGTTGAGGGCTGAGCTCGAGCCTATCCCTCCTAAATCGACCCTCCTGAGTCCATTGGTGGGGTCAATTTCACCCAATTTGGTCTCCATCTACCCAATTCGAAGTTGCCGTGGACGGTGGAAAAAGGCAACTCTGATCTCCTATCTCCGGCGAAGATACCGTGCAATTGACTTAGGCATTTCCTTCCCCGAGTCACTATGAGCATTTCCCCTATGGTGGGGCAGCTCAACACCGCGTGGAACGATGGCTCCACCTCTCCACGGCGGCGCTAGGCGGCGGGTCCTGGTTCTCCGGTGACCGGCCGTCGTTTCGTGCAATTGAGGTGTGGAATTTCTTCCTCTCGACCCTCTGAAGGTGTTTGTGCCTTCAATTTGGCACAAAATGGCCTAAAACGGCCAACCCAACCTCACCCACGGCGACGGTGGCGGGCATCCACGACCTCCGGCGAGGGGAGGCAGAACGGTGCAATTGACCGAGGGGTCTTGCTCGCTATCGCCCTCTGATCATTTTGGCACCGGTGGTGTGCCACACCGTCGCCAGATACGGCGGCTCCGACGGTGGCTCCACGGCGGCGACGGGGCAGCTCCAACGAAGCTGTTCCAGCCAAAATTGAGCTGGAAAAATGGTACCCTCTTGTTCCTCTCCTCACACTGCGTCCATAGACACCAAAATCACGTCGATTGGTGGTCGGATGACGGAGAAATGGCGTCGGGAAAAAATGGGTTTCACCGCCACTTTGGGCGGCGCGTGAGCCTCCTTCCGGCGGCTATTTGGGTGGCACGACACCTCATTGGACTCAGCTCAACGAGAGCTTCCCACTGGTGAGGGAGGTGTCGAAAAATAACGCCGGAATCTCAAACGAGATTTGAGGGGAGAGAGAGAAAATGTAGAGAGAGAAAGTAGAGAGAGAGAGACCCGGATTTTCTTTGAATTTTTTTGATTTTTTTCCTTTTTTTTTCTTCTTTTCTTTTTATAAAAGTATAAAAAGAAATTGTGGTTCACACAATCCAATTCTTATACTGCATTGCTTTAATATTGCATAATTTTCCATGTTATTATACAGCATTTTTCATTAAACTATACTTTGTCTTAATATAATCCTTAATTTAATGCATTTTTAATGCATTAAAAATCTCGGGTGTTACAGATGGTCTGTCGAAGTCGTCAATGAATTTTTGTATTTCATGGTAGATATGGTATTTTCTAGTAAATATTGTATTTCTCGGACACTGACAGTTCAAGGAAGTCACTCGTGAAATTTTTTATTTTGTGAAAAATACGGTATTTTTTGATAAATATTATATTTCCTAGCCGTCATAAATTTTTGTATTTACACAGTAAATACGATATTTTTTGGTAAAAATTTTATTTTTTAGCCACCGATGGTCCAACAAAGTCATCGATGAATTTTTTTATTTCATATTATTTTATGGTAAATAGTATATTTTTCAGTTGTGGGCGGTCCAACAAAGTCATTAGTGAATTTTTGTGTTTCATGGGAAATACAGTATTTCCTGGCAGTCGGTGGTCTAACGAAGTCGCCAGTAAATTTTTGTATCTACACTGTAAATGCGATAATTCTATATAAATATTGTATTTTTCGGCTGTCGACGGTTCAGCAAAGTCACTAATGAATTTTTGTATTTCATGGTAAATACGATATTTCCTAGCCGCTGCTGGTCCGGCGAAGTCGCTGGCGAATTTTTTTATTTATACATTAACTACGGATTTCTTGGTAAATGTTGTATTCCCTGACCGCCAACAGTTTGGCAAAATCACCAGTAAATTTTTGTATTTACACGGTAAATATTATATTTCTCAGCCACCAACAGCATCGACGAAGGAGGAGAGTGAGAAATATAAATAATTAAAAAGAAGGGGTATTTTTGGGTTTATGTTTTTAATTTTTATGAGATATTACTTAATTTTTTATGATATATTATTTACTACATATTTTAAAACATTATACTAAGTTTTAATCTAAATATGCATTTTTACTCTTTCTCCTTACATTTTTGGGCTGTGGCAGTTATTGATCCACCTTCAAAAAGGGTCGCATTTAGGGTAAAAAGCTCCTCTGATAAAAGAAGCTGCCCTTTATGTTTTAATGCTTGAACTATTGGTCCATACAAAGCAGACCAGTGGCCCAATTGGCCAAGCCACTAATCGAAACCCACAGATGGCATTTATAGGGTATTTCGTAGCCACAGTTAGGACCAGAGTTTAACCGCATTTTTTTTACATATTATAATATTTTTAGTTCTAATTATTAGTTTTAATTTATTTTTCAAATGGCCTATAAAATTCTAAACTACGATGAATACATAAGTATACAATACAAGGAAGGATATTTAAAAAAAACATTGAACAAACAGATAATATTTTTTAAACAAAAGCAAGATACAAGCCATTGTGGCTGCATTGTTTTGCCAAACTGAACAAAAGTAAAACAAAGGAAATTTACACCGTTGCAACGCAGGGAAAACTGTGACATTGCTTTATAGAAAAAAGTTTTATTACTCTGTAGCAAATCAACCTTGATTCTTGCTCACACAGATACGGAGCCGGAGATTTTGAAATCGAGATCCCAGAGCTCGAAAGTCCCCTTGACGAAATCGTAGTGCGCACCCTTGAGAACCAGAGTTTTGTTCACCAAGCCATCTCTTACAAACGGGTATGTCAATAGGTTACCCAATGACACATTCACAGCTTCCTGCACAAGAGTTCCAAGCCACAATCCATCATATTTTATAACAAGACGTGCATGCATTGAGTGCAATATTTGTATTCTAAGGCCGCTTTGCAGATGCAGTTTAAACTATATAAACAGTGTTTTTCTCTTGAAATTTGAATTTCAAACCAACTCTAATTTAAACTCTTTGTTTGAAATACAATATCATACCTTCTCGCAGTTGGTGCATTGCTCAGTGAAGCTCAAGTCACTGCACTCTGATTTGATCTTGTTCTTTGCAGGTACACATATTTGGACCCAGTTCTCTATGAAGTCACTGAAATCCAACAGCCGAAATGGAAGGACGGGAAAAGTACATTAATACCTACTTCCAAGTAGTGTAGACTAACAAAAAAAAAAAAAAAATCTTCCAAGTATTAAAAAAATAATGGGGTTTGGGGTACATTAATCCCTAAATTACGAGCATCGATGTTCACAGATCAAAGACCAAGAGCGCTGGTACATTCATCTTCATACTCTCTATCAATTTTCATGGATGCCTAAAAAAAAAATGATATTACCACCAGAAAACAAAAGGGCTTGCATTTATTTTTAGATCGCTATATTAGACTTTTAAGTGATCTGGAGCGAATCTATAGGCCATGACTTTTAAGTATTTATGAGGGCAATAACATGATCATGACATGGAACAAGAAGAAACCTTCCTTTGGAAGCAATGAAAAGCCAACACCCTAAAATATAATTCTTTCTGTTTGAGGTCCTTTAATGATTCATATTAAATAATAGAATCATGTACTTTGATCAATTGACTTTTCAAGAATATAATGCCAGGGAAATTAAGAGTCGGGTTCTTGCCAATATCATTCATATGAAGTTTTTGTTTTACGTACCTGGCAGTGGTTCCATCGTCCGGGATAGACATGAGACCCTTTATACCTCCGCAGCAGCTATGACCAATCACCACTATATTCTCCACCTGAAATTATATACAACTCGTTTTAAATTTGATCTACTTCCAAAAAGAATCCAAGAGTTTTACACTGTTGTATATTTTTATTTTACATTGTAACATATAAGCGTTTTATATTGTAGCAGTTAGAACTAATAAATTAAAACGGCGTTCCTAAACACACTTTTTTTTAAAAGAAAAGATGATAAGAGCATATGTGGTATTAAGCACCACAGCTAATGAGGTACGAGATCTGTTAAGTGGACCCCATATTTATAGGGCTTACTTAATGTCCCCTTTATTGCTCTTTTGGTTGACCTTTTTTGGAATGCGCCCCTCTTCTTTGTGGTGGAGGTTAGCTAGCGAAAGGGGAAAAATTTAATAATAATTATAATAGTAATATATTGAAAAGAGATTGGATAAAGCATCTTGAAATGTGGCCACAATTGCGCAAGAAAAAAGAAAAGTGACACAGACAAATGTATATTTATTCTAAACTTGTCCATTGTACTTGCTCTAAATTTTTTTTTAATAAGAAACGTACTATCCAAAATAAAAGAAGAAAAAACACGAGTGATATGTTAATGGGAAAAGTATTATATCTATTAATCTACTAATCTATTAAGTATCCAAAAGAGAAGGCAAGTTGTTCAATGTTCGAGGTCATGTGATCTTACAAAGAATTGGGAATATGAAGATTCCATAAAGCAAAGCATCTCCAAAAATGTTTGGTGGGCACACGGCTTAGTTGTATCAGCATTAAACATGCATGATTAGGTGTGATGAAACTAAGAACCAATCACATGAGGACATCTAGTTTTTTTTTTTTTGGAACCATTTGAACCTCCACCACACAGTTGTATATAAGGCAAACAATAAACTTCTTTAACAGTAAAAAGAGGGCAATATATACTATAACTATAGTATAAAACATTCACCTTTAGATGTAATACCGCATATTCAATGGCTGCACCTACTCCGGAGTATTTTGTCTGCAGTAAAACCCAATACATAGCCAAGTCAAAATGACATTTGATATGATTGTTATTACTAAGCCAAAAATTAATATATAGCTTATGTTTCTTTTGGCAAACCTGATCAAATGGTGGGACCATGTTGGCAATGTTTCGGACCACAAAGGCCTCACCCGGTTGGAAATTCAGGATGTGTGAGGGGCAAACTCGAGAGTCGGAACATGCAAATACCAGAAACTGCGTGTATATGATGTAAATTTACAAATTTTAATTCCAATATTCTTTGCATGACAGGAAAAGAAAAGCTTCAAAGTGTATAGAACAAAACAAGCAATAACAACGTGGATATTAATGTACAATCTTGATCCACATACATGCAATGAAATAAAAGGATTTTAATTAAAAAGAAAATAAAAGAAAAAAGGAAAATAACGATATTTACAACACTAGTTAAAATTAAATGGTTAAAAATATTATAAGATACGACAGTTTTATGTTATTTTTATTTGACATTATAATAAATACATAAAAAAGTTACTGACCTTGGGGCTCTGGCCTTTGGCAAGTTTTTCGTACAACTCTGGATCCTTCCTGCAAAAGTCGCCATTGCCAGTTGTCACCAACACCCGATTGACCAAAATAAAGTTCTTGTTCATCTTTTTGAGGAGTAAATAAAGTTCTTGTTGATTATGAAGAAGTAAATGCACCAAAACGCATTAATTTGTTGAGGTTCCTCTCACTGTTTTTTTTTTAATTAATATTTACGTTCTTTTTAATTTAAACTTTTATTAGTTTTAGGCCAATGATTAGAATTGCTTTATAAGTACATGTGATTATAGTTCAGAATAATGTCGCTTTTATCATTAAAAAAACACTGTAATGGATACCGTATCCACACATTTCGCACCACAAAAACAAAGGAAGACTTTGACGAAAGGGAAAAAAAATTTTAAATTGGGTAAAAGTTTTTTTTTTTTTAAACAAAAAATATATATGTTTTTATATAGGTAAATTGTCTCAGATTTTTTTAAAAAAATAAGAAAAATAACTGTAGCAAGATAAAAAACCTCAACAGGATGAAAAAAAATGAAACCATTTTGATGTCTAAAAAATTTTTTTTTGTGTCAAAAACTGTCCAAAAAAAAAAGATCATTGATCAAAAAATTTTTTTCAAAAGGTTATTTTTAAAAATCCCCCCATCACAAATAATTATCCAACAATAAATAAATATTAAATTGATCGTGGAGCAGAATGTTATATCACCTTTCCAAAATGTAAAGTCGAAATTATTAAAACAAACGAGAGTAGAGTTTTTTTCCCCTAAAAATATAGCAATAAATTTGACCAATAGAGATAGAACAAAGGTCAACTTTTGTGGGCATTGGTTGCATGATTTGAGTTTGAAAACATGGCATTGTCGATAAAAGGGTAAATATGACTTTATGAAGCAAATTTCATTTCAAAAAAAAAAAGAAGAGGAAGGAATTCAAAAGCGTATTCTTGGAAGGTTACTGGTATTTCTCAGTCTTGAAATGGGCAAACCCGGTTTGGATCCTCTTATCCGGGTCGAACCGATCCGAGCCGGCCAACTCCAGTTCTGACGTTATCTGCTTGATCTTTGCGGCGGCGACGTCCCCGAGGTGGCCTTTTTCACTGCAACCGAAAAACAGTCAGATCACTCTCATCACAAAAATCATGAAGATTGACGATAACTAAAAAGGACACGTCATGTGGGACCCGCCAAGTTTCCCGAAGATGATCTCAGCCGTAAAAAGTCGAATCCCACGTAAGACGTGACCTTCATCTTTGTCTGGAAACCCAGAACTGGGGTAGTACAAGAGACACCGGAACGACGGAAAGGGGCACTGCCTCCTTTTCAATTTACAGAAAGTTTTTTTTTTTTTAGTAAAAGGGGAAATTAAAAGAAAAAGGAAACACGGTTTTGCTTGACCAAAAAAAAAGAGAGAGAAATCAGAACCTGATGAGCTTGGTAAGTCCGGCTATGGCGTCGTCGACAGAGTCGTTAGCCATGTCTTCTTTCTGTTAAACTCCAACAATTAAACAATATATATATACATACACATATATATATATATATAAACAATTTGACTTTGAATAATACAATACATAATAACATAATTGAATTTTTCATGATATCTAAGTATAAATTTATCATCATCAATCGACGATACAAAAATCTAAAAAATTGAACGAAAAACGACGATAAATATTCGGAAATTTAATTCGAGTATTATACTACTACAATCTGTTTTGGATATGAAGAAGCTTCTATGGATACGGACCTCTGGTTATGATTGGATCGTTCAGCTTTTTCGTTTTCTGGGAATTTGACGATCGGGAGAATTTAACCACAGAATCTGTAATATTAACTCTTCTCTTTTCTTTTTTTTTTTCCTCACTTTTCTCCTAGGAGAATTTGGCTCACCACTCAAAATTCTTTGACGTTATATAAAGTGTGAGTAGTATTTTCCCTAACCATGGTTACTTTCTTGTAAATAATTGGAAAGTGAGTATTGGGATATCCGAAAAAAGGCAGAATTTTTTTGGCAAAGTAGGAACGTTAAGTTGTAATAGGGTTATGTATTTGACTCATAAAGAAATTGTTTTATAGGATTTAAATCAAACTCTTCAATTTTTTGACCATAAATAATGTCTAACCAATTAAATTTTGCCATATTATTTAATGAATAAACATAAAAATGTAATCAAAGAATATTTTAAATTTTATAAACGATGTCATATAGAATGATGAGTCTAGACTATTGTTTTGTTTTTACGTCGCTCTCTAAATTAGATTTGGGCATATCATTTACACTTAATAACATAGACATATAGACCTAAATATTAAAAAAATTAAAAAATACACTTATATATCAAAATTTAATTAAAAAACAGTTAATAAAACATAAAAGTAAAACAATAGATTTTAATTTTAATATAATTGGTTAGATATTATCGTGGATATTAAAATTAAATTGATGATGATGTGAATATAAATACTGTTTATGGAAATTAGGATTTTTTTTATAGCAAAAACTACAGTGACATATATCCACTTTCAATTTGGAAAAGGTCTCATCGATGGCATGATGGACGGTGATGGGTCAAATCGCGCACCAAGAACGTCCGTTTATTTCATAAGTTGGCTTTTAAAAATGTATAAAATCATAAACAGGTGATACTGTTGAGAGTTGATTTTTTATTTTTTATTTTTATTTTTATTTTTTACTTTCTGCTTTTTATTTCTTTCACTTTGTTTTGGACGAATAAAGAAATGGCCGGCTTCGTCTGTTCGTCGTGGCAAGCCGAAGCATCAATAAAAATCAACAAACGACAACGTATAATTTGGGTGCCGCGTGCTGGGTAGTGGGAAACTGACGACAGCCATAAATGACCACAATAAACAAATCAAATTCTTTATTGAATTAAGACACGAAATTCGTTATTTAAAAAAGAAATTATGGCGATGGCATATAGGTCAGTTACTAAATTATAAGTTCCAAATTAATAATTAGCATTAAAGAACATTTCAAAAAAAAAATTAGCATTAAAGAATTTATTGACTTTTTATTCCGTTTATTTTTCTTTTCTTTTTGGAAATGGCAGAGTGAATGATTTAAGCTTCTAACAACCTCTCAATCTTGCGATAAAGTAGTTCAAGAGGGCATATAGTCCGGATGAGTATTGTCCTTCTCATAATAATTTAAAAAATCTTTTATCCTTTTTTTTTTTTGTATTTTTAAGAAAAGAGGTCCCTCATCTGATAGAAAGAAATGGAATTTTTTTTCTTTTTTTTTCCTTTTTTTTTTCCCTATTTACCTCCAATAAAGGAGGAAATGAAGAGAAGGAAAAGGTCATGATGCATCATTGTCGATTTCAATTAGGGGATCCTATTCCTATACCATAAACTATAAAGAATAATGTGCGGATAAAAGCAAAGAGGAAACCTCATCTCTATTTTTCCTCCAATATGGAGGACATAATTTCATGATTAAGGAGCTTCTTTCAACTTGCAACTTTCGTTTTTTTCTTCTTTTAAATTTCTAAGCCAATAGTTATTATGAGGGGACCCTCTTTTTTTCAATACCCTTTATAAAGTCCAATAACGCCAAGGTAAAATTTTGTGTGTTCTAGACAATAATGGACCACATGTACGGTTACTTATGTTTGAATTGAAATGAACCACATGATGGATCATGAATGTGAGCTCTTGAACAGAAAACATTTTCATGGTTCGATGTGACATTGGCCTAATAATACACCAAAATAGTAGAGTGAAGAGGAACAACAAGGACTTATTACAAGGCAATTTTTTTGGGGGAACTGAAAAAAATACCACCTGTGGGTATCTTTATTTCGACCGTTAAATCTGATGAAAAAGTAATTTTGATTATATCTCACGGTTTAAAACGTGCACTATTAATAGCGTTTCCACCAAAAAAAAAGTTGTATAACTATATTTAAAATTGGATTGAACACGACCCCATTTGTTTTATACCTTCTGAATGGACACATTTGGTGGATCTTTGTCAAAACACGGCGTTGGATAGAACCGGGCTAGAAATAGGCCAAGCTCAGATTACAAGGCTTAAAAAACAGCTTTTGTTGGGGTTTTGTGGAGAATTACATATAAGGCACTAACGTGGAAATAAGAAGTTTTCTACAATAGACGGAGATGTCTACTAATAATTTATATGCAAAAAAAGTATTAATAAATTTAGCTCATCTATAGTAATTAAAAACGTAGATAAGGGTTCGAGTCACGCTGAATCCCACTCAATAATAGTGGTCTTCCTCCCCTTATATCCAAAAAAAAAAAAAGTTGTACTAGTTGCGTCTCGGTTTCCCTCTCTAGTGCGCTTAAAACAAGGTTTTTACTACGAGTCAAGTTTGGATTTTCATGTGATGATAACGTGGTAATAACAAGTTTTGAGTTGGCATTAACCAAGCAGCAAAAGAAAACCATGAAAAAATAAGTGAAAGGAAGTTGAGCCAATATAAGTAATTAATTAATCCCGATATTTGCAACTGAATTTTTGACCATATTTATGATAACTAAATTGTGGCTGTTCTTATTCTCATATTTTATTCTCTGGCTACTGACTGGCTGACTGGGATACCACTATCTTTACTTCATTTCTTTTTTTTTTTTTTTTGAAATGATTATTGTTTTGGCTCAATAATGACTAGACATTAAAAAAAAAGATTTTGTAAGTGTTCTTCAATGTAAAAGTTGGAGATGTTACCGAGACTTTTGCTGCGCAACATAACAGCATGCACTTTTTAAAACTCCCAGCCATTTAATACTCAGACAGTGCCCACTTCCCCCTGTTGCACAGAACAGGAAATTAGAATTAACAATAATATTTGATATTAACAAGATAAATAAATCTATTTTAACTTTTAAGGGGTGAAAATTTTTGGTTTTTTTTTTTTTTTTGAGTTTCTTAGGCAATTGAATAAAGTGTATTAAACATACTTTAGAAGTGGAAAAAGGGCAAATATATGGTACCCAACTTAACACAAAGATCCTTTTTCCCTGATTTTCCTTTTTTTCAAATGAAAAGTGTCTGACTTTTGGTTTTCAACGCTAAGAGAATGATGACAGATATTGCATCAGATCATATAATATTAGTTGTTGCATTTCGTCAAACAATAGAATATTGTTGAGCAGTTAATATAATATCTATATCGTCAAAAAACAAATATTACTAGATATAGCCTTAAGTATCAATTTGGTATCAAGTGTGGCAGTGCATAAACTTGTGTGACTTTTGTTTTCCTTTTTTAAAATATTTAAAGGGCTATGACTCGTACCTACTCTTCTTAAAGGAAGAGTAATGTCACGAAATATATAGATATATATATATATGTACACACTTTATAAATTAAGCTGATTTTCGTTCATTTGACAACTGGGATATGACAACACTACAAGTAAACCAACAAAACACTTCATTATGAACTAACCCTTTTCTCTCTTGGGGCCAAACATCCAAAAGGGGAAACTTTTGCCTCTTGGCTCTTCAAATATACCAACATATACACAGATATATACATATATTAGACGCGGAGAAAAGAGAGCGAAGAGAGATGTAGAAAATTACCAGGATTGCAGTTGCAATATTATATCTTTTGGTTTGAAAAATTTGGACTCCTTCCTTCCACCAATGATTTAAAAAAATAATAAAAAGAAGAAGAAGAAAAGGAAAAATAAAATAAAGAGGAATATTAATTTTCTTTTCCTGATAAATTAGAAACGTAAACTAGAGGATTTTGGGAGCTAAGTTGAAAAGGGATAAAGAAAGAGAAGGGTATTTTTTGAGGGTGAAGAATGTAAGTCCTCGATCCAATATCCTAAGGATGAGAATCTCATGTCACACATTACTTGCTCAATCTGAGGCCACTCGTGGGAGACCACATAATCCACAGATGTACTATTTGTGTGTCTGTTTCTTGAGCAAACTGACAACGGGAAAGAATTGTGTAAATAAAAGTCTTTTGTTCCTATTAATCACTCTCGTTGGCTTTTTGTTTAATTCGTTGATTTTAAGGTGACTGGGATACGGGATTCAGTCAGCAGATATTCGTGTCCGGTTTATTTTATAGATTCAATCACAATTCAAAGGTTAGCTAAGATGTTTTCTCTTGCAAAGTTTTGAATTTCTATTCAAAATTTTTTGTTCGAACCTATGAATGAAACCCGTCACGGATTCTCTCTCTATATATATAATTTAGAGTGAGAAAAAAATTGGAATGTTTAATTCAAGTGGGTAGAGACACATCTTAGAACTTATTTATTTTTAGTTTGAAAAAAATGTTTCTTGTAGAAAACGACTCGTCGTTTTCATGTGTAAGTTTCTTGTGGTATGCGCATGAACGACATGCCGTTTGCCTGTTTGTCAGTTGTATAAAACATGTCGTTCAGAATTTGGACTGCTGCGTGTCCATGAAAACGAACGTCGTCTCGAGGACTAGTCTTTTCCATTTGAAATTTTCTTGTCGAATGTAAAAACGACACGCAGCTTAACTGTGTATACGCCATGTCGTTCAAAATTTTAATTGCTGCATTGAAAGAAAAACGACATGTCCTTATCTTTAGAATTGGCTAATATGGTAGATGTCGTTAAAGGTTTTCGACTCAAGCTGTAACATGTCGTTAAAAGTTGTTGGCTCATAAGCTGTAATGTGTCTTTTACCACGTAGATTTGTTATTTGAAGCCATAAGAAGCGACCATTTTGGCTTAGTTATTGTGACCCTTTTTTCTCCTCCGGAAACATGGGAAATGAAAAAAGTACTATTTCTCAGACAGTTCTGAACTGTTGGATCATATCAATTTTTAAATTAAAAAAAGTATAACAATTTAACAAAACTTGATGAAGATTTGATGGTTTAAAATTGTGTTTTAGGTCTTTTTTTTCGTACTTTACCACGGAACTCTGCATGTATAGATCAGTTGACGTAGAATTTTTATAACCATCTCAGTCAGGTCGACTAATGGAGGATTTCCTTGAGCTTGCTAAGGAGAACACAGAGACGGATCTCGAGACTTGCGGGGCTCTTGGTGCTTCCTTTGTAAGATCTATGTTTTCTTTTTGTACATTATGATGCTGTTAAGTGTAAGCTTACTGTTATTGTATGAGGTTTATAAAAATAGCCAACAATCAATTTTTTTGTTGCAGCCAAGATACTTTTGTTTTTTAACTGTGTAGAAGAAGAATATATTCTATGTAGCAACTCTAATCATACCCAAACAGGAATCTACTTTTTAGTTCTGCAAGAATCTTGAGTTTTTTTTTTTTTTTTTCACTTTTCTAAATTGGATTTAGGTTTCGTGCCCTTTTTCTTCTACAGGGTCTAATCTTATTGTTAGAAATCAAAGCAATAAGCAACAAAAAATAGAGAGAAAATTGCACACAAGATTTACGTGGAAAAACCCTAATAAAGGATGAAAAAACCACGGGCAGAGGAAAAACAATCCACTAATCACAAAACGGAAATTACAACGGTGTTTAGAGCACTCAAATACAGAAATTCACTCACTCAATCACTCACAAACTCACAAGACTGAGCTCTCTGTATCACTCTCAACACTATGATCTCTATGAAAATTTGTGACTCTCTAATGTGTCTCTCTAATGTGACTCACTAATTGTGAACTATGGAGAATATGATGTATTTATATGTATGGGGACTCAAACCCTAACCCAAAATAACCCAAAAAACGCGTAAAAACGCAAAATACACTATCTGGCCGCATTGGAGCGCCGCGGCGCTGCCTTTCTAGCGCCGCGGCGCTGCTTTTCGGATTGGAGCGCCGCGGCGCTGCTTTCAAGCGCCGCGGCCCTACCTTACTGCCAAAACAAATGGAGGGGTTTTGGGTCACTAAATAACAATCTCCACCTTGACACAAAATCCACCATAAAGAACTCCAACATGTGATTAACCGAATTCTCCACCTCTTCCACAAAGCCCCAACGGGCAACTAACCGGCACGAGCATGAACTCCAACCAAGTTCAAGCAATGCTCAAACTTAGCTGTAGGTAACGACTTAGTCATCATATCGACAGGATTATCATGTGTACTGATTTTGCTCACAACAATATCACCACGAGCAACAATATCACAAACAAAGTGATAACGAACGTCAATGTGCTTCGTCCTTTCATGATACATTTGATCTTTAGTGAGAAAAATAGCACTCTGACTGTCACACATCATCACAGAAGTCTTCAAATCTTCACTGAGTTCTCCAAATAGGCCCTTCAACCAAATAGCTTCTTTGAAAGCCTCTGTAATAGCCATATATTCAGCCTCAGTAGTAGACAAAGCAACAGTAGCCTGCAAGGTAGCCTTCCAACTGATAGCACAACCACCAACTGTAAACACATACCCAGTAAGTGACCTCATCTTATCAAAGTCTCCAACATAATCAGAATCAACATATCTCACAACACCATCTCTAGTCCTCCCAAAGTGCAAACAAACGTCAGTAGTACCACGCAAGTATCTAAGAATCCATTGCACTGCTTTCCAATGCTCTTTACCTGGATTTGCCATGTATCTACTAACTGCACTAACTGCATATGATAAATCTGGGCGAGAACATACCATAGCATACATGAGGGAACCTACTGCACTAGAGTATGGAACACGTGACATATACTCAACCTCATCATCTGACTGTGGAGCTAATGTAGCTGAAAGTCTGAAATGTGCTGCTAACGGAGTGCTCACTGGTTTTGCTTTCTGCATGTTGAACCTGTGCAAAACTTTGTCAATATAGCCTTTCTGACTCAGATAAAGCTTTCCTGCCTTTCTATTTCTCAAAATCTCCATGCCGAGAATCTTCTTGGCAGCTCCCAAGTCCTTCATCTCAAACTCTCTACTGAGTTGAGCCTTTAACTTCTTAATCTCTCCTTTATCTTTAGCAGCAATCAACATATCATCAACATATAAGAGCAAATAAACAAAGGACCCATCATCACCCTTCTTGAAGTAGACACAACTATCATAGCTACTCCTCTTAAACTCATGAGAGATCATAAATGAGTCGAACCTCTTATACCACTGCCTAGGAGACTATTTCAAACCGTAAAGAGACTTTTTCAACGAGCAAACATAGTCTTCTTTACCTGTAACAATGAAACCCTCGGGTTGCTGCATGTAAATGTCTTCCTCGAGCTCTCCATGCAAAAATGCAGTCTTCACATCTAACTGCTCAAGCTCAAGATCATAAGTGGCCACAATACCAAGCAAGGCTCGAATTGAGCTATGCTTAACTACAGGAGAAAAAACATCTGTAAAGTCAACACCTGGAACCTGACTGTATCCTTTTGCAACCAGTCTAGCCTTGTACCTAGCATCTTCAACTCTCGGTGTGCCTTCTTTTCTTTTAAATACCCATTTGCAGCGAACAGCTTTCTTCCCTTTGGGTAACTTCACCAAATCCCATGTTCCACTCTTATGTAGGGATTCCATCTCCTCCTGCATAGCAATCATCCACTTACCAGAGTCAACTGAATTAACCGCCTCTGAATAGGTAGAAGGTTCTTCACTAGACTCAATACCTTCTGCCACTGATAAAGCATAAGCCACCAAGTCGGCCTCAGCATATCTCTGTGGAGGCCTAACATCTCTCCTCGGCCTATCCTTAGCAATAGAGTACTGTGGTGGCTGCGGTGATGGCGATTGGGAAGCACTATCGCCTTGACTCTCTGAACTTGACTGGGAAGTAGAATCGGATGATGTATTTGTCTCTATTTGAAACTCCACCTGTTTGCTAGATCTATCCCGATCAACATCACTAGACCCTGTAGCAGATGTCCCACGTAACATGGAAGTCTCATCAAACACAACATCTCTACTGATAATAACTTTCTTGGTTTTCGGGCACCATAACTTATAGCCTTTAACACCAGGCTTGTAACCAAGAAATATACACTTCATGGATCTAGGCTCCAATTTTCCATTGTCGACATGAGCATAAGCAGGACAGCCAAAAATTCTTAAATTTGAGTAATCTGCAGGTTCTCCTGACCACATATCTTGTGGCGTCTTCTTGTTAATAGCGATGGAAGGAGAGCGATTGACCAAATAGCAAGCTGTAGAAGCGGCTTCAGCCCAAAATGACTTAGGTAGCCCAGCATTAGAAAGTATGCAGCGTACTTTCTCCATCAACGTCTTGTTCATCCTCTCGGCCACACCATTTTGCTGCGGAGTACGTCGGACTGTTAAGTCCCTCAGAATTCCCTCTGATTTACAGAAGGTATTAAATTCATTTGAACAAAACTCCAAGCCATTATCAGTGCGGAGACGTTTAACTGGCTTACCGGTCTGCTTTTCTATCGTGGTCTTCCAATCTTTGAATGTAACAAAGACATCATTCTTCTGCTTCAAAAAGAATGTCCATAATTTTCTGGAGTAGTCGTCAATGATGGTAAGCATATAATTAGCACCACCATAAGAAGGAACAGTAGACGGTCCCCAAAGGTCAGAATGAACATACTCCAAAATATCTTTTGTGTTGTGAATGCCTTTGCCAAATCAAACTCTCTTCTGCTTTCCAAAAACACAGTGCTCACAGAACTCCATCTTACCTGTGCACTGTCCATTAAGGAGCCCTCGCTTACTCAGCTCTGCCATCCCAAGCTCACTCATATGCCCCAGTCGCATATGCCATACCTTAGTGAGATCATCATCAGACATAGTGGAAGTAGTAACTTTTGCATCACCAACAACTGTAGTACCCTGCAGAACATACAAACTAGCAGTCTTCTTTTGTGCTTTCATCATCACAAGAGCGCCTTTACTGACTTTCAGAACTCCACCTTCACCAGTGTACTTGTACCCTTTAGCATCAAGAGTACCTAAGGAAATTAAATTCCTCTTAAGATCGGGGACATGCCTCACATCACCTAGTGTCCTCACTATGCCATCATGCATTTTAATTTTGATAGTACCAATACCAGCAACTTTGCATGGGGCGTTGTTTCCCATCAAAACAGAGCCCTTAGGAACCGTTTCATATGTTGAAAACCAGTCCCGGTTGGGACACATATGAAACGTACATGCAGAGTCAAGAACCCAATCCTCACAGGGTTTAGAATCACCATCAGAAATTACCAAAAGCTCACCACCAGAGCCTTCTTCAACGACACTAGCCTCACCAGCATCTGGTTTCTTCCCCTTCTAATTTTCAGCCCTCTTGTTTTTATTCTGCAGCTTATAACACTCAGTTTTAATGTGCCCTTTCTTCTTGCAATAGTTACAGTACTTTTCCTTATTTCTGGATTTAGACCTACCTCTAATCTCAGTCCCAGAACTTCTCTCTTGGGTTCTACCTCTAACAACTAGACCCTCACCTTGTGTTTCAGATCCAGTAACCAACTGCTTCATCTTTTCTTTAGAAAATAAAGCCTCATAAACCTCATCTAGGGTAAGAGTGTCCCGACTATACAAGATAGTATCCCTAAATGTGGCATATGATGAAGGCAGTGAACATAATAAAATTAACCCAAGGTCTTCTTCATCATACTTAACTTCCATAGCCTCCAAATCAGACACAATCTCCTTAAACACAGTTAAGTGATCCTCAAGAGACGTACCTTCAGACATTCGGTGAGAGTATAGACGCTGCTTTAAATGAAGTTTGCTAGTAAGACTCTTGGTCATGCATAATTGCTCCAGCTTGAGCCACAAAGCAGCAGCAGTCTTCTCCTTCAGTACATCCTGCAAAATCTGATTTGACAGATGAAGGTGTATTTGGGACAAAGCCTTTCGGTCCTTACGCTCCTTTTCCTCCTTTGACCATGATGAGGGCATCTTATCGAAACCCAATAGCGCATCATCAAGGTCCATCTGCGCCAGAACAGCCCGCATCTTCACTTGCCATAGAGAAAACCTCGTTGTGCGATCCAACAGCGGAATATCGAATTTCATGGTTGCCATTGCAAATCAAAGCCAAAGCTCTGATACCACTTGTTAGAAATCAAAACAATAAGCAACAAGAAATAGAGAGAAAATTACACACAAGATTTACGTGAAAAAACCCTAATAAAGGGTGAAAAAACCACGGGCAGAGGAGAAGCAATCCACTAATCACAAAACAGAAATTACAACGGTGTTTAGAGCACTCAAATACAGAAATTCACTCACTCAATCACTCACAAACTCACAAGACTGAGCTCTCTGTATCACTCTCAACACTATGATCTCTATGAAAATTTGTGACTCTCTAATGTGTCTCTCTAATGTGACTCACTAATTGTGAACTATGGAGAATATGATGTATTTATATGTATGGGGACTCAAACCCTAACCCAAAATAACCCAAAAAACGCGTAAAAACGCAAAATACACTATCTGGCCGCATTGGAGCGCCGCGGCGCTGGTTTTCGGATTGGAGCGCCGCGGCGCTGCCTTTCTAGCGCCACGGCGCTGCCTTTCTAGCGCCGCGGCGCTGCTTTTCGGATTGGAGTGCCGCGGCCCTACCTTACTGCCAAAACAAATGGAGGGGTTTTGGGTCACTAAATAACACTTATTTTTTGTTTGTTTCTAAATACCTAACAGTGTCAGGCTTCAAATGAGGAGGAAGTTTTCACCATACTGAATGAACATTCCCTTTTTCCAGAAGGATGGATCCATGTATATATGGATTAGCTGTCTTTTGTTTGTATAATTAAACAGTTCTTTGCTCTGCCACCTAATTTTTCTTTATATTTTCAGACACATCCTACACAAAAGTTGTTTCATGTCGTCAGCAGACTTGAATACTCAATACTAATACCAGGTAATTGATCAAATTAGTACTTCTTTTGTCGTTTCGGAAACTTAAATTTTGTTACCACCAACACAAGTAGGACTTTGATTGCTCAGTCATTCATCTTCTGATGTGTCTGCTAAAGTGTCATGTTACTTTGATCTTAGAAGACAGATTTGGCGCAAATGCCTCCCCATTTGGCGCTATAATAGTTTTCTTTGAATTGGTTGAACAGAAAGTCAATAGTTATATATGAAAATAGCTGAAATATTTCTAAAGAAACGAACTTAAGATTCCCCATAAATGGAAAAAGTCTCCCTTCTCAACTTTCGTTTGTTAAGACTTACCAAAGTTTGGTAGTTTTAGATTTTTTTTGCCACTTTTGGGTTTGACTTGAAATTTTTAATTCCCTTTCAATATGTGCTCTCTCTCTTCAACTATGCTCCTACAAGCAACTACTATCACTTCTACCTAATAATTTTTGACAGCTATGAATACTCCTTGTAATGGTCATTATTATCATTATTCTGCCTGATCTTCCCTTTTGCATTTCCTGATTCAGGTAAAAGCCTCGTCATAGCACCAACAGATGCCTCAAGGTGCGCAACTGCTGCATTTCAGTTCACTAACAATGCTTGAAAAGGGCAAAATTGTTTAGTGAAACTTTCTCTTGAACAATTTATTATGCGATCTCTTACGACCTCTTCCAATTTGCTTTATCACCCTCCTATTGTTTGATTAGCATTTTTAACAAAATGTCAACACCTTACTATCATTCGTATGCGCAATAGAGCCTTTCATTTCTGCTATTTACCCTTTTCAGTCATAGTAATGGCGCATTGCTACCTATAGCTTTTCATAATCATTTTCCTTTTACTTTATTCCCAACTCTTCTAGGTAGCAACATTTGTAAGAAAATGGGTGGTATCTTTTGAAATGCAATGTGACTACTTTGGCAGTAGTGGAAGGATACTAAGTTGTATTTTATTATTCTATTTAATGATACTTATTGCAAAGTTCCTGGAAGATCCATGCAGATTGACAGTTGATGATCAGCATTTTCACATTCATAATGTTAATTTTTTTTGTATATGAGAAATCCTCAGGAGCTATGGAATATTTAGCCTGACTGACCCTGGGCCTGGGGGGATGAGTTTACTGGGAGAGTGCCAAGAGGAAGGATTTCTTCCTCACAAGGAAACAGCAGATGGGAGCCCCATTTATGAGCACTGCAACAATGTGTACAAGAAGAAGATGTTGTTTACTTTTTTGCCCTGCGCAGTTGAGCAAATTAAATTCTAACAGCCCAATCTAATTAGAGGGAGCATTTTTTGTGCCATACATTCACTATTTTGAACGTGATACTTGTAGATTAGACTGTTAAAATCTAACCAACTGAAAAAAAAAAAAAAAACTTGCTTTGTCAATCAGCAAAACATTACGCCCGCCCCTGCCTAAAAACTTACATTAGAATAATCATGATGAAGAGAAAACATTGTATAAGCATTGGGAAATAGCAAAATATGCAGCTGTACTTGCTGTCATGCCTGGTCTGAATTGATCAACTAGTAGCTGGGGCATCTTTTGGTTGTTAAGATATTTGACAAAGGCAGTGTCCTATGCTGTCCTTCATATTATTGACCCAGTTCGTGGATTTTTGGAGGATATGAAATAAGATTTTTTTTTATTTTTTTTCCCGTTTACCCAACTACCACTATTATTGGGGTTTTTTGAACTGTGAACACTTTTTCCGGTTACCCTTTTGAACTTTAAGCAATAATTGATTTCCATAAATTCATGTGGGAGAGACATGGTCCCAGTTGGCTACAGCACATATTTCAAGTATTATGTTGGCTACAGCGTAAATTACATTTACTCATTGGCGTTCACATATTTATTTCATCCCCAGAAATCAGCAAGCGTTAAAGGGTCTCTGCATAAAAGAACGAGACACATCAATTGGTGCAGTGTAATTGATAATAACCCCTTCCATCAGAAAACGCGTAAATCAAATGGCTCAAAATGTGCATTTATTACAAAGGGGAAAAATTTTTGACCAAATGTAGGGACCTTCTATCCTGTAGGGATGGCAATCAGGATCGAGATCGGGTTAGGGATGGGGTTAGAGTCGGGAACTTCTAAACCCGATGAGTTATGATTTTAATCCATTTTCAAAATGAACTAATTAGATCGGATTTCACTTGCCTCATTTTAAGACAGACTGTGGTAAAATAAGTTAGCGGTTAATTGTCATTCCTACTGAGATTAGTGTTGATATTTTCATTAGGATAGTCATATAATCATCACTTAAATCGCAAAAATCACTTAAATTGAACCGTCTTTTGAAGCTCAAACTTAAAATCCACTATTTTCATCCCGTAATATTGCGTGCAATTTAGGGTACGTTTAATTACAGTGTTAAAATGAATAATAATAATAATAATAGGAATAGAATAAAATAGCAAATAAAAGTTATTGGATTACTTAATCCTTTCTACCATAATTTCCAATATTCCTTTTAACTCATATTCGTAGTTTTGGGGATATTTTCGTTAATGATCACCCAAGTTGCATCGAAGTCACCCAAATTGTCGCAGGAAAATGCGTTGTAAGTTTAAAGACTAGGATTCAAATACAGTAATGCACGGGGAGTTGTATAATAAGATGTCGAAGTTTCCAAGAAAAAGATTAGGGCTTTTGCCATCTTTGTCCTCTGCTTTTTTTCCTTTTGTATTTTTGCAATATGCTCTTTAAATATATATTTGTTTTTTTGGTGATAAATAAGTCTTTAAACTAAAAAAAATATAACAATTAAGCCTTAATTATAAACTCTTTTTAAAATTAAAAAAAAACAATTATGTTAAACGCACGTAACTCATTTAGAATTTCTACTCATCTTATTTAATAAGAGCTAAATTATTAAATTTATGCCCAAAATTAAAAAAAAATTATATCATTTTTAATAATATTTTTAACAATTTTATTAGTTTTTATATATTTTTTAATCATTATAATGCTTTAATTACATCCTGTTTCTTTTAAATAAGTGATGTGTGTCATATGTGATATTTTTTATCTTATTTTTAAAAAACGTTAATAATTAATGACTTATTTTTTAAAAATAATTAATGATTTAATTTTTACATTTAACTAAAGTTATAGACTCATTACACTTAGAGACTCAATTGTCAAAAAAAAAAGAGGTTACAACCAATATTAAAAAAAATGCCAAAAACAGCGTCGGCCAAAAACCCAGAAGATCAAAGATGACAATGAAAGATTATCTGCAAATGTGAATTAAAACAGCGTCGGCCTTTTGCCCTTTTCCTCAATTGAGAGAAGTATTACAAAGAGCAAAGAACTAAATTATAATCGAATTTACATTTAATAAAAAAAAAAAAGAAAAAGAAAAAAGACCATCATACTAAACAAGGCCTAATGAGGACCCCAAATCCAGAATCCTAAAATGACTAAAGATTAATATCCTCCAACCCTTTACATCAACTAATTAACCAATAAAATCTCCCAAAAAAAGGTTATTAAAAAATATATTATCAGAAAGGATGAACATTTCTGCTCAATCCATTCACACTGGTGAAGAAACCGACGAGATCTTGCCGGTACGGCAAGTACGACCTACGTTTAACCTCCTCCGTCTTGGCTCTATTCCTCACGTAATGTCTCTCGTGAGCCGACGGCGTCGTTTCGCCTCTCTTCGTCTTGGCCTTGGCCTTCACCGTCCCCTCGCCGGCTCCGGCGACAACGGCGGCGGTGGAGAAGACCTTCCTCTCCTCCTCCTGCTTCTTGTTCTTCTCAGCCTTGGCCATTTTCTTAATCGCTTCGACGCTTTGCTTCGCGCTTGTGGAGTTAGGGTTTAGGAATACGAACGCGTCCTTGCCGTCGCTGTTGCTCCTCAAGGCCAACTCTCGGAACCTCCAGAACCTCGAAAATCCGGTGGAGTTGCTCTTCTTCCTCAGCTCCGGCGAGGCCTCCACCGCCTTGTTCGAGCACTCGCAGTACGTCCCCGGCGCAACTCCCTCCGGCTCGTCGACGTCGGAGGAGGAGGAAGACGACGGTGTTTCACGATCTTCGACGAATAACTTCTTCAACGGCGGCCGCAGGGAAGAGACGTCCGAGGCCTTGGAACCTTCGCCGTCGTCGGCGTCGGCGAAGAGCAGAGACTGATCGAAAATTGGGAAAATGGGACGGATCTGGCCGTCCTGAAATATATCATCAGCAGAAATCGGTGATCCGTCGGGATTCGAGCAAACAAAAGAAAATTCCTCTTCATCTTCCTCCTGCTCCTCCTCCTTTTCCCCCTCATCATCAAAATCAACCCTTTCCTCCAAATTTGCAGATTCCAAACCGAGCTCTTCTTCTTCCTTCAATTCGCCCTCGGAACCACCGACTTTGAGCTTCTCGCCGAAATCCTCAATCATTTTTGGAGAAATATCCGCGCAATACCTCGAAAAACCGTGAAAATTGAAATCCGAAGACAAAGGTAAAACAGAACTCGCTTGCATTTTTTCCCCAAAGCCTAGCTCAATCAGTATCAAATCTCTCTCTCTTCAATCAACCAAGAACACCAATACACGAAACACAAAAAATATATATATGTATATATATAGTTATATAAGACTGGCCGGTGCTTTAAAATTGCTCGAGTTTAATGCAAGTGGTTGGTTGGGGTTGGGGTTGGGGTTGGGGTTGGGAAGGAGAGGGAGAGAGAAAGAGGAGAGAGAACAATGACAACGTTTGAAATCTAAACGCTAAAAGCCTAAAAATTGTGTTTTCCATTTTGGGGTCTCTAATTATATATAGGAGTTAGGCTGAGAGAAGCTAACTAGGAAGGCATGAAAGAAGCCAAAGTTTGCTGGCGGGTTGGTCGAAATATCGCGGAAGATTTTGACGAAAAGGCAAAAAAAAAATTCAAATTGAGTAAGAGTTTTTTTTTTTTTTTTTTTTTTGAATCTTTTAAAAGAATATGTTTTTTTATACAGGTAAATTATCTTAATTTTTTTTAAAAAAATAACTATAGCAGAATAAAAAACCTCAACATAATAAAAAAAAAAAACTGAAATTATTTTGATGTCTAAAAAATTTTTTTTGATGTCAAAAACTGTCTAAAAAAAGATCATTGACTAAAATTTTTTTTTTCAAATGGTTATTTTTAAAAATCCCTCAAATATAGTCAATGTCTAATTTTTTGACAGTATTTTTTTTTTAATTTTTACGGTAAAAAAGAAAACATAAATATTACTCAATAGAATAACTTTTAATCGTTTAATATAATATAAATAGTTTTTATTGTATGTTGTAATTTTTTAATATAAACATACCGTTAAATTTTTAATGTAAAAACTAAGTATTATGTTTCACTAATAAAGTAAAATGAACTTCTTTTATCATAATTTTTTTAAATTTTTTTTATCGATAATAAAATTTATAATAGAATCATTACATAAAATCAAATCATTTTTTATTAAGTTAAAAAACTGAAAAACATCAATTCACATGACTAAGATCATTTTTTCAGTAGATATAATGGTTAAAAGGCGATATATTTTTAAATAGAACCAGAGAAAAGTAACTTTGTTTTCTCTTGGTTGGGGGGTGGTTTCTTGGCAAATGACGGACGTCTTTTTGATGCTTGCTTCACACGGAACACGTGTTCATACATATACACGCGGTAATTTTTGTTAGTTCGATTCAATCTAGAAAGCTCTGACGTTAGAAATTGAATGAGGATTTAATTTTTTTATATTATTATTATTATTGAAAAATGGAAAGAGAAGAAGGAAAAGCCTGTTGGGCAAGGCTCAGATTTCAGAATGGAGGCGCACATCTCATGCGTGACGTAACGGGGAGGATGCATGTTGAATGGAAAGTGACAAACAAGACTTTAATATGAGACTTTTTTTTTTTTTTGTTGCTAAATAATATGAATGAAAACTTATTAATAAAAATAATTCAATGACAATCGTCTTCTTTGAGTTAATAAAAGTTGTTTCTCAAGACAAAAGAAAAACCCTTATTTATTGAAATAGAAAAAAATATTGTCTTTAACCTAAAATAGTTTTGCCGAATTATGTATCTGTACAAGTAGTTTTATTTATTGTTAGGCAATAAAGTTAGAAACTTTTCCACTGGAAAAGTAAGGTTTTATTGCATCTATGTCTTATTCATAGTTGAAAATAAATTGAAGAAACTTTTTTAAAAAAATTCAAATTAAAGACTATCAATTACAAGAAGTTATTTGCAAACTTAAAAATATACAGGATTTTTTTGGTGTTTTATTCTGTGCAGTGATAGAATATTGAAAAAATTACACTACATAGCATCTTTATGGGAGTGGAATTACATATAGCAATTTTTTGAATAATTTTAAAAATTACAGAATTATATAATCATTATTACGATGATAATCATGTTTTGTACTCCAAAGTCATGTAATTATATAAACCTTAACTCTTAGGAAAGTTTCCATGATTAAAAAAAGGTCTAATTATGGTTTGATTGGAAGGGACACTCCATGTCGTTTTCTTACCCATAATTGTGCCATCCTTTTTTTAGTTCTTCTCGAGTATTAAGTAAGAAAATCAATGGTTTGCATGATGCCATTTTTGAACTCTTCCTCAACGCGTCATCGTGTAAGATATATTAAACTTGAATTACCACTGCAAGAACAAAAATTTTTACTTAAAATATTCAATCTCCTAATTGCAGTTTAATAATTGTATTTGACAATTGTTTGGAGTTTGAATTTCTTGTTCTTCTAGATGAAATACCTGCCAAACTCAATAATCTAAGATTAATTATAGATTAAAGATTCCAATCAAGTATCTAAACTAAAGAGTCAAAAAGTCAAGAAGTCCCTTTTAATGAGTTAATTACATAATATATCTTCTAGTTTTTATTTTTAATCTGTTTGTACCTATGTTTTAAAAAATTACTAAATACCTATAAATTTAAAAAGCTCATTCAAATTCTTCCCTCACGCACTTTATAATATATATATATATAAATAAAGATAAAAACAAAATAAGTACCCTTAAAAATAGTTTAAAAGAATTGAGTAAAGGGACACCTTACTTCTGTTGAACGGCCCGTGATTCCTAACTAAAGGAATGGGATAAGGGCTGATTTTTATGACCATTTCAAGAGCTTATATCTAGAGTTTTTTCCGATTGTAATAAGAAAAACCTACCAAATTAAAAAAGTTTTACTTGTTTTGTCCAACCAAACCTTAATCTTAGCGTATGGAGATGACGTCGGTCAAGTATAGCATATAAAGTAACTAAAGGCCAATAAAAAGTCATTACTCCCCGTCTTTCAGTTACTTGATGATTACACAGAAACCAAGAGTGTTTCTTGTTTCTACTCCTCAAGCTTATGCCCTCGTGAATTTTCGAGAACCAATCAGTGTGGTGTTATGCACAAGTACATGTTGTCGGGATAGATTCCTAGGAATGGGATTTAAGTTATGATAATATTTTATAAATTTATAAAACATCAAAGTACTAAAACAAAACATCAAATATCAAAAAAAGATAGAGTTTTATGTTTATAAATGTTCATCCGTGAAGTCTATAAAGATGAAACTAAAATAAAATTTTCAAATTTAAAAGATATTTCTATAGTTTCTCAAAACAAAAGTATAAATTAAAATATAATAAAAATTAAAAAGTATAGTTTCATAATAGAACAATCATATTTAACATTATGGGATTACAGCTCTGCTACTAACAAAATAGTGAGCATCAATCTAAAAATTAGACGCGACTAAATTATTATTATGAAATTAAAATCTAACACAATACTAAGAATATCTTAAAAATGTCTTTAATGACATAGTAATTCTCTTAATGATACCACATATTGTACAATATAATTACATAGCAATAATTTTAATGATTATTTTGAGACATTTGTAGAATTTTTACAAATTAAAATTATATTTTAATTTAATAAATATAATTGGGTAAGTTGTCTCATTAATCTTACATATTATACAAATTTTTTTTTTTTTAGTAATGGGTTTATAATTGATGGAGATGAAGAGGGCTTTTATTCGTAATTACGTTATGCTTTATCCTCACCCATGCTTGCTCACATGCTTTACGCTTATAAGTTACAAGCCAAACCCGTTGACAAAATCCAAAAATGCGGTCATATATCTTTCTGGTACTTGTTAAGCAGCCAACGCAATTTCGAAGACAACTTTGGTCAAAGTTTTGGCCCAACACGACAATAAAATATCAACACAATGACAGTCAAATTTGTGGATGGCGAAGAAGAAAGAGAAGCTTCTGATTTCCCTGCATTTAAAGCGAACAATTCGCTTTATCTGAGCTGCTTGCGAGTTGCAATTCACTTCTTCCTCTTTCTTATTGGTCATGTTTTACCATTTTTGGAAGCCAAAAATCTAGAACAAAAAGAAAGTTCTCATATTTCTAGTTAGTTTTTAAAGTCTTGCCACTTCTTTTGACACAACAACGACCAAAAAAAAAAAAAAAAAAAAAAAAAAAACATCAAACAAGAATGAATAGTTCTCTTGAAATTGATCAAGTATGCGGAAATGAAGAAGCATATGCCCTTTAGGCCAAAAGACAACTGGCAAGAGGAAAATTGGTCTTGGCGTTCAAGATCTGCTCTTTTGATTTGTCTCACGTTTTAAATTGCCCTTCTTAGAAAACTACTGCTTTTCCTGTGCCACAATTTTATTATCATCTTTTTCTCTGCTGAATATATGCCAAAATTTTATTATCACTATAAAGGTGCACAAAAAGTTTGATACTATAAAAGTGCTTAGAATTTCATTTTCAACGTATCAATTATAATTGTGAAAAACATAAAGCTCTTATTAGTTATAGTAAAAAATAAAAAAATTATTATATTATAAAACTCTTATATGTTACAATTGTTAAACTTAAAACGTCACTTACAGTTGAAATTTTAAACAAAAGCTCAAACACAATCCGTAATTTATTATGTAAAAAATAATCGTCCAATGGATTGCAACCTCACTTTTTAGTGAATAGCTCCACCGCTAATTAGTTGGAGAGATTTCTTAACAAATTAAGTTCTAAAAAATACTATATATTTTCTATCAATCAAGCCCATTTTTCTTAAATAAATTTATGGTTTAAAGAAGGCTTGGCCTGGTTTGTGTAATTTCGCCTTTTACATGATGCAACGAATGAAAGGGACCAAGAAAAACGACAATTCCGTGTATAGTTGTTAGTAGGCCACGGTACCATCAGATGCTTCACTTGCTAGCAATTACTTGCCGGTGATGGATTTAGCAAGCATCCCTTTCGATTGAGCTGGGATTTGGATTTGTTTTTCTTCTCAACCAAACACATCTGAAGCAACCCAAGTCCAAACCAGAAAATTAGTACATAACAGCGAGGATGCAACAACTGCGGTATTGCCTTTTCATGGTTTGGTCAATCAGCAGATGGATGACCGTGAAAAAGAAGCGTGACAATGGGCTTGAGTTGCATTTGGGGTACTGGGTTGGGCTTCAAACTATATTATGATGAGAACATTACATGCCACACGTTTAAAAAGTTGAGTTTATTTATTTACGCTTTTACTCATTTTATTCTTATTAAGTTATGTCACAAATAAATATGTATGATATTTGTAAAAATTAAATCTTAAAAAATGACATTTAAAAGAATTCTCCTATTATAATAGAACACCTCACATGTGCCACGGCCATAAAAAGAAAGATATGTATAGGCTATGAATTTTCTGGAAACAGACATTATAAATTAAGAGATTTTTCCTATAGGTATTAAAAAAATAGCTTATCTATAAGTAATTTGTTTTTCAGTCAGTAAATATACAAAAAATTAACTTTTGATAAAATCTAATAATTTAAAAATGTACACTATTGATGGAAATATCCATAAACAAAAAAAAACTCTATGAATCACAATGCCTTGATTTTGGTGGGAGTAAAAATTAAGTTTCCATTTGAAACTTTAGTTGTAAGTGATGTCTTAAGTTTAAGAACTTAGCATGTGAGAGATTTACACTATAGTAATTTTTTTACCTTTTACTATAGTTACTGATGGTTTTACATTGTTTACAGTTGTAACTGATGGACTGGAAATGAAGTTTCAAACACAAAAATAACTTGGTGCATATAATTAGTGGAAGAATAAGAGCCCTTTCCTTAGTGTAACAAGGCATACTGATTTGGAAAACTTCTTTGTTTTAAAATGGGTTAAGATCTAATTTAAAATTGAAGTTCTTATCCTCGGATGTTTTATCTGCAAGTGTGCTTTGATAAGAGAATTAAAAAGTGGTGCCAATTCTAAAACGCATTCCCTTAGTTCCCCTCTTTTTGTTTTTTCAACGCGCATGTTAGAATTTTCTTCTTCTTAAAGTTGATATATAACAAGAGAAGTTGAACTCAAGAATTTTCACCTTAGTGCAATGAATCAAACGATACCCAAGCCATATTTCAACGTTTGAAAATTCCGTTGGAGGCGGCGGGTTATGTCTGAGAGGAATCAGAAGTGCATCACAAAAAGAGAAGTAACAGTTGACATTGTTTCGGAGACAGGATGTCAATATTCTTGTATAACATTAGTACGTGTATAGTTCTAATACCACCACAAAAAATAATTCTTAGTGGTAATGGTGGTGCGCAATATGTGACTTGCCTGAAATTAAGGATAGAGCAAGGATTTTTTTTTTATGAGGCGTGAATTGAACAAAAATTTTTAACTTTGTAAATTTATATAAAATATAATAGAATTTGGATTTATTTGAAATTTTAAGTCTAAAACGTGTGTACTAAAAAACAAAAATTTAGAGTATGATTTAAATATTTAATTAAATTCTATATATGTTGTAAGTACAAAAATTAAGGGGACAAATAAAGGGTAAATTTGTCAACATTTTAAGTTTTGAGGTAATATTTTTAAAGGATGCTTGGGTTTTAGGAGGCATGGTTAAATTCTTCAAAGGGCTACTGGTCCTAAGGCTCATCTAGCTCTCTCTTTACCCGAGATAATACTATACATTTGGTGCGAGTATTTGAATATAATATTTGAATAAAGTTTTAAATTTTTATAAGAGAAAATACTGTAGCAAAATAATTCCAACCGTGATTTAAAAATTCAAACAAACACACTTGTAGTGTCTGTCTTTCAACAACCAATATGTCTGCGCTATTTTTCATAAAAAAGAAAAAAAAAGATCACGTTATGTAATACCAAAACTATTTTCTAGTCCGTAAAAATATAACAAATAAAAAGTTCAAAAAAAAGTACATAAAAGGGGTCATTCTTACCCATTGTCCATGCAGAAAGTTACAAATTTAATTTTACGATGAATTTATACTTGCCATTAGTATGAATATGTGAGTTTCGTTGTCCAACTGGAGCGACGCCTATGAAATAGCCACCCTGCAATGCACGTAACGGCATAGGCTGCCATTTGTAGATGTCCGAGGATTAATTGTCAGGCTGAGAAATGTTATTTAAATCGATTAGAAGGTGCATAGATTGAAATCAGAATCCTTACACTGAGAAGACAATTAAATAGTCTTCTACATATCTAGATATGTAAAAGAAAAGGCAATATTAATTTTACCTAAGTATATGAAACAACGAAGGGTTAAATTTGACTTCCTGAGATAAATGAAAGAAAATACTGAAAAATTATAAATCGACTCTATTTCATTTTTTTATTTAATATTACATTACCCTTGAACCTAATTATACTAACAAATTAAATAGCTAAAATATGCATAAATTAATTTTGTTTTTTAAATATAAGGTTGGCAACAATTGGGAGCTGGTCATTATAATTATAGCATGTTTGACCATGCAAATAAATAAAAAAATTAAAATAAATGTATTTAACATGTAAGAGCTATACATTAATTGAAAGGACATGTTTAGAGAATGGTTGTGAGATGTGGGTAAAATTTGGTATAATCATGTGACTTTTCTTCTCTCTTTTATTTATTTTTTTTTTGAGAATTTTTATTTATTTATTTTATTTAACAATTTTTTTTGAATGACAGAGCAGTTTCACCTTAGTGTTCAAATGTTGAAGTAAAACAGTAAAAAAATTGTTGAAGAGTGAAAGAGGTAAAACCAGAGTTTGGCGACTTCGAAGAAGGATGGATTTGTAAAAATGACTTTTTGAGAAAATTTTTCTTGGTCAATGACTTTTTTTTGAACAATTTTTAGCATAAAAAAAGATTTTTAAATATTAAAACAGTTTTAGTTTTATTTTTTATCTTGTTAAAATTTTTTATTTTGTTACAATTATTTTTTTATTTTTTTAAAAAATTAAAACAATTTACCTGAAAAAAAAAAACATATTTTTTAGTTAAAAAAAAAAAAATCATTTCCTCGATTCAAATTTTGTTTTGTCCCTTTCTTCAAATTCTTCCCCGAAGAAACGAGACGGACAAAGAAGAGAGTTGGTTGAAGATTCGTCATTCTTCATCAATGGCGGACTCGTCGAAACAACGCCATCGCACTCATCACTCTTCTCTTCACTTTATCTTTTCCTTTTTCTTCTACGTCTTCTTCTGTTTCCTTTTATCCTGAAGAGCTTTTTCTTCCCCTTGTCATGATCTTTCCCTTTTCCCCAAGCCCTCGTTAGGTTCGTGTTCTTCTTATGTTCAGTCCTTCTCGTTCGATCTTAATTTCATTTTGGTTTATTTATTTTCCAAAATCGTAACCTTTTGATGCCGAATTGGTGAAAATACTTTGATTTTGCGAATAAATTTGCTTCCTTTGGTTGATTGGAGTTCATATTCAGGAACTGGAATTCGAATAGACTTGTAAAGCAAATATATTGAATTTTGGAATCTTCAAAATTATAATCAAAGAGACTCCTATACGGAAGTTTCACTCACGGTTCGATCAAATTCATACACACACACACAGAGAGAGATATATATAAGTTTTTAATTACGAATTACAGAATCGCGTATTTGAATTTTGAGCCCTAGCTATTGAACCATCGGATAAACGGTTCAACTGCCAAAAACTGCTTAAACAATACTTACATTTCAAAGTAAGAGACTAAATTTAATAAACTATTTTTTTTCCTTAATACTTTGGTTTTTGCTCATTGTAATTGTAGGAGCAATTGGAGGGTCTAGAAGATACGCGACAATGGCACATTTATCTACTAAGAAATTTCCAGTTAAGCCCGAGGATTACAAGTTGTATGAAGAAGTTGGTAAAGGAGTTAGTGCTACTGTGCATAGAGCTCTCTGCATCCCACTTGACGAGATCGTTGCCATAAAAATTTTGGACTTGGAAAAATGCAATAGTGACTTGGTATTTACTCTATTTTATTTGTTGTTACATAACATGTATATTCTTGTTTAGCTAAAATAATAGCTATTTTTCACAATTTGGGTTTATGTTCTAATTGATTGGTTATATTATCAGGGTAGTTATTGATTTCCAAGGCTGTAGCTTTTGATGATCTCTTTAGGTTTAATTTGTGGATAGGATGTTATTCGGCGAGAAGTACAAACTATGAGCTTGCTTGACCATCCAAATTTATTGAAGGCACACTGCTCTTTCACAGCTGGCACAAGCCTTTGGATTGTGATGCCTTACATGGCCTGTGGATCGTGTGTTCACATAATGAAATTTGTTCATCCAAATGGTTTTGAGCAGCCTATCATTGCAACGTTGTTGTTTGGAGTTCTGAAAGCTCTTGTGTATCTACATTCTCATGGGCTTATTCACAGAGATGTTAAGGTACCATTGTGAAATTTGCAGCTTATCATGTAGGAGATGCTGAGAAATGTAACAATGTACACATCTAGCCAGATCTAAGCAGCTATAGTGACAAATGATTGACTTTGAACTTAATCATGCAAGAAAACTAATTTGGAATGTCTAGTTGCTTATTTATAAAAAAAAGGTAATAATTATTTTTTCTTTGTTTTTTTTGATGTGATACGTGGATGTTGGTGAGTGCTTCTTATTTTCTTGCACAAATTGGAATACATAGACACTCGTCGAACCTATTATACCTTATTACTGTAATATCTGCAGGCTGGGAATATATTGGTCGATTCAAAAGGTTCAGTTAAATTAGCAGATTTTGGTGTTTCAGCAAGTTTGTTTGATAATGGTGATAGACGACATGCAAGAAATACATTTGTTGGAACGCCATGCTGGTGCCAACCTACCACCCAATCTAGTTAATAGATATTTTTATTGTCACGTTTGGATTTTAGTGCATAAACAATGGGCTCGTCCTTTGTTTTGAATCTTGACCCATCCTACGTATTCTACTAATAAGATTCTTCAAATGGTTTTGCAGGATGGCTCCTGAAGTTATGCAGCAATTGCATGGATACGACTTTAAGTGAGTTATTCATGCACGGTAGACCCCTTTGTTAGGGCAATTACCTTCCTCAATATATTTGTATTACTCTTTAAGTTCAATAATTTTTTAAACACAGATTCTTGTTTCATTTTTAATTCCTTTCGGGTCGAAAACGGGGGGCTGCTGGTGGGGCTGTGCCCATTCTCCCTCTTCTTATTTGTTTATTTATTTATTTTTACTGTTTACTAGCTTCATTCAGCAGATCTTTTTCATTATACGACGTATTGAGTGTGCATTTCTAATATGGATTCTCGTATCTATTTATTTCCATAAATCATCAAAGTGGAAGTTGCATTCTAATTTTTTAATCAATGTGGCGGTTTAGTAGTTTCGGTCAACGGCTGTGAGTTTTCCTATTATGCAACAGTTGTAAATGTTATAGTTGGGGACTTCACTACTAGGGCAATTTTCGACTGCATTAAAAAGATTCCATAAGTAGTTCCTGTTAGAATTGTAATGCTGACCTCGATTAGATAGATTTACTATAAGGCATTTCAAATTTTCTGTAGCATTAAATTGTTGTAAGGTTTGACTTGTTGCTTATGTGAGATCTCCATAATGAGTTTTAAGTATACAGAGCAGACATTTGGTCGTTCGGTATTACAGCTCTTGAACTTGCTCACGGTCATGCTCCATTTTCGAATTACCCGCCAATGAAGGTAAATCTCATTATCCTATGTATTAAGAATGCATGGGACTGATGTCTAACTTAGCCTGTACATGTCAGCGTGGTGAACTTCTATGATTATTTCCAAAACTAAACTGCAAGAATGCGTGTTTTGTGCATGCATTTGAGATATTCTATAGTCCTTTTATATTTAGTTATTTATTTGCTTATTGTTGTTTGGTAATTTGAAAAGCTCTTCCCATATCGAATTATTCATTGATTGCTTCTGGGTCTATTTGCAACTGTCATCCAAGGAAGGGAATTATTATCTTAATGCGAATTTAAGCTGTGCTTGTCTCTGTCTGTCTATATGCGTTGTTTTCATTGATAATTTTACATAGGAGACATGCCTGCTTGTGTTCTACGTTTGTGCACATGGTCCTGGCCCCTGGGTCCTTTTCTGTTTCTTCGATTATTTTACTTTTTCATGATAGGTTTTACTGATGACTTTACAAAATGGACCCCCTGGTCTAGAATACGAGAGGGACAAGAAGTTTTCAAAGGTAAATGTGAAACCTTCTAGAGATTTTGAATTTCGTTTATTTTTCTGACATCGGTAATGTTTTCTAGTCCTTTAAAGAGATAGTAGCTGCTTGCTTAGTAAAGGATCCAAAGAAGCGGCCTACAGCAGAAAAGCTTTTGAAGCATCGTTTCTTCAGACATGCATGTTCAAGAGACTACGTGGTCCAGACCATTCTTGATGGCCTTCCTCCACTCGGTGATCGTTTTAGGATGTTGAAGGTCTATATTACAACCAAGTTCTATTGTGTACTTTAAACAGTTCAATAACATAATATACTCATATTTTTCATATTTTGACATTTCTCCATCGACCAGGAAAAGGAGGCTGACGTTCTTGCACAAAACAAGGCTATGTCTGGTGACAAGGAGCAACTATCACAGGTTTTAATTTCTTTTGGCACAGTTCTATTAGGTCTCTGCAAGTATGTCTTGCTTTATTTGCTGAATCAAATACAATTTTCTTGTGTCACACCTCTAAGCCCCTGACCAGTTATCATTTCTCTCTTACGACAAACTGCAGAAAATAATAATTGCATTAAAAAGATCATGAATGTCTAACTATTACAATCTAGTTCACATAATTGCATTAAATATTGCCTCTGATGATGGTTGTATCCATTTCAGCAAGAATATACACGGGGGATCAGTGCATGGAATTTTGATCTAGAGGATTTGAAAAAACAAGCAGCTCTTGTAAGTAGGTTAATCCCTAATTTTTTTTTCATGTCTTCAGATAAGCTTTAGTGAGTAATTTTGATCATAGGAAAGCTAAGTGATTAGTTTTCAAATATTTTTTCTTTTTTTTCCAGCTTGATGATGATGACATCATTTCCAGCATAGAAAATCAAGACTTGATGAGCAAACAGAAGGGAGGATTTGATAACTTAGAGGCACGAGAAGAAACGAAGTTAATGGAAAGTCCAAATAATTTTGATTCTGAAACATCTACAATATCCATGAAGGTGATAATGTTGTTCTCATGGGGATTCATCCTATTTTCTGAGTTCGTATGAATATATGGCCTCCAGACAATATTGATCTACTTTCCACTTTTTTTAGAATGGGCACGATAATCTTCGGAATATTGCTGATTCCCAAGCTTCACTTCCTGATCAATCCTTTGAGGCACTTGAGTATGTTTACGTTTTCTTTGGATTGATCTCTTTAAATGCATTATTAATATGGTAAATAAGTGTTGGTTTTTAAACATGCTTTGTGCATTATCTATTATAACTTTTCTTTAGCCAACTTCATGCAAATTTAAGTGTTTGTCGCTCTATGCACGTGTTAGACCGTTCATTTATTCTTCGTTCAGCTTTAGGTGGACGTGTTTGTTTTATACATTTTTAGTCCTAAAAACAAGTAATGTCATAACTTCTACTTTACTTTTCTGGCATCAAGTGTTTTGGTTCATACCGTATCTGTATATCCTTCATCATTATGCTTAATTCATGCTTCGAATGAGGAGATATCTTCAGTCCTGTTAAGCTGGTTTAGCTTCCACTTTGCTTTAACTACAAACAAGAACTTAGAACTCAAACCGCCAACTCAAGCTCAAATATTGCAACTATCATTGTAAAATGTCATAGCCTCATGGCAGGATACATCTAAATAAGTTAAATCTATTTATTTGTAGGTCTCACTTGTCACATCATCTGGACGGAGATTGCAGTACGTCTCCATCTCGTATGCACATTTATTCTTATATTTTTTTTTCTTTCTTTGACCTTCTTTTTCTTTTAAATCTTAATTTGTGTTACCTTAATGCAGGACAAAATATGTCAGAAGATGCGGGCTTTCTGTTCAAGGGCCAGTTTGTGAGAGAGCCGGATGCCATTCCTAAGGTATGCTCATGCAAAGTTACCATGAGCTCTACTGCATAATTAGACGAAAAAGATAGCGTTAAACAATAGTCTTTAACCTATTTGTTGTCAATTTAATTCTGCACGTTTGGCAAACACTATACTTGGAAACTAGAGTTTGTACAAGGGAAGGATCTGTACACAATTTATTGACAAAATAGATCATGTTACCTAAAATATAAAAGCATTTATGATTATCGCACTAATGCGGTAAATGTATGGTATAATACTAACGAATTTCATGCAAACTACGTATGATCTGCTTTGTGCGGTAAATGCATGGTATTATACTAACCAATTTGATGCAGGCTGCGTACGATCTGCTCTCTCTTTATTTAGTACAATTTAATAATCTAATTAGGTTTATATTATACTTTTTTTTTTTTTTTGAGGGGAAGGTTTATATTATACTTAGGGTACTATATTCTGAAATGTTGGCTTTCAAGTGGTGGAATCCCCTTTGTAATTTATACTAGAATGAATAATTTCTGCATGATCTTTCTTCCAATATAAATTTTTGACTGGCGTTTAACTTTTTGAATTATGTTTTTTAGGACAACCCAAATGGCGTTGTCTTTGCATGTTCTGGGCAATCTCTGAATCCTATATCCGTCACAACTGCTTCAATTCTTCCCTCATTACAATATCTATTGCAGCAAAATGCCATGCAAAGGGTATGCAATAGAGGTTTTATTTTTTATTAGTTTGTTTTTGTCTGAATTAGGAAATTATGCTTGGTGTATGTAATCATTCTTTACTTTTCTTGCAGTACCAAATAATGAGATTTACCAGATATGTACAACAAATCACAGGTAATGTGAACACATTTTTATTATGTGTTAAGCCTTGAGATTTTCATCCTCTTGTTTTCTACATGTTAATCTTGTACTTTTTCCAATTTGCATAGTGAAAGGTAATTGTACCCATTTTGTGGAACGAGTGAGAAACAATGAGCACATTCAGGTAACTAGAGATTGACTTGGCTAGTTCACTCTGTTGCTATCTTTATAAACTACAGTATGCTGCATTCAAAATTATGCTTAATATGTATACTAAAAGCACATATATAAGAATGTAGAGTAAGAGAACCATACATGACACCTAAAATTATCATACAAAGCAAGTTGAAATAATCAAGTGAATGAGATTTTCTCGAGCCACTTTTGCTCTGAATGAGTACACTGGCTCAGTACATGGCTCGGACTATTGCTTGCATAATTTTCGTTAACTAAGCTATCAATTTGAGCTGAATGTTGCAATTTTGTTCATCAGTCAGAAACGTACATAGTGAAATCAATTTTCTTTCAAATGGTGATGCTCTTGCACATTAATGAGCCATTTGGTTCGGATATTTAGAATGTTTTAAGTGGTTTTGAACCTATGGGTCCACAAAAAGGGGCTTTTGGTAGGTGTAGGTTTTAAATTTTTCAAAACAGTGAGGATCGTTTATACGGGCTAAATTGTCAGATTTGATAACCTTTTTTATAGCAAAAATCCTTCTCATTCTTATCTTCCTTTATAAACCATAGTTTTTCAAATACCAATTCTCTGATGTGTTGTTTTATTCTCGTATTTAACTTTCATTTCAAACATCAGTTCAATTTAAACCACGTAGGTTCAAAACTACCGGTTTAAACTACAACATTTCGAACCCGCGTACCAAACGAAACTGAATTATTAATTGAAATGCCATTCTTGCTTTTTGCTTTTTACTTTTTGTTTGACTTAAGTTAGTAACACCATCACACTTCTCAGATGTTCGCTGCTTCTGGTAGAGAGAGACTCCTTGAATCTCATGTAATGTCAATGGAACAACAGTAAGTGTGGGATCTCGTGCAATTTTGAGAAGATATGTTCATGCTGATTATATAGTCTCTTTTGATTGTTGCTTCTCTTGTATAATTTTCAGCAACGAGAGACTAGTTAAAGAGTTGCAGATGCAGAAGATGGAAACTACCAAGGTTTGTATCTTTTAGTGGACCACATCAATCCTTGTAATAGTTTGTAACTGGGTTGTTTTACTTTTCCTATGATACTGGTTTTCTCATAGTTTAAACTGGTTTGTTTTTATTTTATTACCAGCTGGAGAAGCAAATAAAGGCGTTGATGGACAAGAAGCAGTAGGATTCTGTCAAGCCATCTCTACCTAGTTATCTATATATGTGGCTGTATATATATATATATATATAACCGCTATATTCTGGATAGATGTTGGAAATATTTACGTATGTGCATTGAGCATCTTGTAAATTATTTATCATATATCAGGAAAAAAAAAAAAAACCCTCTTTTATTGTTGCGTGTGTACGTTTTGGATGGATTGCAAGAGCTGGGTTTAGCTTAATGTCGTGGTTTGTATTAAAAAGATGCAGTATTTCTTTAAGCTTTTCTTTTTTGGCAGAAAATCTTTAACTAGTTATTTTCAAAGATTTCAGCGTATAGAAAATGCAGTGTGGTAAATTCGAGTCCTGCGAAAGACCATATCGTGCTCCCAAAGCTGATTTCCTGAAAGTTTTACAACTACCTTATTTTAGTTGTTTGGAACAAAATTCTAAAGAGATTCACAGGTCAATGGAATAAACATCTTGAACTATTAATTTGGTGATTGAGAATGTTAATTCAAACAACAAAGTTCAAATCAACTTTGTTATAATGTTTTCTTACAAAACTCGAATTTCAAACAAACCTTGTTCGATCTCTGCATTTGAACTATCAAAAGTTAATGTAATCGCTAATGAAGATGAATCATTCTGACAGCCTCCGGTTTCTAGTCCAATATACATATGGCACACGTAGCTAGTGTCAGACTGTCAGTAGCGTTTTTCCTTCGAGGAAGAAGAAGAAGAAGAAGAAGAGCAGAGAAGCCAATTTTGTTTGGACCTTCTGGAAAAACACAAAACATAAAAATGGGAGGGGATTTCTAATTTCCATAATATTTCAAAAAGGATTATGTTAAGAAAGTGTTCGTTTTACTATATGATCGGCCGCATAAAGAATATTTATTTTATAAAAAATAAGAAGACATAGAAGCGATCTTTAGCAAAGATATTTGTGAAAATCAAGATTGTCATTATTGTTTGAAATAAAATTAATCTAATTATTTCGCTTGCGTCAATTGTAGAGAAGTACGCCCTTCAAAAAAATATGAAGAGAAAAAAAAACAAAATAATTTATCTTAGAATCTTTAATTGCCGATAACATTGCCTACGGCGTTTTATATACTAGTTCTGCATTTTCATTAGTATTATTAATACTTTTGTGCTTCTGTGTCCACATATGTTGCGTCCATTTTAATTTTTTTTGTTTGCCAATATATACTGTTCGTATATATTATTTGTTCCTTTTTTTTTCCCACGTATTTTATGTATACATACATTGTGTGTGTATATTGTTTGTTTGTTTTTTTTGTTGTGTATTATATATATACATATAATATGTATAATAGATATTATAATGTGATTCTTTTTTTTTTTTGCCAAGATACATGATAAGTGTATTTTTGTGAGTATACATTGTGTTTTTTTTTTTTGTATAAGTATAACATATATGCATTTGTTAGTATATATATATTATAATGTGATTTTTTTTTTTTTGCGAAGACATGTCAAGTGTATTTTTGTGAGTATACATTGAGTATTTTTTATGTACATATAATATGTATATGTTGGTATATGCAATATATATTATGATGTGATTCTTTTTTTTTTTTTTTTTTTTTTTGCGAAGACATGTTAAAGGTATTTTTTTTGAGTATGTATTGAGTTCTCTCTCTCTTTTTTTTTCTTTTTTTTTTTTTTGCCAACATATATTATGCGATTTTATTGATATTTCTTTAGAACAATATAGATAGATAGAGATAAACACAAAAATATGTCTGGGAGAGGCAATTTCCTTTCTTTCCAATTCAAGGCATATACAAGAATACACTTCAAATATTTCCATTTCCGCTAGGGTAATATTCAAACCAGATAGGAAATCACTCACATTTACCATAAATGGAAGACAAGGAAAATTCAGACTCAATCCCAAGACCAAGACAACACCCCTAGATAGCGGCAACCCTAGACAGCCGCAACAGAAAAGAAAAATAAAAAACCTAGGAACTCTCAATGATTAAAAGGCGGCCGCAAAAAGACAGCCGCCGCAGCGAAAGTACCATGGACAAACCAAAGACAAATTATTCAACAAAAATATCATAAAATTCCCTAAGCAAAGACACATGATCAATGATCTGGTATTAGATCTGCGGCTGTGTTTTGATCATGAAACTCCTCCTCCTGATCATCATCGATTATGGGGTGGCGGCTGGGGGGTCCATCGGGTTTGCCTGGATTACTTGCGTCAGCAGCTCGTCCCCAGCGAGTTCCCTGAGCCTCAGAATCATCTGTGGTCGACTCAGCCTCCCCGCCTGCACTCACACATCCACAAAACCAATTAGGGTTTCATCATATGTGTGTGTGTATATATGTGTATGTATGTAAAAAATATGATATACTCGCCCTGAAATCATTGTAACATCTCAGAGCCAGTTGCGTTCGAGCCGGGTGCAAACTCTTCGCCAGAATGGAAATAAGAATGGGAAAGCTCATCCATGGCGATCTAGGAGTTTTACTTGGCCTTGAAAATATATCTGCAGATTCCATTCCATCAATTAATTGTTAATCTCAATATATAATGTTAGTTAATCAATATAAGCGAAGAGAGAATTAATTATAAGTATTTTACTTGTGATTCCAGGACACTTGAAACTTATGAGGTATTCAGGCAAAATGTGTGAGTTCATATGAGCCCCCCATATGATAAACTTCGTAGGGGCTATGAGACTGTCCACTCCAGAATCAAAATGCCTACAACTTGGAAGAATTTGCATTGAGCCTCTATTCACTTCTTCCACCTTTCCCAAGTTCACCCGGCACATCAGCATGTGCCGCAGCCCGGTTTCGTCCTCAACTGATGATAGCGCACTGCCAAAAATACAAAATGAAAATGAAACCCTATAATTAAAAATGGACAATTTTGAGCCAAATCTGATATTTAAAAAATAAACAAGAGTTCTGAAAGCAATGATAATGAGAAAAGAACTCATATAATTAAGAAATTACAACATTTGTCACCACGATTTAAAAAAAAAAAATTTTGTTGTATCTTTTCTCAAAGTACCGTAGACTAATAAAAAATGAGTCCCATAACATGATTGTTTGTTTTTACCTATCGAGTGAAAAGTTGGGAGCCAAATAGATCCCGACACCATAGGACACCTCGTTGTAGGTTTTAGGATCCGTGCATCGGTTGAACCCACGGGACACGATCTGACAGATCTCGTCCCTTGAGGCACCAAACCAAGCCCTCTTCAGATTTGCTTGGCCGCCGTGCTTTCTAGCTATGGCCTCGGTAAAGACCCTGAAAGACTGCATTCGGGCTTGCATAGTGATGCTGGCTATGTTGAGGCACTTGTGCACCGAAACAATAGTCGTTTCGGGCTTGAGCGACCCCATTCCACAAAGGAAGCGGGCCTTGACATTCAGGAACTCGTTCTCCACTTCTCCAACCCTCGTCATCCCTTCTCTAGCGAAGTCCTCAAAGTTGTATTGGCTCTGGACTTCAGAGTCATCAGCATCTGATGTGGCGTTCATGGCGATCAAATCCTCATTGTTAATCGTGACAGAGACTTGATCATTGTCAGAATCGGAGATTTCATTGTCAGAAGCCTCAACTTGGACATCAGAATTGTAGTTTTCATCACCACTATCCATATCCCTGTTTATCACCAATATTTAAACAAAAAAAATAAAAACTCATACACATTAGACTCTAATAGAACATGCAATATTGGCAAAATAAAGAATAAAAAAAGCTTGTGCTATGTAGAAAGAAAAGACTAGCCTTGGAGATGAAAAGGAGAGATCTTGAGAGGAAGACTACTAGTGAGAAAAGGGGGTTGGTGGGCACAACAAGCTTGTTTGGCTGTGAATAGTGAATATGTTGATGAAATAGGGCAAAGAAACAACACATATTTATAGCAAAAATAAGGGGTTGTGAAGAACTTCTAGAGAATTTCACAATCCGTTTAAGTTCTTGGCTGTCCAATCAGAGGTTATTGTTTGTGCTTGTTTCTAAAGCCTGTACTCAAGGACCGTTACGCTTCTACTTAGTCTTATCACAATTTTGAAGAGGACTGGTGAATGTGCTAATATACCCTTCATTAGATACTAGAAATGGGTTTTATTCTCTTTTATGGATGGGCAGTCTTGACATTTCGAATGGATAGAAAAGGTATGTCTCAGGCACAAAAGGGTGTGTTTTGTTGAATTTCTTACTCTTCAAGTTTTATTTTGCCTGGTTTGTGCCTAGTTATGGAAAATTTATCTTAGTTGCCATAATCTAATCACGAGTTTAAATGGTAAAGGCTTGTGTATTCGTTCATTATGTATGAGATGATGTCATACAAATATGTTACATAACACTGGAATCATCGAAGTTCCATGAAACATCAGAAAGATTAAGAGATTATCATTCTATCAAATATCTGACCAATTGAGAAGGAACACAAAGTCACTAGTTCAATTATTTGTGTCCTTAATTTTGAACCAAACAACAATATATATGAATGCTATAGCTATCAACAAATACCAAACTATAAATTTATTTGAAAAAAATATATATTATAATGAGGATTTTTGAGAGATTATCTAATGTTAGATAAAAATGCATTAATGTTACTATGTCATCTTGTCACGCTCTGAAGTACTGGAGGTGACATGGTGGATTAATCAAGTTAATTAAACCAAGATTTTTGATTAAAAAAATCAATTAAATGTTTTGGGTTATTTTGAAAAACATGATAGTTAAAAAAAAACTCTTTAAAGCAATTATTGTTATTTTAAAACAGTTAATTATAAAATAAAATAACAAAGATAGAAGAACATAAGCTGAGCCCCACCAGACCTACATTAGTGTACACACATGGTACCGACAATAAAATATTACAATCATAGTCCAATATAAGAGATAAAAATTTAAATAATACATGCCTTGATTAAAATGAAGAAATAATCAAAACAAAATTTCTATAACTCACGTGTTTGTCCTATTGCCTCCTAATCGATCCTAAGCTACAATCCACCTAGGGGGAAAGGTTTTTAAAACAAATAAAGAAATGTGAGCGGAAGGCTCAATAGGACTAGATTTAGAAAATATTAGTTTTAAACATAAATTCTCATATTTTAAAAATTAGTCACAAAATTTCAGAAAGATAAATAAAACATATTTAAATTCATCCTTACCTTTAGAATCTCTATTAATATGGAATTATTCTTTATTATTTATTTTGGCAAAGCCATAGTATCGCCACCGCAGTGGCCCAACTGGGTTTCGAGACCTGTCTCCAAGGTCGCACTCTCCACGACCCGATCTTTGTGTATGGCATCATGCTCTAGTTTATCATTCTAGATGGTGTTAGTCGACACATCCGGTATCTTATCATTATTATGTTCTATTTTACCAGATATTCTTATTATATTCATTATTTGATTCATTATGATTATTTATTCTTCAGCAAGAAATGAAAAATACTAAGAAGTTCATTCTAATCATTCCTTAAAAATCAATTTAAAAGAAATCATTTGGCCATAACTCCTTTTATGGCCAAGGCCCTCTTTGAAAATATTTAAAACATTTTGCATTTATTTAAAACATTTTGAAAGAATCTTTGAGGCCAAAACCATTTAAAAACCTGGCTAACAAAAAAGGGGTAGCAGTCCTACCTCAATACTCTGCATCGTGACCCAACACTGTAGTCCCGACCCGCTATATGTTAGCTCCACGATCAACCTTAAAAGTAAACTAAGCTTTATTAATATCTAACTCAGAGTTTTCTACAATACTATGCTATCTCATCTTGTCTTCTTAGTATGCCTTTTAAAGGTCACAAAATCATATCATGAGGTTAAAAATCTTTATCTAGGTTTTAAATAGTGAAAAATGGGTGAAAAATAGCAAAATTTCATGAAATCTAGTCGGCCTACCAAACTTCTTTGTTCGGCCCACCGAACTGCATAGTTCGGCCTACCGGCCTGCCAAACTGGCCCAGGTTTGGCCTGTCGAACTAAAAAAATATGGGGACCTGAGACTTCGAGTCTCGGCCTCCCCAAATCTAAAATTTCATTCTAAATTTGTTTTCTCAATTCTCAAGCATGGGTAATGTTCATAGATGATAGAAAAATATACTAGAACACTTTTAAACTACTTTAAACAAGATTTACATAAAGATTTTTGAATAAATTTTAAAATAAAGAAAAAGAGAAAAATGTAATTTAACCCAATTTTCGTGAAATCAAGCCTGTATTCTGGGTGATTTGGGCTCTATTAACTTAGATTGAAGGTTTCCTAAGCTTTGGAAACTCAAATTTCAACATTTCAATGACATTTAGAGAATTCGGAAAAAGTTTGAAATTTTGAAAGTTTAGTTAACTAACCTTAAATCCGAGCTTAAATCGGGTTTATGGAGACCGAATCTTGTTTCTTGAACTTCCAATCTAGCTGAGGTTCAAAGTTTTTGCTCAAATTTTGAATAAAAATCAAGGGAGAAGAGAGAAGAGAGAGGGAGAAAGAGTGTGAGAGAAGAGGAGAGAAAGGGCCGGGAAAGAAAGAGAGAGAGTGAGTGAAGAAGAGGAGGGGAGAAGGGGTTAAATAGAAGAAAATGTGGTTCTGCCGAGTGAAAATCATGTTCTAATACATGGTTTTCCAAAAGGGGCATATTAGACATTTGACAATTTTTTTTGTTTTCAAATTCAAATAACAAATAAAAATAACTGTAGGTGAAATAAATTTTAAAATGTACCACAAAATGTTTAAATTAAATTTAAATCAAATTAAGGCATATTAATTCACCATTTACATACTAACCTTACTTAATTAAATTTTGAGTGTTACACATCTATTATGTCATCAAATTTTAGTTTTAGTACTCGTGCGTAAATCATAACAAGCTCACATGATCATGACATTCGTCAATTGTTACGTTATCTGTCTCATGTCAAATTATTATATCACGGCAACATAATTATTACGTCGCATAAATTATTGACGTAAGTATAAGTCAAACAAATTAATTTAAGATCGGTGACGAGCAACGACGACAACATAATTTTTATATCTAATTATTATATCGTATAAATTAATGATGTAAGTTTAAGTCAAACAAATTAATAAAAGATCTCCATTTACTCGTAGTTTATGATTTTAACATTAAAAGTGATTTTTTTAACAAATTAAACTCACCATTAATTCATAGGTTTTACGATCGTCGTTTTCTTCTTATTCTCCTTCTGATTATCACTTTTTCAAGTCAATGCTACCTACAAACTCACCTTCGCCTTCATAGTCACCCTATACCTTGTTGTTATCGCTGTTGTCACCTTGTCTTTGTTTTGTCCTATAATCCACCCTAACATTTTTTTTTATCCCATTTAGAAATATGTTTTCTTCTTATAGGCACCAAACACCATAAATGTACAGGGCTCACCGAAAACCTCGATTAGTATTTGATAGAGCAGAAAGAAAAATGCGACAAAAGAAATGAGGGAGAGGGTAACACAAATTTTTTGCCGTCTTTATAAGAAACGGTTTTTTTTTTTTTTTTGGTTCTTTTCTTTTCTAGTTCGCAACTAATTTTATGTAGTGTTTCAGTAAATCAATGTTTAAACTAATATTAACGGCATCTCAAAAAAATATATATGTATAATATTGGATACATTGTGTCCAAATATCTAGTCAACCGAGAAAGACATTAATGTTACTACGTTCCTTAATTTTAAACAAATAATAATATATGGGCCTATAATAGTTATCAACAAATTTCTTTATATATATATATATATATATATAAAAAAAAATCCATTAAAATAAGGATTTTTAGAGATTTTATTGCCTATCTTGATATTATTATTGTCTCAAATATTATTGCATCGTTAATATTGGCCATTGGTAGATATAGTAAGATGTATCCGAGATACAACATTCGTTTTTTGAAATATTTTGTCAATTGTTACGTCATTATTTTTTGGGTTAATTTTGTAAATACTCCCTTGAGTTTACCTTCAGTCCCATGTCTCCAATATTTAAAAAGTCCCATTTTGATCCCTAGTTTTTTTTACTATATTTAAGATTTGGTCCTTCCATCAGTTAGGTGTTAAATATTTAATGATATATTTTTGAGATGTCCCAATTTGATCCAGAATCTCTTACTTTGTTTCACTTTTAGTCCATAATCTATTACTTTATCTCACTTTTGATCCCTTCATTAGCAAGGTATTATATGAGATCAAAATTTTTTAAAAAAAAAAACGTAAGAAACTAAATATAACCGATTTTGAATCATGTAAGTAAAATAAAATAAAAATTGTTATATTGTTATTTAGATAGGCTTTAAGATTTTTTTAAAAACAAGGTAAAGTTTTTTTTTTTTAAAGGCAAAACAAGGTAAAATTGAACATTAATAATATATTATACATACACATATATAATTAGTAATTATGATGTTTAGAATAATCAGTATTTGACAAAGTGTATAAATATACGCATGTATATATATAAATCATCATAACACGTAACCTATTATTTAAAATACACAATTATTTAATACTTATAAACTGGTATTAAAAATTCAACTTGATAAGGTTTTCTATGATGTATCCTTTTCAAAAAAAAAAAAAGAAAAGAAAAGAATAAAACACCTATTATGCATATCAGATTAGTTGATAATTATATCAGTACGTTTTTCATTATTAAATAGTTATTTCTTTCTTTGTTTCTACTTTTATGGTGCATTCATGACACCATGACAGTTCAACCTTTGAAGTTTGAAGTTCCAACTTAAACTTTACGAATTATTCTATTTCTTCAAAATTTATAGATACAACGTGACTTAAGTAACTCCAACATTTAAAATTTACAAATTATCGTATTTCTAACACTGTATCGAGAATTTTTCTCTTGACATTATAAAAGTTCCCTTATGAAAAATGTGGGAAATTTAAAGGAATATTATAGGTAGAAAGTGTTATTAGGTACTAGGTATTCTCAAAGCAATTCATATAATTCTAATTTTTTAGACAATTTTATACCACAAAATATGAAAAATTATTATGCTACAAACTTTATGTATGCCCCTTTCGGATATGTCGCATATCCCTCTGGGACTTTTTTGTGTCCCTCTAAGACATGACACTGTTGGAATTAAAACATGAAACGCAGCGGAAGGAACGGATCGTTGACAAACAAAAATTTTCTGAAAACTTTGTTCATCGGGAATAGATATATAATTTTAATTATAGAAAGCTTTAGGAATTTTTTACTAACCTTTTGAAGACTATCAGGGTATCCTAGCTTTCTTCTTTGACACCACGATCTTCCAAACCAGGCCTCCACACCAATGGAAAGACGAGTGGGCGTCAAACTGCAAGAATGAATTTTCCTCACACTTTTCTGAATCTGCTATGTACTCAACACATGAGATAGCAGACCTTTTTCTTTAGAGAAGAACTCTCAGTTTTTCTCTCTAAAAATTACGTGAATAAAAATTATTGAGATAGTTGTTATCTCTCCCTTTTATATTTGAGCCATTAGTAATTTTACTTTCCCCTTTCTTTTCCTTTCCTTTTTCTTCATTTCTTTTCCGTTTTCTTCTTTCTTTTTGTTTTGTTTCCCGAATCCTTATTCGTAAGTTTACATAAAGTTTTTTTTTGACTTTGACCGAATCACAACATGTGATTCGGTTTATATATATATATATATATATATATATATATATATATATATAGTAAGTGAAACGTGAAAGTTTCACGCCTGTATTTTTTTTTAATAATATTATATTAATATATATATATATTAATATATTATAAAATCTTATATATATATATAAATATTTGGTTCAAAACCATATATATATATATAAATCTCAATTCAAAAATAAATCACATTTATTTAAGAATAGATTTTAACAATAATCAATTAATTAACTAATGCTCAGTTAAATGTGATAATATTTATCACATTACATTATGTGTCACAGAGAACATTTTTCTGTGTCACGTTAATAATTCAAGTGTGAAAAAAAAAATAATTCTGAATTCAAAAATTCTGAATTAAACATGTATAATTCATTCTATGCAAAAATCCAATATAGTGTTACAGAGGTGGTATTGGGGACCTATGGACCTATAACCCAAGCTCCAATAAATTTGACATTTAATCAAACTCTTTAATTAATGTGCCAAATTTATTAGTTTCAGTGTTACTCCACTAAAAACCTGAAACTGAACTCTTGAGATTACAGTGAAATTACTCAAAGAAAATCAGCGAGTAGTCCATTGATATAATCATTACATATAAGTCAGTCCTCCATAAATAGTTCATAATAAGAGCTAGGTTCAATTTCCGTTCACCTCTCTTATTACATCTTTATCCTTGAGTTCCAATAATTCTCTAATGAACAATTAATTCATAATCGTATTATGAACGAGCGCTTTATTGTTCAAATCTTGAATTATCACTCAAGAGAACTATTTTTCTAACTTCCATAGGGAAGGAATGGATTCCATATCTGTATAATATTATTCCCAGCCATTTATTACTTTATGTTTCCAAGATGCTAAGTTATAATCTGTGCTTAGACAAATCTTACCATGCAAGTCAAAAAACATAATGTAATAAATAGGAGTCTAATAAATACTCAGGATTAAGACTGTCAAATATATGATCATCATAGTGATAAATTTGAATACTCTATTTGTAACGGATGATTATTAGAGATTCATAATTTATCTGGTCCAGTCTTATATAATCTCATTATATAAAGTACCTCCAATCCAATGTCTCTACATTAATAGTCCGGATAATGACTATTTCATTTTAGATGAGATTGGACCGTACTTGTAATTTTTAATTAAAGATCCCAAACTTTAATTAATTATTACGGACTATTTAGATTATTATCTATAAATTTTATCCCTAAGCAAATAACACTTATATGCTAAATTTATAGTCACATAAATAATCATGGAATTTTCTTGATGTTTATAAATGTATTCATAATACATATAATCAACCAAAATAATAATAAATGTCATTTTATTTATTTATTAACAATATGTACAATGTCACAGCTTTTAGGGCACCAAACCCAACAATCTCTCACTTGCCCTAAAGCAGGTGAGACATGTCTCTAAGACCTAAGCCTTCCAAGTGTCCCTCAAAGCTCTTTGCAGGTAACGTCTTGGTGAAAGGGTCGACAAGGTTGTTTTCCGACGCTATCTTCACAACTTTCACATCGCCTCGATGCACTATCTCTCTAATCAAATGATATTTTCTTTCTATATGCTTTCCTCTTTTGTGGCTTCTAGGTTCTCTTGAATTTGCCACTGCACCACTGTTGTCACAATACAGTGTGAGTGGTTTATCCATGCCTGGAACTACTTTCAAATCATTTAAGAACTTACGGAGCCAAACAGCTTCTTTAGCTGCTTCACAAGCAGCCACATATTCTGCTTCCATAGTTGAATCAGCAATACAAGATTGTTTGATGCTTCTCCAAACTATGGCTCCACCACCAAAAGTAAACACTGATCCAGACGTAGATTTACGTGTCTTTGTCTGATTGAAAATCAGAATCAGTGTATCCAATAGGAATCAAATTCTCACCAGAATAAACTAGCATATAGTTTCTCGTTCTCCTAAGATACTTGAGAATATGTTTAACCGCTACCCAATGATCTAATCCGGGGTTGGATTGATACCGACTGACTATACCCACCGCATAGCAAATGTCAGGTCTTGTACACAACATGGCATACATTAGACTTCCTACTGCAGATGCATAGGGTACCTATCTCATATGTTCTTCCTCTTAAGGTGTCTTAGGACACTGCTCTTTTGAAAGATAAACTCCATGACGTGTAGGCAAATTACCTTTCTTGGAGTTTTGCATCGAAAATCTGATAAGCACCTTATCGATATACGATGCCTGAGACAGCGCCAACAGTTTGTTCTTGTGATCTCTTATGAGTTGGATTCCAAGAACATAACTTGCTTCTCCTAAATCTTTCATTTGGAAATTACTGGTGAGCCATTTCTTTACATCAGATAATACGCCTACATCATTCCCAATGAGTAGGATATCATCTACATAAAGAACCAAGAAGACCACCTTCTTATCTTTGATGTACTTGTAAACACAAGGTTCATCAATATTTTGATCGAAACCATAAGATTTGATCGCTTCATCAAATCTCAAGTTCCAAGATCTTGAAGCTTGCTTGAGTCCATAGATGGACCTCTGCAACTTGCAAACTTTTTGCTCTTGACCTTTGACTACAAACCCTTCTGGTTGCACCATATAGATGCTTTCCTCAAGATAGCCATTCAAAAAGGCAGTCTTGACATCTATTTGCCATATCTCATAATCAAGACAAGCAGCAATGGATAAAAGAATCCGAATGGATTTAAGCATAGCTACAGGCGAGAAAGTTTCTTCATAGTCAACTCCCTCCTTTTGGGTATAACCCTTTGCCACAAGCCTAGCTTTGAAAGTCTCAACTTTCCCATCCACTCATCTTTTCTTCTTGTAAATCCATTTGCACCCTATGGGTTTTATCCCTTCAGGTAGGTCTACAAGATCCCAGACTGAATTGGAGTACATGGACTCCATTTCAAGGTTCATTGCCTCCAGCCATTTTTCCTTCTCAGAAACTTCCATTGCATCACTATATGTCAATGGATCATCTTCACCATTATTAGAGATAGCAACATTTGCTTCTTCAAGTTCCCTGTAGCGAGCAGGTGGTCTCACAACCCTCCCACTACGTCGAGGTGGTATGACATTCTGATAGGAAGATGTGGTCTCCTCATTTTGTCCTTCGACAATAGTTGTCGGTTGCGGTCTGATCTGATCAGAAAGTAACTCTTCAAGTATAATTTTGCTACGAGGTTTATAGTTTGTCATATAATCATTCTCGAGAAAAGTGGCATTTGTCGATACAAATACTTTCTTATCCTGTGGACTATAAAACAAACCTCCCCTTGTTCCCTTTGGATATCCCACAAATAAGCATACTTCAGAACGTGGTTCCAACTTCCTAGTCTTACCTTTCAACACATGTGCTGGACACCCCCATATACGGATATGTCGCATACTAGGTTTGCGACCATTCCATAACTCTAGAGGTGTTTTTGAAATAGACTTAGATGGAACTATGTTTAGAAGATATACTGTAGTTTGTAGTACATATCCCCAAAATGAAGTGGGTAATGATGAGTAGCTAAGCATGGATCTCACCATATCAAGCAACGTTCTATTTCTTCTCTCTGCAACACCATTTTGTTGTGGTGTTCTAGGTGCGGTGAGTTGTGATAGAATACCATGTTCTATCATATAGTCCTTGAATTCAGTATCAAGGTATTCTCCTCCTTGATCAGTTTGAAGACTCTTCACCGTCTTTCCTAATTGCTTTTCAGCTTCCGCTTGGAATTCTTTGAACTTTCCAAAAGTTTCAGATTTCCTTTGCATTAGGTATATGTAACCATACCTTGAATAATCGTCAATAAATGTGACGAAATATTCGTAACTACCACGGGCTTGTACATTCATTGGACCACAGACGTCGAATGTATTAGCTCAAGTGGTTCTTTGGCCCTTTCGCCTTTTGCAGAGAAAGGCCTCTTATTCGTTTTACCTTCAAGACAAGATTCACAAACTGGTAGAAAACTAACTTTGAGTTCTTTTAAAGGACCTTCCTTTACCAATCTGTTAATTCTGTCAAGGTTGACGCTAATCTAAGGTGCCATAGGTATGTTTCATTATTAGAAGAAATCTTTTGCTTCTTGGGTTTAGGTTGTTCAACTTTGAACATTTCGGTATTGAGCAGTGCTTTTTCGTTGGGCCTTAAGGTGTAAAGCCTATTTTCCAGATGCACAGAACAAATATCCAAACCATTTCTAGAAATATTAACATAATTATTATTAAAAGAAACATTAAACATTTGTTCAAACAACCTGGAAACAGAAATCAAATTTCTGCGAAAACAAGGAATGTAATAAACATTGTCTGAAATTAAAAACTTATTTCTAAAATAAAGTTTAACAACTCCCACTGCTCTTGCCGAAACAACCTCTCCCGTTCCCACTCTCATCGTTTGTTCCCCGTCGGCAAGCTCCCTTGAAGAACTAAGCATCTGCAAAGAAGAACAAACATGGTTAGTTGCCCCTGAATCAATTATCCAAGGTGAAGTATCATCTTCAACTAAACAAGCTTCTAAAACGAGTAAATCTGATTTACCGTTGTTCTTCTTTTCTTTGAGCTCCTGAAGATACTTCCTGCAGTTTCTCTTCCAATGCCCAACTACGCCGCAGTGGAAACATTTTCCTTTAGGCTTCTTTTGGTTGGAGCTTCTTTTGTTGTTGTTGCTTTTGTTCTTCTTAGGTTGCCCTCTATTCATAGACTTACCACTTCCTTCAGTCCCCTTTCTCTTCTTATTCTTTTGGGCAGAAGAGGAGGGTTGAGCTTCTGCAACATTTGCCTCAGCTTCTTTAGTCTTTTCTTTCGAAATAGACTCGAAGGTTTGAAGCTCATTAAGCAACTGAGTCATGTTATATTTCAGCTTGTTCATGAAATAGTTGCTTTTGAACTGAAGGAACGCAGGGGAGAGGGTTTCTAAAATCATCCCCACCTGTGTGGCTTCATCTATCATAGCCCCGTTGACCTCGACCTCATGGAGATAGTTAACCATGTTGAGAACATGTTCTCTGACCGAAATCCCTGCCTTCATTTTTGCATTCATTACTGCCTTAACGGCTTCGTGGCGTGCCTTTTCAGAAGGTTTACCAAACATGTCTTGCAGAGACTGCATTATCTCATAAGCCGTCTCCATGCTTTCATGCTTCATCCTAAGCACGCCAGACATCCCAGCCAAAAGAAAACAGCGGGCCTTGTTGTTTGCCTGAATCCAACGATCATATGCTTCCCGTACATTACGAGGAGCATTGGCAGCAGGCTCTGGAGGACATTCCTCCGTCAGGACAAACTTGTAACTTTAACAAATTAGTACAATGTTCATATTACTCTTCCACTTGACAAAATTATCTCCGGTTAATTTTTCAGTTGAGAGAATGGCGATGATTGGATTAGACATTGTTGCTGTAATAAATAAATAAAATAGCATAAATTAAATGGTTGCATAAAAATCATAAATATATGTTTTGGAATAGTAAACGTGATGCATGATGCATATGAAAAACACAAAAAATATTTTACTAATTCCACGATTATTCAATTTTAATAAATAAAGTGTCGCCGTATGGTAGGTCAAATTATTTATGAATTGAATTGAGACATTCTCAATTAATAAATATTTTCAAAATATCTCATATTTTCTATATTTATTAATAACCGTTTATTTTGGTCAAGATATAATTAACAATTTAATTATGTCTTTATGAGTGTAACCCACTATTTTAGATTTTAACAACTTAACTCAAAATTGCCGCCGTAGGGTAGGTCAATTTTGAAATACATTATAAAATCCTATCTCAAGGAAGCCAACCTTGATATTGATTTAAATGGACACCCTCCGTAGGGATGACGAAATCAAAGCGTCGCGAGGCGCCACCTAAATCTCACGGTGTTGTACTAATAGTGGAGACCGCAGGTTATATTGTCATATTACCTTCTCCCACTCATTATTTTAAAAGATGTGTTTTATCTTATTAAACATCACATGTTTCATAATTCTAGTAGATAAAAACAATTTTTTAATTACTAGATTATATTTTGTGTTAATAGAATCTCATTCTATTTACACTTAAATAAATTATCAGATTTTCTAAAAATCTAAATTTATTATGAATTGTCTAAGTTACCAAATATTAAACAATTTAAAATTAGATAACTTAGAATTAATGTGAATTTTACCAAGTCTTAACTGTTAAAACTAAATTCACATTATTTGGTTGATTAATAAATTAAGATTCTATAAAACCAACCCAATTAATTTAATCTCATTAAATTAATGCTAACACATATTAAATCATTTTATAAACTCCTTTATAAAAAATAATATGCTAAGCGTATGCATGTCATGTTACAATAACTATAAGTGGGCACTTTCCTAGATGACATATTATCATGCATGAACATGTTATCACAATCATCACATGAAAATAAAAATGAAAATAAACAATGAATTTTTGACCGGGTCCTTTTGGATAATTAAAATTACAACCCAAAAAAAATAAAAAATAAAATTACAGGGGTCTTCTTGTAATTTATACATAATTCCCTGCTCCAATTTTGCAGTATTCATCAAGTGGTTTATTGTGCAACAAATTGCTGGGTTACCTTTGAAATTTGATAGGCCCACAGTTCTCAACTGGGCCCAAAAAAAAAAAATCCAATGGACATCTTTTTCTTCATCGCTCCACGTGTAGCAAGTGAAAGAGAGGAGAGAAGAAAAAATAATAACAATAAATTACAAAAAGCCTATACCCCTTTATGGGTTTACACAGATTGATCTAATCAAACTGAAAATAAAATTATTAATCCAAAAGGACCATATAATTAACGACCAAAAATCCTTTCATTAAACAACCATTTATCACATGAATAATAATTAACAAAGATGCAAAGTGCCCACAAACATGCATCAAAAACATGATATCATCAAAATAAAATCATGTTTAATTAAAATTATATATGCTATAACCCGCTCTGATGCCATTTGTTGGAATTAAAACATGAAACGCAACGGAAGGAACGGATCGTTGACAAACAAAAATTTTCTGAAAACTTTGTTCATCGAAAATAGATATATAATTTTAATTATAGAAAGCTTTAGGAATTTTTTACTAACCTTTTGAAGACTATCAGGGTATCCTAGCTTTCCTCTTTGACACCACGATCTTCCAAACCAGGCCTCCACACCAATGGAAAGACGAGTGGGCGTCAAACTGCAAGAATGAATTTTCCTCACACTTTTCTGAATCTGCTATGTACTCAACACATGAGATAGTAGACCTTTTTCTTTAGAGAAGAACTCTCAGTTTTTCTCTCTAAAAATTACGTGAATAAAAATTATTGAGATAGTTGTTATCTCTCCCTTTTATATTTGAGCCATTAGTAATTTTGCTTTCCCTTTTCTTTTCCTTTCCTTTTTCTTCTTTTCTTTTCCGTTTTCTTCTTTCTTTTTGTTTTGTTTCCCGAATCCTTATTTGTAAGTTTACATAAAGTTTTTTTTTTGACTTTGACCGAATCACAACATGTGATTCGGTTTATATATATATATATATATATAGTAAGTGAAACGTGAAAGTTTCACGCCTGCACTTTTTTTTTTTATAATATTATATTAATATATATATATATATTAATATATTATAAAATCTTATATATATATATAAAGATTTGGCTCAAAACCATATATATATGTATATAAATCTCAATTCAAAAATAAATCACATTTATTTAAGAATAGATTTTAACAATAATCAATTAATTAACTAATGCTCAGTTAAATGTGATAACATTTATCACATTACATTATGTGTCACAAAGAACATTTTTCTGTGTCACGTTAATAATTCAAGTGTGAAAAAAAAATTCAGAACTCAAAAATTCTGAATTAAACATGTATAATTCATTCTATGCAAAAATTCAATATAGTGTTACAGATGTGGTATTGGGGACCTATAGACCTATAACCCAAGCTCCAATAAATTTGACATTTAATCAAACTCTTTAATTAATGTGCCAAATTTATTAGTTTCAGTGTTACTCCACTAAAAACCTGAAACTGAATTCTTGAGATTACAGTGAAATTACTCAAAGAAAATCAGCGAGTAGTCCATTGATATAATCATTACATATAAGTCAGCCCTCCATAAATAGTTTATAATAAGAGCTAGGTTCAATTTCCGTTCACCTCTCTTATTACATCTTTATCCTTGAGTTCTAATAATTCTCTAATAAACAATTAATTCATAATTTTATTATGAACGAACGCTCTATTGTTCAAACCTTGAATTATCACTCAAGAGAATTATTTTTCTAACTTCCATAGGGAATGAATGAATTCCATATCTGTATAATATTATTCCCAGCCATTTATTACTTTATGTTTCCAAGATGCTAAGTTATAATCTGTGCTTAGACAAATCTTACCATGCAAGTCAAAAAACATAATGTAATAAATAAGAGTCTAATAAATACTCAGGATTAAGACTGTCAAATATATGATCATCATAGTGATAAATTTGAATACTCTATTTGTAACGGATGATTATTAGAGATTCATAATTTATCTGGTCCAGTCTTATATAATCTCATTATATAAAGTACCTCCAATCCAATGTCTCTACATTAATAGTCCGGATAATGACTATTTCATTTTAGATGAGATTGGACCGTACTTGTAATTTTTAATTAAAGATCCCAAACTTTAATTAATTATTACGGACTATTTAGATTATTATCTATAAATTTTATCCCTAAGCAAATAACACTTATATGCTAAATTTATAGTCACATAAATAATTATTGAATTTTCTTGATGTTTATAAATGTATTCATAATACATATAATCAACCAAAATAATAATAAATGTCATTTTATTTATTTATTAACAATATGTACAATGTCACAGCTTTTAGGGCACCAAACCCAACAGACACGCATGTCCGTTTAAGACTTTTTTGTGACCCTCTGATACATGTCGCATGTTTCAAAGAGACATGAAGAATGTTCCTCTGGAACACGTTCTACCAGGACATCTTTCATGTCCTTCTAGGATATATCGTGTGTCTCTTTAGGACTTGTTGTGTGTCCCTCTAGAACATTTCTTTCTTTCTCTCTTTCCTTTCACTTTCTCCTCATCGTTGCCTCGTCTCCGGTTTAGCAACACGACATTGCCAGCAGCATAGAGGAAAAAAAAAAAAATAATAAAGGAGAAAAAGGGAGGCATGGGGAACTAAACAAGATACTCCACAACAACAACAATAACAAAGACAACAAAAACTCAACTCCGGCACAGACGAACCTCCCTTCCTTTCTCCGACAGACAGCATAGTTCAGGCTAAACGATGAAATCGCAACTGCGTCGTGAGGTAGCACCCGATCTGCCTTCGCTAGAATCGTAATAGAATTAGGATTAAAGCTTGAAGATAAAAATGGACAAAATAGGCAAAATAGAACAACAACAAACGGGATCTGGTTGTAATCTCAAAAACTTGGCCATCATCAGGGTAGTTGTCTGTATCTCCATCGTAATTCTCGACCAGACGCCATTTGATAATTTCTGGTCAGTTGTGTGGAGATCTGACCTTCCAAATATTGTTTGATCATTGTCGGTGCATCATCGGTGGGTCCTATGGAGGTTTGACCTTCCAAATGCTGATCGATTGTCATAGGGGGCACACTTAAAGGGTCATTCTTACGATGAGATGAAATGGAGGAACATATCAGGCGATGGAAGAGAGAGGAGAGATGAGAGAGAGATAGGATAGGAGAGAGGAAATGAAAGAGAGAAAAAACAAAAACTTGAAAGGAAAAAGAGCTTTTTTTTTCTTTCATTTTTGAAGGAGTTCAAAATTTATAGTATATGAAAAATTTATGGCGTGTATTTTCTAAGTTTTAAATGAAAATTAAATTGGATAAAAAATTGGCATATCGTGTAATTTTCTTAAAAACAAAAAGAGTAAATTACTTTGATAGTTCTCGACCTTTCGTAAAAGTGAACATTTAATCCTTAACTTTTTTTTGTTGCTCAACTTATCCAAACCTTTTATTTTAGTTGCTGAGGTACCAATTTAACCAAACAGATGTCAATTGTGCGTCATGTGAAGGACACATGACCATGTTAATAAAGACATTTTAGCAAAACAACTAATATGTTTTAAAAATTAAAATCAAAAAGTAAAAAAATAATTATATTCTTAAAGTCGGTTTTTTTTTGGAACAAAAAATAGTGACCCCTTATGTAATGGCCGGAAAAATATGAAAATTAATAAGTATAATTAATTAAGGATTTTTTCATAATTATTCAGTTAAGTGCTTAAGAGAGTACAAGTATAGAACCTACTAACGTGCAAAATTTTTAAGGTCTTAATAGTTACAAGACCTAAGAAATAAATAATGTTATGAATACACAAATTTCTGTGCTTTATGTATGAGATATGTAACAATATCTTGTCATGATTGTACATTAAAATAACTATTTAATGTGCTAAACTAAAAGTTTATGATGTCATGAATAATCCATGCAGTATGACTAAAGTTATGGAAACGATTTCATGATAGTATGAAAATCCTAATAAAGCAATGATACAACAAGAGGACAGTTATGTATACGGGAATTTCAAGTTTAAAGATCAAAATTTGATCAAACCAACCATGGCACAGTATAGGCATCAAAGACTAGCAATGGTGCCTATATATACTTGAAAATGCAAAAAAAAAAAAAAAAAAAAAAATCCCACAAAAGATTAGCTCTTTCTCTCTCTACTTTCTCTCTCTACATTTTCTCACTCCTTAAATTCTAGCCAAGATTCTGGTGTTCATTTTCGACACCTCCTACACCAATGAAAAGCTCTCGACGAGCTGAGTCCAATAGTGTGCCATGCTGCTCAAAACACTACCGGAGGAGGCCATACTCGCCGGCCAAAGTGGCAAAAAAACCTATTTTTTTTTACGTGATTTTTCTGTCGTCTAACCAGTAATCAACGTGATCTTGGTGTTCATAGACTCAGTATGATCAAATGAACAAGATGGTACCAGTCCCAACTCAATTGCATGGTAGCTTCACTGGAAAGCCATGATCGAAGTCTCCATTTTTGCCATCAACATCGAGCTTCAATCTGTTATGTTAGAGGCCAAATTAGGTGAAATTGACACCATCATTAGACTCAGAAGAGTCATTTTAGGAGGGATAGGCCTAATCCCAGTTGCCAACGGAGCCCGATTGATGCCGGTCAACGACAGCCAACCATCGGTCAACAACAGTAAACGACCGGTCAACGGTGACTTTAGGTTTTTGTGATTCGAACCTCCGATCAATGATCCGAGACCTCCTCCTGACTCGTTTCGATGCTCTGAACGCGATTGTACTCTTCGTTTGAGCTAATTCTACTCAGATGAAAATTGTCTGATACCAGCTACAAGTGAATCGAGACGACTCAAACGGCAATAACGGAGTCCAGAATGACGTTTTCAGAAATGTATGATCTCCAGGAAGCATTCCTAGCCATTCGTGGTCACTCGAGGAGCACTACAAAGGATGCTTCACAAACTGTAGATACAACGAGAGACAACTAGACCCGCTTAGCTCAGAGTCTAGGTAAGTAGGAATCTCGCCTACAATATGAATAGTTTTAAAATAAAATGTTTTAAATGTGTTCATAAAAAGTTATGAAAATGCATGAACGGTGAATTGTTACACTATGTATGTTATGATGTGCTATTATGTTATGATAATTTGAATTATTATGCTATAATGTGCCATGTCATGTTTTGGTATGATCATGTAAAGTGATAAACGCAGTATGGATTTGCAATAATTATATATAAAGTATGTTTGCATTTTATTTTTTAGAGTACAAGTTATGATTTACAATTGAGTTTGCATGTAATGTGATAGCTTTTAATAAGCTCACTAAAACTAAAAAGAAGGTAAAACAAAGATAAAAAAGAAGTGTTGTACTAGCCTTCTTGTTGTGAGATACTTAAAGTAAAGTTAAAATTATGACCTTAGTGTTCGCTGGTCTCAAGTCTTCCACAAGGAAAGCATCTCAAGTCTTCCACAAGGGAGGCATTATGTTTATGATCTCATGATCAATGAAGCTGGTATGAACACAAAAGTTTATAAGATAAGGAAAGTTAAGTTACAAGACATGTTATAGTTTAAGTAAGTAAGCATAAAATGTTCATGAATATTTTTATTTAAAATGATTTTTTAATTATGTTTTGCGAGACTGACCTCCTACTTGTTGAATGAAAGCTCATTTAAGTATATTCATGTTGTAGGTAAGAAAACCCGTCAACAGCATTTGATGGGCAGTGGTAAGCGGCGGACGAATGGTGGAGATGGGTATAGATACCACTATGGTATGTTTCTGTTGCAGAAAGAAAAGGTTATTTTTTCACTATTTGATGTAGTACTATCAAAGTTCAAGAAAGTCAAAGTTTTAAAAAATGTTTCTAAAGTTTAAGATATATTTACAAAATGTTTTATATAATTATAAAGTTAAATTTTAAGCTAAGATTCAGTTAAATGTTTCTTATTAAGTTTTAAGAAAAATTTGAAAGGATTTTAAAGTCAAATGTTGAGTAATGCCTCAACTAAAATTGCAACAGAAGTTGCAATAGCTTTTAAGTATGTTTTAAGGAATGTTAAAGGAAAAAAGAACAAAAAAAAAAAGAGATTTGTATTATTTTCGTGATACTATTTTATGAATTTATGCATGTTTTTGTTTTACGAAAACCGAGATTGTAGTTACGCAACCTTGGTCTAGAGAATTTTAAGTTTTAAAATGTTTCAATAGATAATGCATTAAATTTTCAAGTAATTGCATTATATGAGTTTTACGTTAAGTTGAGAAATGCATTTTACGAATATGTTTTATGAATTTATTATCATGAAAGTTTAGACGATTATGTTTTAAGAAATATTGTAAAAGTAATAGTTTTTAAATGATTATCCTTATGTTTAAAGGAAAAGTTTCAATAAAATTATTATGGTTATGTTTTAAGAAATTAATGTTATTATATTAATTTTATAAAATTAAATTTTAAAAAATAATTAATATTTTTTTTAAGGTTATATGTTACAAATTTTTTATAATTAGAAAAAGAATTATTCTGTAATTTGTAGTACTTTATGATTAGATGTTTAAGATTAAATGTTATGTTAAGTCAAGTAACAGTCCAAAAACGGTCATTCGCACCTTATCTCTCTATCCTTTCTCTCTCTCTCTACCCAGAAATCGCCATTAATGGCGATTGGTTCAAGCTCTTCTCCAAGGCCTACAATGTCCTCTCCGGTCCTAGTCATCGCCAACCAAACCCGTTAGAGAAGGCCATTGGAGTTTTTAGACCGAGACAGAGAAGCGACTTATAGTGACAAAGGGGATGATGAGAAATGATTGTATATTACCACACTTTTCAATTATGCCGTACAGCTTTTTATATGCATAAAAAAATCACAAGGGAATTATAGCATATTAATATACCATTGACTATTGGCAAGGAGTCTTTCCTAATGTGACCGAGGCATTGAAGAAGCCTGTTGATTTGTGGATAAACTCTAGCTATCAGATCCTCCGAATTCTCAGCTTTGCATAATTCGTGAAGCTTCTTCACCTAACCAAACAGAATGCTAGAAATTTCTCAAAGAACTCGATTTTCAAAAGCTCGTTTTCAATCTCTTTTTCTCGGCAACCAAACAGAAAGCTAGAAATCCTGTTTTTGACCACCCATTTTCTTCTTTTTCCCCCAAAAAAATGAAGAAATTGTTTTTCCTTCTTGATTCTGTGCAACGAAAGTCAAAAAGGTCGACGAGAGGAGACTGGGGACGCCGGAGCAAAGGAAGAGAAAGATTGGGGATGGGCTGACGAGACCCAACGCCTCCTCACTAGCCTGCTGCAAACCCAAGTTTGCCGCAGATTTCCCTGATTTTTGTTTGATGTTCTTCATTGTTCAAGTGATTCTGGTCTTTTCATTGTTTTTTTTTTATTTTTTGCTAAGACTAGCTTTTTTTTAATTATTTTTTAATAAATTTTTTAATGTATTAATTATTTTTAAAAATGGTTTAGTAATTTTATTTAAAAATGACGTCTAATAAATTTTTTCATTTAAAATTAAAGATTTGATTTTTAAGTTAATCCTCTACAATTAAAATAAAAAGTTAAAGACAGCTGAGTGATAAAAAAAAGGTGGGAAACTAATGTTTGTTTTTGTGAAAAGTTAGACCACTTGAACAATTTATCAAAGAAACAAAAGAGCGTGCAATTATTATGTTAGGAACTCTACAGGAATGTCACCAAAAAAAAATAAATTAAAAACTGAAAAAAAAAGAGAAAATTCCGACTACATTTCTAGAAAAGCAAACCATCGTAAGATGGGAGGCGTACCAGTGTGGTAGAGATATGCTCTTCGATCTAGGTGCGGAGATGACGAGCGTCTCCGGTGGAGGCGTTGGGCCTCCTCTGCCAGATCGTCGGAGCCGTCCGTGAGCGAAGATCGCAGGAGCTGCACTGGGAGAAGCTGTCGGAGTTGCGGCCGGAGTCACGCGAGGAGGATCGCCGAAGTCGCAAGGCCGAAATCGAGCGAAGCCGTTGGAGTCGGCAGGGAGAAGTTGCGATCTACGTCGGGAGAAGCTGCCGGAGTCGCGCGGGGACAGCAGCATCGCCGGAGTTACTGCCGGGGCTGGAGACGCCCCCACACGACAAAGAAAAGAAAAAGAAAGAAGGAGAAAGAAGAAGATGGAACCCAATGAATTGAAGGGTAAAGTAGTCCCCTCAGTAAATAAAAGTTTATCTGGCGTGGCGTGTTTTGCAACAGTTTCTCTGAAAATGGTATAAGTCGATCCACATCTATTTTGCATGGTACTCTCGGTAATAATCTCTATTATGTTATTAGTCACTCTCATTGCGTCAACTAGAGGTTACTGGGCCGTCTGTAGACTAACTTCCGACAGCAACGGAAACGCCCGGTTGGGACAAAAACAGCAATCTCGTTATCTTAGGTTTGCGCGGTAAGCCGAAACTCAAGGAGTACAGAAAACCATTTTTTGCAATAAAGAAATGTTGACAGTTGGGATATTGTAACGAACTAAAAAAAACATCGTGCGTCCAAGTAATTGGAGAGTTTCATTAAAAAAAAAAAAAAAGAAACAAAAAAACGCACAACAACATTAGATAAATTTTGAGGTCGTCTTGTTGGTGTCGTTTCGTTGTTGTTGACGTTGATTATGGTGGTGGTGCTCATGAATATTGGCTTTCATTAGTCCTGAAACCCAACAACCTCTTTCTCTCTCCTTCACGCGTTGTTTGATTTTCTTGGATCGAGGTGGCTCGTATCATTTGCACCTAAAATGTTCAATTCTATGCAAAAACACCTATTATGATCGATTCATTTCGTTGTACATTGTCTTAATTGCCGACCAAACCCAAAAAAAAAAAAAGTTTCGATTATTCTTTGGAAAATACGTAAAAGCTTTAGTTATTTTGCATGGTTTCGTTTCTCGTACGTTATTGAAATACAACAAGGAAAAACGAATTCTACACGTTGAAGAAGAAGGACATGTCGGATTCACGTGATACGTCTCCTCCACCTCCAGAATCCGACCAGAATAGACCACCGCCTTCCAAGGATTCTTCGTTTCTTCCTCCGCCGTCGAATCAGGGCTCCGACTCGTCGCCTCCGGCCGACGACCAAAGCCCCAGAGCTCCTCCACCCGACGACACCGTATCGCCTTCCCCGCCGCCGCCTTCGGAATCTCCTCCTCCGTCGTCGCCGCCTCCTTCGGAATCTCCTCCGCCATTGTCTCCGCCGCCGCCTTCCCCGCCCTCACCTCCTGACGAGTCGAATTCTCCACCGCCTTCTGACTCCACGCCTCCCAACACGCCATCCCCCTCGCCGCCGACGCATTCTTCACCACCGCCGTCAAAATCATCTCCCGATTCTCCCCCAAACCATTCCAAGAAATCTCCGCCCCCGTCGGAGGATACTCCTCCCCCTCCAAGCCCCAAATCTCCGCCGCCCAAAGAGAGCGATTCCCCTTCTCCGCCTCGCTCCGACCACTCCGATCAGCAATCTCCGCCGCCTCCGGAGTCAGAATCACCTCCTTCCCCAAGTCCCCCTCCTGCGAACCCTGGCACGCCCGTTGAGAATCCTCCGACGCCAAATCCACCGTCCGAATTCCTTCCTCCAACGGCTTCGGTGTCAAGTCCGTCTCCTCCTTCTGACTCGACGCCAAGCTTGTCCATTTCTCCTCCGAGATCTGATTCAAGATCAGAGGCTTCTCCAACTTCCAATTCGCCGTCGGAAACGAATGTCCATTCCGGAACTGTCGTCGGACTGGCGGTGGCGGGGGTTTTACTCATCGCATTGATCGCCATGTTTTTCGTGTGCGCAAGGCGGAGGAGAAAACGCGCTGAGGTCTACGCGGCAGCGCATTACATGCCCGCGGGTACCGTTTCTGTGAAATCAGGTACGTCTCACAAAGGCCTTCAAAAATATTATTATTATTATTTTTATTTAAATTTCCAAAAGAAAGAAAAAACACTTTTGCAAGTGTTGAATATTTAAAAAATTTTGACATTAACAATATTGATATAGGACTTTAAGCTAATAAGCCTTGGATAGCTTAACGTATGGTCTTTTATCAAGAAAAATTGGAAATATAAAAACTAAAAATTATATTACATGACAAAGCACTGCAGTAAAAATTTAATTTTAACAAAATTTTTAAAATGTTTTAGAAATAACAAAATTTGCATAGCAATTATCATAATGGTATTTATATTTTCTACTACATTGTTATATAGTAATTATTTTAATAATCTTAATTTTTATTATTGTTTAAAAAAATTCTGCCGAAATGGTACCTGATAGTGAGGTGCAACAAGAGACAATGGTGAATCTTCGGCGAGTACTTTTACACTTGATAACATTTATTTCTTACGGCGCTGTCTCAACTCCTATGATGAGGCAAAATCAAAATCTAGATCGTGCACTTTTTTTTTTTTTTTTTTTAATGTGACAGTTCAGGTGTTTACAATGAAAAAATATCCCAATCAGACCAAATTTAGCTTAATTTGATGGTATAGAAATTAGAAACGCCTACAACCAAGAGGGCATTTCACCATACATAAACTAGTATTTTTGAACACCTTGGGTCATCAAAATCATAATCAAACACAAAAAGGCTGAATTCAAATGCGAAACCAATCACAACTTAATTCTGTTGTCTGATGCAGAAGGGTATTACGTGGGACCGCAACACGCCATCAACATCAGTAATTCTGAGCCAGCGGATGGCTTCTTCCCTTCACAAGGCCCAAACTCTTTCGTTAACAATAGCTGTGGCAGTCAGAGAGGTGTAGCGAGCCATGGCGGAGGATTGGAGTCTGGACTAATAGGTGGTCCTAATCCTTACTTCAGCTACGAAGAATTGATGGAGATAACAAACGGTTTCTCGAGTCAAAATGTGCTCGGTGAAGGCGGGTTTGGATGCGTTTACAAGGGTTGGTTGCCGGATGGGAAAGTGGTGGCTGTGAAGCAGCTCAAGGCTGGGAGTGGACAAGGGGAGAGAGAGTTCAAGGCAGAGGTTGAGATTATTAGCAGGGTTCACCATCGGCATTTGGTGTCTTTGGTTGGATATTGTATCGCTGAGAACCAGAGATTGTTGATCTATGAGTTTGTTCCCAATAAAACTTTGGAACATCATTTGCATGGTAAGGTCTAAATCTAAAAATACACTTTTTGTAACTCAGTTGATTGGTTTGTTGAGTTGACTTGTTGTTCAGCTCACTGTGATCCAATGTTTTGCTCTCAGGTGTTGGAATGCCGGTGTTGGAATGGACAAAAAGACTCAAGATTGCTTTAGGGGCTGCAAAGGGTTTGGCATACTTACACGAAGATTGTATGTTTCTATTCTAGCATTCTCATCATGTTACACTTGCATTATTTAAATGAATAATCTTTTGTAATCTGATCGTGTCTCTTTTCGTTATGTGATTCAATATTTCTAGGCCATCCGAAAATAATTCACAGAGACATCAAGTCGGCAAACATTCTTTTGGATGATGCTTTTGAGGCACAGGCATGTATAAGATGGTCCTCGTTTGTTCAATTTCTACAGATTGCGCTCAAGGTTCCATTTTTCTTATCGACAAGTCCGAGGTTCTGATTTTTTTTTTTTTTTTTTTCCTTTTCATTGAGAACAGGTTGCAGACTTTGGCCTTGCCAAGCCCTCAAACGACACTCATACTCATGTCTCCACTCGAGTTATGGGAACATTTGGGTAGGTTTCTGTAACACTTGTTTTTCATTCAATGTCGTTTCAAAAGTTGCTATAGCTTTTCTGTGATGTCATCATAAAGTTGTTTCTTTTTTACAGCAACTATAAGCCATTGTCGTTTCTTGATTTGTTTTATCAGATTTAATGTGATGTGGCAAAATTTATTCTAGATTTGGTTTTCTCAAGGCCAACGTCGTTATCTTTTTTGACGAACTTTACGCAAGTCCTTTAAGCTATTACTGTCTTTTACCATGTAACGTCATTTTCTGACTCTTACGTCGTTTTTCATGCGACGTGGTTGTTTGAGATGTTTTTTCAAGGCTATTGTCGTTTTCATTCGGATGTCGCTTATGAGTAATTACCGTTTCCAAAATAATGTCTGTTTTTTCTTTAGTTGGCTGTCGTTTTCATGCGTTCTTATGTTCCATTTTGTCTTGGCAGGTACATGGCACCAGAGTACGCATCAAGTGGAAAGTTAACAGATAGATCAGACGTATTCTCGTTTGGAGTTGTGCTTCTTGAGCTTATAACTGGGCGTAAGCCTGTTGACCCAACCCAGCCTCTTGGTGACGAGAGTTTAGTAGAATGGGTAATAACAATAACATTTTTTATCCCACAATATGTATGTTACATGTAGAAAATATGTGCCCATCTTTAAAAAAATTAGTGCTTGGTCATAACTATCATGGTATATTTCTTCCAGCCTAAAATTTTTGCAAAATTAGTACTACTCACTTGGTTGATGCTAAACAATATGCCTTGTCAAAATTTTGGTAGGCTCGTCCCCTTCTCATCCGTGCCCTCGAAACCGGTGACCTGAGTGAACTAGTAGATCCACGGCTAGAAAAGCATTATGTAGAAAACGAAATGATCAGGATGATTGAGGCAGCTGCTGCGTGCGTACGGCATTCAGCTCCAAAACGACCTCGCATGGTTCAGGTGATACAATTAGTATTAACAATAACTTGTTCAAGTTCACATAGTAAAACATTGTTTAGTTTTGTATCATTTGTTTATACTTGTTGTATATTCATTTTCAGGTGGCAAGAGCATTGGACTGTGAAGGTGAAATGTCTGATCTCTCAAACGGGGTGAAATATGGACAGAGCACGATATATGATTCTGGTCAGTACAACCAAGACATTATGAGGTTTAGAAAGATGGCGTTAGGAGACAGCTCTGAATACGACACGTACAGCGGAGAGTACAACAACTCTAGAGAGGTTTCAGGATACCATAGTTCATGGAACGTCCAGGATGGTTCGAGTGGAGAATCAGAAACCCGAGCCTTCACCACACGTAGTGTCGGGGAGCAAAGATATGGTGGCTCTCAAAGAAATGTTGGCAGCCGTTTCTGGTAATAAATGGTCATGGTATAGAAGATATTGTTTATTGATTGATTTTTTTTTCTTCACAATTTTTTTTGGTCCCTTCAATGTTTGGTTCCCCAGAAAACAACATTCCTATCTGGGAAAAATGCTGCCTTTTGAACTAATCTAACGTAATGTATAAAGTTCTTCTTTCCATTTTTTATTCAATTTTTTTTCAAATTTTGAAATAACTGTTTTATTCCTAGTTTCCCCAAATTGATCAATACCAGGAGTGTAAGAAAGCTTGTAAAGTGAGAATTCTAAATATAGTGTTTTGTTTATAGTAGATCAGCACAATGTTCGATTTTCTCCTGTTTAGGTTTTATTTTTTCATAAGATCTAGATCCTTATTATAGTTGAAATTCTTGCAGCTGTCTGAGGGAGTATTATCGTATTGTTTTTTCAAGCCACACAGAGAAACAAAAGATGTTTTGCTAATATAATAACACATTAACAAAGCAAAGTCTTTTACCAGATTCTTATATACAAAATCTAAGATAATTTTTTGACAAGTAAAAGAGAAAACTGAAAATGATTAATGGTAATTTAGCCGGCGAAATCCTTCCGAAATGAGTTCACCCCTGTATGTTCTTCTATATACAAGTTTGGGAAATAGCTAATAGCTTAAGATGACTTCTGTGCATGAATGACCTGCTTCCTCAGCTGACAAATTCCTTTCTGCTTATATGAAACTTTTCTCCGAGACCTGTTTTCTTCTTAGTTTATTTTGAAATTTTGTGATTTTTCTAACCAATTAGCTCCATCAATAAATTTCTCAACTGCATTTCCTGGATGTCCTTGTCTGCCTATAGAAGACATAAAAATGTCATAAATCAAAAGGTGATGGAATGTACTTTAACAAAACCAAACCAGTCTGTTGTGGTCTGCAGACTATTAAGAAGAATCCATGAGTTGGTTTTTTAAGAAAATGTTGAAAAGGGTACCCAAAAAAAATTAAAAAAGGAAAAAGACACAGACAGAGACAGAGACATGAAAAAGAAAACATTTTCTTGGCATCTCACCTTAACCTCAAGTACGTTTTGGACTCTGCCATTGAATGTGGTAAGATTGGAGCTAACTACTTGAAGCTCTAGAGAATCTATGGCCTCCATCAACCTAACAAATCCTCCTTGCTTATGCTCACAGAAAACCTTTATAAAGCATTCTCTTTTTCCAATTTGCCTCACCTCCACTTGCATCTAGGAAAAGGTGTACACGCACTTAAATCAGCAAAAATCCATTGAATTTTTAACAACGCTGCATTGTAATTTGGAGAGAGAGAGAGAGAGAGAGAGAGATTAACAATATACTAATTAAAAGGTTTATTTATTTATTTTTTTTTATTTTTTTACCTCTGTCTTCATTTTTGGACCAAAGATAGCAGGACCCTGAATATTCTCAGGAGGAGGCAAACAACTTGTGACACCTTTGGCCTTGTCTGACTCTGGAATTGCAAGCCTGTCTTTGCTCTTTCGGCACTCCTCTTCTTGTTGTTCCAATTTTTTGAGCTCTTCTTGGAGTTCCTCTTCTTCCTTCTTCAACTCTCTTATATAGTTAACTGCATCTCCGATAATTGATGCCGTATCCATCTACAAAAAATTCATAACACATGATGTAGATTCAGAAGTGACATATTTGGTTTCTCATCTGTAATTTATAAACTTTTTTCCCCCTGAACCTTGGTTATGTTTGGTACTAAAGAACGTAGAGTGTATTGTGCTGTCTTAATCCTCTTCCTCCTGTTCCTCTCTGAAATAAGATTGGTCGACTTGTAGTTCCCCTTCTCTTTCCTCTTGGTAACTTTCTTGGCAGTTTTCTCCACTTCACAGCCCGAAACCAAACATGCTTGTTGCTTCAAGAATGCTTCATTGTAGTCCAGTTTTTTCAACCCAGAAGTGTTCTCAGATGACAAGTTAGAAGGCTCATATGGAGACTTGTAAACACAATTTGAACCAAACCACTGATGTTCAATAGAAAAGTTTGAACTGCCGGTATTGGATGGTCCCTCAATGCTAGTATGCGAACCAGATTGGCTTATTTGCTGAAAAGCTTCTGGCGTTGGACTGAGGCTTAACATATTCAACGAAGATGGTTGATTTTGTATGCCCTTTTGAGGCAGTGTGTGAGGATATTCTTGTTCCAATGAGATATTGCAGTGAGACAAAATTAACTTCAAGACTTTTTGATCCTTTGGTATCTGAAAATGGAAATGAAAAAAGGTCAATAAGTTTTTATAGTATTGGCAAAGTAAAGAGCTAAAATTAAAATCCTACATTCTTTGTAGCATATAGCTCAATAAGGCCATCCTCAACTGGGATCAACGCCAGGGTTCCAGAAAATTTCTGTTGGAGTAAAAACAAAATTTATTATTGCTAGTTCCAAGAATTCACAAACATAAACAACCGAGAGAAAAGTGATAATTACATGTGAAGGATATGAATCCGAGCCTTCGACTTGGCTGAGCCATCTGGGTTGTCTTGATATCACCACCTCTGTATGAACTCTGGCATAAAAAAATGAAAAATAAGATCTTTTGAAAAGGCCAAAAACTTGACTATATAAATGAACCTTTGAAAGAGCAAAAAGAGGCGGAGGGAAAAGGTTTGTACACACCCAGAATATAAGGGCATTGAAATAGGAAGATGGGAAAGAGCCTCACAGGCCTTTGTCCTCACAGGGTGCTTAAAGTAAGTGTCCCTGCAAAGTGATGAACTCAAGTGGCTATTTTCTTTTCTCCCTTCTTTGACATTTTCACAGTCATAACCACCACTACAACAGCAGCCCATCCATTCAACAAACCTGTAAAAAAAAAAAGAAAAAAAAGAGTGATTGAAACAAAGAGAAGATTGAAAAGAGACATTGAAAACAGAAAACCCGATATACTACTACTACTACTACCACCACCTGGAAGGATCATCTCCCAATTTCCAAGCGACAATATAGTCCCATTGTTGAGCCTTAAGAAGGGGCCTAAACCACTCCACAACTTGATCTCTCATTGATGTGTTTGTCTCCTTTTTACAGAAACAGTTTTGCTCTTGAGGTTTACACAAAATGAATAAAATGGTCCCTTTTGTACATGCATTTACATAGCACTAGAAGGAGGCTTCCAAATTGGGCACATAGTACACTTCAAGGCTAACCAATTTGTCTGAGTTTCTATCATTCCAAATCCCAATCAATAACAAATCTGTGCCCAGTTGGGAATCTCGTACGATATGAGAGAGAAAGATAGAGGGGGAAAGAGAGAGAGAGTTTTTGACTGACTGCCTGACTAAGTCCTGTGTACTGTACCAAAATGATTATTATTTATATGGTTTGACAGCTACTAATAACTGAAAAAATCATCAACACTCATTTTTTAAGAAAAGAGGAAGGCTGGACAGCTATTCTCCTTTTTATTCGGGTTCATGGCATGCCCTATTAGGGAAAGTCCCTTTCTGATTGTTTTAGATGGAGGTTTTATTTTGAATTTACATTATTATTGACAACAATACTAAACAAATTTGTCCTTGTTTCACATATATCTCCTATGCGATCAGAAAATTTTTTTCAGCAGGCACGTTATGAAAAGGTTAGAGTTGATATTTTATTGAATAGGAACATAATATTCCTTCTAAAACAAATATATATATATATATAATTGAATTTTTTTCAAAAAATTAAGCTCGTATTTATTTTTTAGGTTTGATTGGTTGAAACTTTTTTTGTTATTGTATTTTTCTTAAAAAAATTAAGTAATTTGATCTTTTAATAAAAAATTAACTAAATTTAAATTTTCATTCGAAACTTACGAACGAAACGGACAGAAATCCAAATTCTGAAACTTAAATGGGATTGTGTGTTCCACTTAGTAAGATGTGACTCGGTCGATACTTGTCTTCTATTAAATACATTGTCAAAGACTTAAAAACTGTAATTAATTGTACATAAACAAAGATTAGCTTCCATTAGTAGACTAGAAATGAGCAGACGCTTGCAGTTTATTCAGAGTGTGTTCGGAAATGTAATTGAAACTCAAACCAAAATACTATAACATATAAACAAATTTTTATTTTAAACTGTAACATATAAAAGTTAAAACGGGGTTGCGAAACACACTCCAAAGAAGCAAGAACAGATTTGCTTTTATTGTTATAACCTCACGAAGTTGCAGCCGGTGGAAAATAAAATCAAGATCAGGAAAAAGGAATATTTGCACCGGCGATGGGCCTAAGGTACGGTTTGCTTCTTGTTTTATGTTTTTCCCCAGAGTGTACAGTATCAAATATTTAGCATGTCTAAGGGCAGAAACATTTGGGGAAAGCATGAAATGCAGGTAATTTCCAGAGAAAACATTAACGCTAAAAGGCCTATAAAATTAATTTCAACTATTAATACAAGCAGCTAGTTGTTATAGACTTAATTAGTCTTTTCATCTATTTAAACACTTATTTGAGCATTGTTTCATCCCAACAAACATCGATTATTTTTGTTAGAGGCATAGTAATTCTATGCCTGACTTCATTGTTTCATCCCAACAAACATCTATCATTTTTGTTAGAGGCATAGTAATTCTATGCCTGACTTCATGTAAAGTTTAAATCCCCACTTGAAGTTCAAAAAAAGTGTAACGCCCCTATGTGGGGGTTAACAGTTTTTAATGAGATAAAATAAAAATAAATAATAAAAGTAAAACCTTAAAAATAAAATTTGCCCGGGACTTAAATGAAAACTCTCAACTCAAAAATAAAAATATAAACGATAAATAAACCACAGTTTTAATGTAGCACCTTAAATTTAATAAAATAAACTGTTGTCATCATCATTTTAACCCTCAACACATTGTAATACAGTCACAGAAAGTAACAATTGATGCTTACATTATCATGAAGAACATTCTCAACAATTGAAGCAGTCCCAATGTAATATAGCTACATCACTTCCTCAACTATATTTCTCGTAGCCACCTCACACTTAGTGAGTCCTGAAAAGATAAAAATATAAGGGAATGAGCAACACTATGCTCAGTAGAGAAAGCCATTACTCACCTCTATCATTACCACATTAAAATCTGCATGATTAGTATGTTACATCATATTCCAGATTATAAGGTTTATTATGATCACATCTTATGGATACCGTAGTTAATCATTACCAAGTGTCATAATTACACATTTATACAAATATTACCAATCATCATTGTTCCTAGGTATCCATGTTAATTTGAGTATCACTCAACTCATCGAAACCCAAATGGGCGCACTTGATCACCCTATAAACATTCCAAGGGTGTTCCGGTGAGGGGACATCAAGCCCCGAGTCCTCACCAAATCGATTCCTGTACAGTGTGTTTTGGGACTTTCAACCCAAGGAAGCGTCATCACCTTCCCCCTATTTTACCTTTTTGGGTATTCATGCCCAAGGACGTAACCGCCGCCCTCTTCATGTCTCACCATTTCTCTATATTAAATCATTATTAATAGAGTCAGTTTTCCTAACCATGTTCTCAATTTATAACATGTGTCAATTCATTATGTTCCTCGCCGTACAATACAAGACGAGTCCATGTCATAGTTTCATATGTGATACTCATATAATATCAGTTCAACATAGATATATATATATTGCGGCAAAACAATCAATTTTAATTCTATAAAAACCTCACAAAAATGAGTAATAGAATCCCTACCTTTCAAGCTTATCAACAGTCTCTTAATCCTGGAATCAATTAACGTTAGCTCCATACTCCCTTGATCCTAAGGCGTGCATAAGGACAATTAAAACTAAAGCACAACATACAACTACATTCATAAAATTTATTTTAATTTAATCTTAGAATTTCAAGAAATAACCACTGCCCATAGAGGTATTATAAAGTTTAACAATATAAATTTTCTGTCTAGGGCATATACACTTAGACTTCATACATATTCTCCAAAATAGCAACAAACATATACTTAGGTTTAAGAACGCAAATTTGAATAATCCTTTAGTATAAAAGAAAATTTATAAATGAAAGACTAAATTTGTTCATAAGATTCTAACCTCGGATTATGGTTAGTTGGAAGCTTGAAATGGTTTCAAAACAGGTTCCTTTACTTCGGTATGACTGAAATTCTTGCTCAAATGGAGGTGATGGTGGCTGATTTTTATGGCTGCCTTGAAGAAGTTCTCTAAGTATTTTGCTTCAGCAAAGAAATGAGAAGAAGAGTGTGGGAACCGTGGAAGAGAAAGGAAGAAAAGATAAAGTCTTTGAAGAGAAGTGATGGAAACAATTATAGAGGAGACATGTTGAAGCATGTCACGGAGGAAATAAAGAAAATGAGGGTCAAGAGTAGTTGGAAAAGATATCCTTATGTCTCATCTAAAGACTTTAACACACATAATGCCAATATGACATTTTTGAGATTTATTAGAAGGTCTAAGGCTTTTTAGTAATCATACTAAATAAATATAGGAGAATTTTAGAAAATTTAAAAATAGATAAAAATAAATATTATAAAATAAATTTAAATGAAGCAATTTTTTTTATACATTAAAATTAATTTAATTACCTCAATACCCGTTAGGAGAATAACGGGTGTCACAGCTCTACCCCCCTTAAAGAAATTTCGTCCTCGAAATTTCAATTCTAGCAATACTAGTAAAAATTTTGATTCCATTATGATTCCAATTCCGAGTCTAAACCGTTAATGTTGTTTATCTTCCAAAGTTAAGTTATCGTATCTCCACTTATTTACTTGCATAATAAATCTTACTCCTAAATCCCTCAATGAGAGTATTTCTGACAAGTTTCAACTTATAACACCGTGTAATAGTCTAAGAATCTGATCAGGCATACATAATGACCATACCATGATTCCAGTCCTTCATTGTCCATGGACTGTGATTTACAATCACATTTAAGGAGATTGCCAGAGAAATTTTATATACTTCATCTTTAGGTTCCTTTTCCTTTTTGAGTAAAGAAAAGTCAAATATATTTGATTTCATACCTCAACTAATAAACTAGAACATAATCAAAAAACATATATCACAAACACTTTTATTCAAAACTATACATTAAACTTATTCATAGAGATATTAAACGGAATCTCTGGTTGCAAACATACCCGACATATTTTTCATTAAACAGCTATCCTCATGACACAAACATTCAATCCAAATAATATACTCATATTTCATATGGAATATCCCCATAACTGACTCTGGTACTTCCACATAATATTAACAGAATATTACACATTACAAACATAATACGGATACGTTTCGAGAGTACAAGGCACTCCGTATACCAGCTATCCATATCATGCATGCTTAGAGGATACAAAAACATCGATAAACAAAAGATCGGACCTTAAGAAGGATGCGTTTCGAGAGCATCAAGTACTCCGTATCCAGCCATCCCGGCATTAGGCTCAATGAATCTAAAAGATTGAACAACGACGTACCACAAGAAACACAGAATACAAGGCAAACGGTTATTCGTAACACACAAAATACGGACACACATGCCTACATGCCAAAGATAAAACAAAAAGATTACAGATGGAGATTCAAATCAATTGGCCGCTCCCGGCTTTCCCTTTCCCATTCAAGCTTGGATGTTGCAGTGTCGGATTCTGGATGTACGATTTGCATTTTATCTATCAATTCCTCAGCTGTTGAAGCAGTGACAAAGATTTGTCTCTCCGATTCTGTAGTGATGTTTTCTTCCACAGCGTAATCTAGAAATTTCAAAAGACCGTCATAAAAACCCTTTACGTTCAGCAGACCCAAAGGTTTGGAATAAAAGCCCAACAATTGCCCACAAGCAACTATAAATATTTCCTCAAGAGTACCTAGACCACCAGGTAATGCTATAAAAGCATCGGAATTATAGATTATGTCTTTAAAATTTTTAGGGATACTCCTGACTCCTTCTCCCTTACCTATGGCTTCCTTACAAAGGTTTCCTTCAACTGGAATATGAGGCCAAATTCTTACATCAGTAGCGTCGCTAGACCTAGCTGCTAGTGCCATATTTACCATCATTTTTATACTACCACCCCCATAGATTATGTTAATCTTCTTGCGTGCTAGGACTTGCCCTAAGTGATTTGCAGCTTCTAAATAAGCTTTATCTTTTCCAAGGCTGGAACCACAAAAGACACAGACATTCTTTATTTTCTTCGCGGACTGGGAGGTAGACATATTTGGTTTATAGAAGTGGTTGCTTAATGTCTGCTCCACTTAGACTTCGGGTTCTACATAAGTTTTTAAAGATGAGAAATATACAAAAAGGGCTAAAGAGATAGACGAGTAGGTAATGAAAAGGTAATCCAAAGATTTAAACAAAATCTTGTGCGGATAAGAAAGTAAGATAAGGTGATTGATAGTTTACAGAAAATCTGATTCACTTTTTGAAAAAGATTAGACTCTAATTGTATAACTTTTGACAATTGAGAACAATTCGACAGAAGACCCTCATGACACAACTGTAGACTTTTTGACAAATATACACCAAGTCTAGAAATTTAATATAAACAACAAATACTGTAGAACTTTTGAAATTTGAGACACAAATCTTGAAATATCTGGATAAGCTTTTCAAAATTCAAACATATTACTGTACCGTATGTAACGTGTCTGATAAGATAATATATTTTATTATATATATATTTAAGAAAATCATAAATTAAATAAGATATTAACACTTACTGTATCAATCTAATAATCACAATTATTTCAAACACAAAAGCAAATATTCTGAGTAAAAGAAAAACACAAACTGTTGAACATCAGCTAAAACTGCTTCAAATAAGTAAAGACTAAATAACCTTTATAGAGCGATGACTTATTCCCCATCCAGTTTTCTTATGGCTTGACAAACAGGATCTAGAAATACCATATTCCTGAGGCGTTGTCTTTCTGTATAAAATTTAGGCCAGAGTTTAAAAATAGCTCCTTGAACATATCCACTAGGGTGACCGTGGAGAGGAGGATGGATGCTATCCAAGTTCTCCTTTGAAAGTCCATCCCTACAAAACCTTATTTTATCCTCTCTATTCGTAGACATATAACCAGGTGAAGTACATTTACCGTTACAATTTTGTCTTCCACATTTGTTACAAGTGACCACGATGGCACGAGCTCTTCTTTTCATTTCACTACGACTGGTACCTGTTCCTGGTAAACCGACATCTTGACTAAAGTCACTCGGACGGATTTTCCCCTCTATCAACATTCTCACATCACAAGGGATACCAAAATGCATAAGAATCCACAACCGAGTAATTCTAGCTTTGTATTTCTTTCTGAGAATCTTTTGGGAGAGTGATGGGAAATACTTTCTCATGTGTTGGTACTTTGGGTCCATGATGAGATGAAAGAAGAGTAAATAGAAAGGAAAAATTAAGATAGTAAATTACAGAATCCTAGAATTCCTTCTTCTTTTAGAGGAAAAGAAGAATTTTTAATGAAAAAGAAGATGATTTGCGATTTAGAGAGAAAATAACAAATTAAGAGAGAAAAAGTGAACTCGGAGAAATAAGCTCCTATGCACAGTAAACGTATATGTAAACAATGATTAAACCACTATATATGACACGTATAGAGACCACGTGGGAGAGACAGTGTGAATCAAACTGATTTAGGATTTAAACTAGGCCCAAATGTTCTTAGTTGAAAATGGTCAGGTTGCTTCGGGCCTTAACACATTTAGAACGAGTTAAATAACAAACATAAAATTGAAAACCAATTTGTATAAATCTTAAACCCAATTTAAAGCCCACTATAGATAAAGTTAACTATGAACAACAAATCTAATTTAACGACAACAAGGATCTTCCTGAATGATCCAGCAACTCAAATAATTTTGTTTTAATCAAAACCTTATTGAACAATGCATACACCCATATGTTATTCTTAATACTCAACATCTATCAATGGATTCGTCATCATTGCTACCAAGGGTTTAGAATGTGACTAACCTTGAAATCAATACGATTTACGTCTTTCAACGTAGACCATATCAACGAACAAAGACACTTGATGTTACTACTTAAGAACATCTACAATCCCCACAATTCTACTCATACAATATATAATTTCCTCATATAACAAAACCTTAGGTAACCAAAAGATTCACTGATACACTTAAATACAATGTATGTAACGAAATATTTCAATTTTGAGATTCATGCATTCTAGACTTTACACAGTCTCAACAGACCAAAAGTCTAACATTTATCTCTCTCAAGATTCAATACCATGATTCCCAACTTATATCATATTCCTCAAATATATAGAACTTTTAAGAAAAGTTATTGACACTTATGTGCTCCATCGAATCCACACATAATCATTACTTAGGTTTGAATCAATTACGAAAAATTTGGCATATCTATGTCAAACTTTAAAATCAATAAATCAAGCCTTATATTTCTTATTGTTTTTCACGAGACAAAAGGCTCTTAAATCCTCTTATCTATACGAATTTCTCATCGTTTATACGAATTAGATATGCTTATAGATCCAAATATTATACGAATCTCTCATAAGCAATCTACTTATAAACTCATTCCATATAATTATCATTCCCTCATAACTATTAATACTTTCCTTCTATATAATTATTGTACTCGTATAACTATTAATATTTTCATTCTATGGCCTTTCCATGTTACATCCTTCTAGACTGTATAAATCAATGTGAAGGTTCATTTTGATGATGACAATGAAAATTCAGCTTCAAAACCATCTCAAAAATATATGTTTTAAAGTGGTGCTACACTCCCTAGGTTAACCGAACCTAGGCTCTGATACCAAAAATTCTGTAACGCCCCTATGTGGGGGTTAACAGTTTTTAATGAGATAAAATAAAAATAAATAATAAAAGTAAAACCTTAAAAATAAAATTTGCCCGGGACTTAAATGAAAACTCTCAACTCAAAAATAAAAATATAAACGATAAATAAACCACAGTTTTAATGTAGCACCTTAAATTTAATAAAATAAACTGTTGTCATCATCATTTTAACCCTCAACACATTGTAATACAGTCACAGAAAGTAACAATTGATGCTTACATTATCATGAAGAACATTCTCAACAATTGAAGCAGTCCCAATGTAATATAGCTACATCACTTCCTCAACTATATTTCTCGTAGCCACCTCACACTTAGTGAGTCCTGAAAAGATAAAAATATAAGGGAATGAGCAACACTATGCTCAGTAGAGAAAGCCATTACTCACCTCTATCATTACCACATTAAAATCTGCATGATTAGTAGGTTACATCATATTCCAGATTATAAGGTTTATTATGATCACATCTTATGGATACCGTAGTTAATCATTACCAAGTGTCATAATTACACATTTATACAAATATTACCAATCATCATTGTTCCTAGGTATCCATGTTAATTTGAGTATCACTCAACTCATCGAAACCCAAATGGGCGCACTTGATCACCCTATAAACATTCCAAGGGTGTTCCGGTGAGGGGACATCAAGCCCCGAGTCCTCACCAAATCGATTCCTGTACAGTGTGTTTTGGGACTTTCAACCCAAGGAAGCGTCATCACCTTCCCCCTATTTTACCTTTTTGGGTATTCATGCCCAAGGACGTAACCGCCGCCCTCTTCATGTCTCACCATTTCTCTATATTAAATCATTATTAATAGAGTCAGTTTTCCTAACCATGTTCTCAATTTATAACATGTGTCAATTCATTATGTTCCTCGCCGTACAATACAAGACGAGTCCATGTCATAGTTTCATATGTGATACTCATATAATATCAGTTCAACATAGATATATATATATTGCGGCAAAACAATCAATTTTAATTCTATAAAAACCTCACAAAAATGAGTAATAGAATCCCTACCTTTCAAGCTTATCAACAGTCTCTTAATCCTGGAATCAATTAACGTTAGCTCCATACTCCCTTGATCCTAAGGCGTGCATAAGGACAATTAAAACTAAAGCACAACATACAACTACATTCATAAAATTTATTTTAATTTAATCTTAGAATTTCAAGAAATAACCACTGCCCATAGAGGTATTATAAAGTTTAACAATATAAATTTTCTGTCTAGGGCATATACACTTAGACTTCATACATATTCTCCAAAATAGCAACAAACATATACTTAGGTTTAAGAACGCAAATTTGAATAATCCTTTAGTATAAAAGAAAATTTATAAATGAAAGACTAAATTTGTTCATAAGATTCTAACCTCGGATTATGGTTAGTTGGAAGCTTGAAATGGTTTCAAAACAGGTTCCTTTACTTCGGTATGACTGAAATTCTTGCTCAAATGGAGGTGATGGTGGCTGATTTTTATGGCTGCCTTGAAGAAGTTCTCTAAGTATTTTGCTTCAGCAAAGAAATGAGAAGAAGAGTGTGGGAACCGTGGAAGAGAAAGGAAGAAAAGATAAAGTCTTTGAAGAGAAGTGATGGAAACAATTATAGAGGAGACATGTTGAAGCATGTCACGGAGGAAATAAAGAAAATGAGGGTCAAGAGTAGTTGGAAAAGATATCCTTATGTCTCATCTAAAGACTTTAACACACATAATGCCAATATGACATTTTTGAGATTTATTAGAAGGTCTAAGGCTTTTTAGTAATCATACTAAATAAATATAGGAGAATTTTAGAAAATTTAAAAATAGATAAAAATAAATATTATAAAATAAATTTAAATGAAGCAATTTTTTTTATACATTAAAATTAATTTAATTACCTCAATACCCGTTAGGAGAATAACGGGTGTCACAAAAAGAAACACGACCTTCCACTGCTTCTCAAAAGCTGAGGAAAAGTAAGAAAATTTTTGAAAAAATTTTCATTTTTAAAGTCCACAAATTTAAACAAACATGCTTTCAAAAACATTTTTATTTTTTGTGTTTTTTAAAATGGGAAAACATTTTCAAAAACTAAACCAATCAGCACCTATAACTCCTATGAAAAATATTTACTTTAGTTTATATAAGAGTAGGAAGCATGTGCGCCTGAGAATCCCACGTGAATGTTATATACGTTTTTCTTATTCTAGAAAATTTAAGCTTTAGTTTAATTTTTTTTAGATGATATGTACAAATTCTTATTGTTATTGCTGTTGCTGTTTGTTAGAAAATAGATGAAAATAAGCAATAGAAAAATCAAGAACAAAGAACAAATAGATTTAGGTGGAAAACCCTAGACGGAAAATAACCATAAGCAAAGGATAAACAAATCCCTTATATATCGAAAGTTGGTACAAAATGAGAGGTCTATATAAGACATATATATTAATGATAGGCTATGAGATCAGGTCGATAAATCTCTCCGCTATCATTACAGATCTCAAAAAATTTTGATAGTTATGATTTCATCATAAAATGTCGCATCGTAAATTTTTTTGACCGGATCAAATAAAATTCGAATCACCATACTTTAATATAATAATAATAATAATTATTATTATTATTATTATTTTACATGGATGATAGATAGATAGATAGATATGGTTATAGATATAAGTGGGTGTTCCAAAAAAAAATCAATATTCCTGTCAAATTCGACTCTCTATTATCTTAACTCAGAAAATAATCCAGCAATTTCGTAGGCGACATAACAACTACTCTATAAAATTATAATAATAACTTTGAATATTGTGTAATAACTTTATAGAAAATTCAACATAGGAGGAAATAACTTGACAAAATCAGTGTGGAAGATATGCGTTAGGGGGGCGAAAAGTCAAGAGTCTTCGCCAATGACATCTCAAGTCTACGCGGCCTGAAGAAACTTTGAGCATCGATCTACGAACTGAGTTGTTTTGCTTTGCCTTTTTTCGTCTCTCCAAAGTCCAAACCAGGATCACCCATTGATCTATCATGGCTGAAAGAGTTCTTTTCAATATTGCTGAGCAAATCCTTGCAAACTTGGCTTCTGAAGTTCTTAAGAATACCAAATTTCCCAGGGGAGTTAAGAAGGAGCTTCTCAAGCTTGAGTCCACGCTTTCCACCGTCAAAGCAGTAGTTGTTGATGCGGAGGAGAAGCAGCGGACAAACAACCAAGTCAGGGTGTGGCTTGACATGCTCGAGGATGTCGTTTACGATGCAGATAATTTGGTGGAAGAGTTTCGATATGAAGAAGTGCGGCGTAGAAGGGCGAAGAAGGTACGTTTGTTCTTCTCAAGCTCAAATCAGCTTGCTTTTCGATTAAAGATAGGCAATAGAATAAGAAAGATTAGAAAGAAGCTGGATGAAATCAAAGCGAACAGAAGTCTTCACCTGGAGGAGCGGCTTGAGGAGGCACGTTCTTTGACGGCAATGAGGATGAGGGAGACTCATTCATTTGTACCAAATGATGAAGTCGTTGGGAGGGATGCTGATAAAAGGGCAATTCTACAAGTCTTGTTGAATAGCGGAGAAGAGATTAAAGAGAATGTATCCGTGATTCCCATTGTTGGTATCGGCGGATTAGGAAAAACTACGCTTGCTCAACTTGTATTCAATGATGATGAGGTCCAAAATCATTTTGAGAAAAGAATTTGGGTGTGTGTCTCTGATGTCTTCGATGTGAAGTTACTTGTTGAGAAAATTATCAAGTCTGTAACTTGTCAGAGTCCGGATCAGAACCTTGATATGGAACAGCTGCAGAATTGGCTTCGGAAAGAAATACGAGGAAGGAGATATCTTCTTGTACTGGATGATGTGTGGAATGAGGATGGGGAAAAATGGCTTAGGCTAGAAAGATTGCTAAGGGGCGGTGCGAGGGGTAGCGGAGTAATAATAACTACCCGTAGCGAAATTGTTGCTAAGATAACAAAAACAGTTCAACCATATATGTTAAGGGGTTTGGATGAAGACAAGTCTTGGACTTTATTTCAGAGAATGGCATTTGAGGAAGGGAAAGTGCCAGCAGGGAATTCAGGGCTCATGGAAATAGGAAAGCAGATTGTGGACAAGTGCAAGGGAGTTCCTCTTGCCATAAAGACAATAGGAAGACTGTTGCAAACAAGAGATTGGAACTCGAGGAATCCCGAGAAAGAGTGGATGCTCTTTATGAAAAAGGAACTTGCAGAAATTGATCATCAAAGTGAAAGTGACATAATACCTACGCTCAAGCTAAGTTACAATAGCCTCCCCTCCCATTTAAAACATTGTTTCGCCTTCTGTGGATTACTTCCCAAGGATCATGAGATAGATGTACAAAAGCTCATAAATCTTTGGGTAGCACAAGACTTTGTTAAACCTAACGAACAAAGCCAATTATGCCTTGAAGATGTTGGTTATGAGTATTTTATGGGCTTACTTTGGAGGTCCTTCTTCCAAGAAGCAAAAGAGGACGAGTTGGGCAAGATCAAGTCCTGCAAAATGCATGACCTCATGCATGATCTTGCAGTTTCAGTGGCAGGCAAGGGGATTGCCACATTAGATCAAAGTGGATGGAGATTTGGAAGCGTGGACTGTTCCGTGGCAGACAGAAATACCGAAAACTTTCGTCACAAAGTTCATCACCTGTATGTTCACTCTGAATCCGATGCATGTCAGATTCTAGCATCGAGCTTATTTGTACAGGAAAACATAAGGACGTTAGTTTTTTCCAAGTTTTTAAGACTTGATTCTTCAAGTTTGGATGTTGTTTTGTCCAACTTCAAGTTCCTAAGGGCATTGAGTTTAAGTGGTATAATTGTCGGCCCATTGCCACATGGATTATGTAAACTGAAGCATCTAAAGTATCTAGATCTTTCAAACAATAAAGAAATCAAGGTGCTTCCGAGTCGTATAACAAGATTGCATAATTTGCAAACCTTGATTCTCTCTGGTTGTACTAAGCTTGAAAGGTTGCCTCAAGGTATTAAAAATTTAACGAACTTGAGACACCTTGAAATAGATGGATGTTGGAGTTTAACTCATGTGCCTCGTGGGCTTGGTGAATTGACTTGCCTTCGCACATTGAGTTGGTTTCCTGCTGTTAATGTCAAGGAGATCTCCAAACAAAGTGGCGGGCTTCATGAATTGAGCAAGCTTAACCACTTGCAAGGACATTTAGCCATTAAGTTGGGATATGGAAAGGAGATTGCATCAGAATCAAAGGCTGCGGATTTACGGGCAAAAGAGCATCTTGAGTCCTTATTCTTGTACTGGGAGAGTGCAGATGCAGATGTTGATAACGTCGTGGAGAATGTTGAAATGACATTAGATGGTTTGCAGCCGCCACAACAGATAAAAGCTTTGGAATTGCAGAACTATGTAGGCATGAGATTTTGTACTTGGCTTTCTTCACTAAACAATCTCGTCATACTGAAATTAGAGGACTGTAAATGTTGCCAATATCTGCCACCTTTGCAGTATTTATCTTCTCTCAACGAACTTACACTAAGAAATTTGCTCTCTCTGGAGTATGTAAATGCTGATCCATTCTCTACTTCAAGTTTGTCCTCTTCAACAATGACATTTTTCCCATCCCTAGAAAAACTCACAATTATTGACTGCTTCAATCTGAAGGGGTGGTGGCAAATAAAGGAAGGGGATGTTGGTGATAAAGATGAAGTTTTCAGATCAACAATAGAGAATTACCAGCTTCAACTGTCACTCCTTAATCTTTCTCATCTAGCAATATCCAAAAGCCCAGCTCTCACTTCCATGCCATTTTTTCCATATCTCGAAATCCTTGAACTATACAAAACTAACTTTAATCCTCTGGAGCAGACGATTAGGATGAGCAATGAGATCAATTCGGTGGCAACATCAACATCTTCTATTCTGGAAATTCACTCCTCCTCATGCCGCCCTCTCTCCAAATTGAAGCTCTTAAATATTGTGTGTGTTCCGGATGTAGAAACTTTGCCAGAGATGATAGGAAATCTCTCATCCCTTCAGTCTCTCGATATTTGCATTTGTCCTAAGTTGGCATCACTTCCAGAGGAGATAGGTAGCCTCTCATCCCTTTTGTTCCTCCGAATTAATGCTTGTCGCAATCTGGTGTCGCTTCCGGAAGGGATAAGCAACCTCACTTCACTTCAGTCTCTTCACATTCAAGGCTGCTCTAATTTGTCATCACTTCCAGAAGGAATAGGCAAGCTTAAAAGTCTTCAGTCCCTTACAATTCAGAATTTCCGAGGCTTGGTTTCACTCCCTGAGGGGATAAGCAACCTCTCATCACTTCGCTCTCTTGATATCCAGTTTTGTTCTGATTTAGCATCACTTCCAGGGGGGATAGCCGCTCTGTCATCACTTTCTTCCCTTCAAATCTGCAGGTGCCCCAATTTGTTGTCACTTCCTGAAGGATTGTGCAGGCTCTCATCACTTGAATCTCTCGAAGTTTCTAGATGCACCAATTTGGTTTCACTTCCAGAAGGGATAAGCCGGCTTTCATCACTTCAGTCTCTTGTAGTTGTTGGATGCACCAATTTGGCATCAATTCCAAGGGGAATAGGCAACCTCCCATCACTTAAGCTTGTTAATGGTCAGGATTGCTCTGAATTAGGAATTCACTTCAGTATGGACACATTGGCTGACTACCTTCTTGATGAACAAAGACGCTAGAGGGGCGGTGTCAGAGGATGGGACCTAAATTCAGTTTGGTTCGATCCAAAAAACTCACGGTGTGATAATTGTAGTGAAAGAACAAATATGGGATTTTTTGATGAGACCTGTGGTAGTAATGTTTTAGACCCATTATGTTATATCATATATTAGAGGTTTGTTTATGCCTATATATATGTATTACGTTAAGGTCTAGTATTATCGACTTTTAGCCTCCCTAATCACTATTATCTTGTAATCTTTTTCGAGTTTAATGATTTTCTTCTTCTCTGTCCGTGGTTTTTTCTCGTTTTAAGTTTTCATGTAAATCTGTATGTATTCTTATTCTTTATTTCTATCATATTATTTTTGTAACGGGAGGAAATGAAGCGAATAAAGGCTCCATATATTTGCAAGCTCTATAAATTGTCAACCGTTTTTGTGAATAGGAAAATAACAACGTACGTCTTTTTATTTTTATCATCTTTCCATGTGCACTGCACATACCAGGTCATTTTCTTATTGCAAATTGGTAGAGAACTGATTTAAGTAGTTTGAATTTCACAACATTCTTTCTCTGACTTTTGAAGCTTTTGTTTCTTACATATTGTCAATTTCATAAATGCTTCACATATACTGATTTTTTATTTAATACCGTTTGTGGCAATTGCTGGAGTTGTCTTGAAGATTCATTACTCTGTTATATTACTGTCATTGTGGAATTTCCCTTCTCTAGTATGATGTTGTTTTTTCTCATTTTTGTGGTTTTGCTTCAAAGAAATTTGTCGTTTTCAGTTTTATTCGTCGTTCATGTAATAATGTCGTTTGCGGGTGATTTTGTTTCTAATTGTCGTTTCTCTACGATTTTCTTGCTTTGGAGTTTTTTTGTGGTAATTTCATGCTTTTTTGCTAGACTTCGCCTTGCAGAGAGGGGGTCCTAATTGCAGTTTTTGTCTTTTTCTACTTTTCTTTTTTTCCCACGCACAGAAACATGTACAAAGAACCGCAAACCCCAAATGACTATGATATTTATATTCCTAATTGCTACTTCTGTTCAAACTAGAAAAGATTTTAAGAAACAGATCAACGACACTTTGGGTGCGTCAATCTGCTCTCAACGCAATTAACGATGGTCATGTGATACAATCAACCTTGCGATTAAATTTATAATCTGTTAAGCTCTTTTAAATCATGAAATTTATAATCATGTGGAAAAAAATTGTTTTTATGATTTTTTTTTCTTACTTTTTGCTCTGATGATTTTTCTTACTTTTAATTGCATATCTTAACTTAATATAATTAGTTCTATTTTAAATATTAGTTCTTAACTAATATTAGTCCTATTTTTATCATATTAGTTTCATTATAATCATATTAGTTCCATTATAATCATATCATATGTATAATTAGTTCTATTTGTTGAGCCAGGGCATTTTATAATCATTTTTTGTCTTGCGAGTCTTGTGATAAAAATCAGTGACATTTAGTCTCGTGGATATAATCAAATGTGACTTTTTTACAAGACCATTATGTTGTTTACTAACATCGTAATGGGACGTGTGTTTAAAAACGAAATGAAAACTTTTCTTGATAAAGAAAAAAGAATAAAAAAACTTTCTCAAAAAAGCACAAAAAACCACCCTTAGCCTTACAGAAAATTAAGTCAATAAATAAAAGCACAAAAAGGTGGCGGTTCGTTTAGGAACGGCCCATTGGATCATTTTGGGTCTAGGTAGCACCGGCCTGTTATCCTCCCACTGCCGCAAGCAGGAGGTTGTCGCTGCTCTGTGAATCCAGCCTCACGCATTACCCTCCTCTTTAGGGGCCGCGACACACGAGCCTTCGCCCAAGTCACTCAGCCCAACTAACGGCTTGGAACGGACAGACCAGAAGTTAGCTACATTAAACCCCACCCAATGGGCTGAACTAGAGTCCCACCACATTGATGCCCCCACTCGGGTTACAGGCCCTCATTACTGAACCCGGCGGTCCAAAGTCACACTTCCTTGCTATCTAAACAACTGAGCCACCCCGTAACCTCGCGATGTGGGACATTTTTAAGACGCCTCTCGTACTATACAACTAGGAAGGCCGTTCTAAGTGCTTGGAAATGCACATTTCATGCGCCAATTTAAATATTCCGTGCTCATTTTGACAACTACTGTTCTGGAATTGTTGCGGAATACAACTGAAATTATGTAAAAAAGAAATCTGCTTCGCTCATCATATTAGCCATGAAGACTACCTTATGGACATTTTAAGTGAGAAACTTGACTGCGTTATTTTTGTGAACTGAGAACTTAATATAACGTGAAAATGATAAGCAGATAAAAATTGTATATCACAACAATTTTTCTTAATAAAGTTTAAACTGAATAGTACAGAACTTGTACGATTGTGATTGTAACTTGAAAATAAATACATAGATAATTTATAATATATGAATTATAAAACGGTGTTGTGCGCTTTATCCTTGCTGTTTAGTTTGAGGAAAAAAAAATATTAAGAGAACTCAATCCAAAGAGGCAATTCATAATCCAACCTTCTCTCTCAGTTCTCAAAACCACCCATCCTTATTTTTATAGGCAATGATAAGAAATCACGATTTTATTTTGAATTTACTAAAGCTGATTACAAAATCCTATAACCGTGTACTTTTTTTTTTCTTGAGTTGTCGTTTCTGCAAGATGCTGACCTTTTGTCCTAACATTTCCAATACACCGCCATTTTTTTTCTTTTGTTGGTTTCCATACGTTCTATCTATCACGTTATATATTGCATTTTTTATGTCGTCGTTTTCGGGGATAATATCGTTTACTGTCATTGTCCTTCCTTCTACGATGATATCATTTCCTTTTTTCTGCCGTTTCTTCGTATGCTGTCGTTCCCCTCCCCAAACCCCCACAAATAGGGGTGTTATTCGGTTAAAAACCGTCGGTTTTGTACGGTTTGGTTATCGAACCGTAAATGTCGGTTTTTGAAGTTGGCAAACCGAAACCGCACCGTATACCAAGAGTATTCGGACGGTTAACCGACCGTTCTTGGTCGGTTTCATTGTCGGTTTGGTTCGATTTTCAGCAGATGGTAATCTAATAAGATACAGGAAGCGTACTATCAATTTACCACATTTTATTTTATTTTTTTGGTTAAAGAATTGCTAAAATAGTACAATGTATCGTGTATTGTTTAGGTTTTTTTTTGAAATGACGCTAAAAAGAATACTATAAGGGCGATTGACATTTACAATTTATCATAACACTTATGTTGAAATCATTTAAAATCTTAGAGAATGATATATATTTATTTGAGTTTTTTAAATTATTTCAATTTTCATGAGACCAACAAACTTTACTTCAAAGTATAAAAGAGAAACACCTAATAACCCTTTGAGAAAAGCATAAGCATAATGAGTCACGTAGACCAAATCTACATTTTAAGTCTCTAAAAAACATGTCATAATGCCAAATGTCCAATTACAACAATAAACCATGAAAGTTTAAACTAAGTTATAGTCCAATCCATAAGTCCAAAATCTAAAATGATCAAAACATAAAGCCACAACAAATATAATAATAATGTCCAAAGTCCCAAATACAAAGTCTTAAAAATATCCAAATTTAAGTGCATCTAATTCAACATCACAAAACAAACCACAATAATGCTACTCCTCTCCCACTTCCTCATCCTCCTCCAACTCCAATGGATATCCTCAATGCTACATGAAAATATATGTATCAAATTGACATTTAGTAATAAAAAGTTAATATTTGAATACATTAATATACTAAGAGGTCTAACTTACTTGAATGCTTTAGACGATTCTGCATCCATCGATTGCAGTGTTGCATTGCTTGAGGATTCCAAAGGAGTAACAACAACACCATCATCTACAATAAAATTAAAACAATAAAAATGCAAATTAGAAGAAAAATAAAGAAATGAAATTACAATTATCTATACTTATAACATATAGAACAATAATAAATGCTATTATCACCTATGACAACTTCATAACAATCTTCGAAAAACTAAACTTCATCCATGTATTGCCTAAAAACCATAGGTTCATATTTTTCATCCGCAGCGTTCAACCAATTTTTCAAGCAAATGATTGCTTCCACCATCCTAGGAGACAATGAACTCCTAAAAGGATCAAGAATACGACCACCAGTCGAGAAAGCGGACTCAAATGCAACAGTTAAAACCAAAACTGCAAGCACATCCTTGGCAATATGGGATAAGACCTTGTATCTTAGTGTTAACTTTCCACCAACCTAGAATATCAAATCTTTCATCAGTGAACTCCTCACATGCCTCAGACAGATACTTATCCATATCATTTTTCTGTACATTTGAACCATCCTCACCCACCATCATCATTAAAAAAGTTCTATCTATCTCATTATCAAGTAAAAGTGAGTTAGAACTTGTAAACGATGAAATTGATGAACGACTTGAAATAAAACTTAAAGGTACAACTGAATCTAATGAGGCAATAAACCGAGTATTCCTTGATTTTGCAGCTGCCTTTAGTGCTTGTTTTGGTTGGGAAGGTGGCGCAAGATGACGAGGAGCCAGAGGTGGAGGAGGAGCCTGATCATGATATTCCTTGAACAAACGACGCAACGTGTCCTCAACTCCTTTCAACAACTTTGTACAAGTCAAATCATCATATATAAACTTGAAGGAATGATTCAAATATTTCAACTTGTATCTTGGATCAAGAACCAAGCCAAGAAACATCATGTGATTCATTTTCTCGACATCCCCCAATACTTGTCAAAATTTTTGCTCATCATCGTTGACATTTGACTCAAAAGAGGATCATCACACACTTGTAACTTATTCAATTCCTGTTTAACCACACAAATATCTTTGAACTTGTAGTTTGAACTGACGTAATATGACCCACTAAAAAACTTTGTCAAAGTGTAAAACCTTGCTAAGAACTTTACAAAGATCTTTGCATTATCCCAATCCACTTCACTTGGTGGACCTTCCATCTTTTTTCCTTTGATTACTTCCTCAAAATAGGCACTATAGTCTTGATCCAAAGTAACTAGGACAAACTTCAAAGAAGATTGCAACATTAGGAACATAGAGTTCCACCTTGTTGTCACATCCAAACACAAAAGCGCATTTGACCGAATATTTTCTTCCTTCATGCATTCGTTAAACTTCTTAAGGCGTTGTGGTGAGGACCTCACATATCTGACAGCGTTGCGGATGCTAGCTATAGAATCTGACAACTCTTTCAACCCATCGCTGACAATCAAGTTGAGTATGTGACACACACACCATATATAAAGCATTTGACCATCTAAGATGAGACAACCAGGGATATCTTTGTCCTTTTTCTTCAATCTGTCTATAGCCACATCATTCAACGATATATTATCAACTGTTATTGTGAACAACTTCGTTATTCCCCAGTCATTAAGGCATGCAACAATTTCTTGTGCTATTGTTTCCCCTTTGTGATTTGAAACTTGGACAAAATTGATAATCCTTTTCTGCATCTTCCAATCATCATCAATTCAATGACCAGTCAAACACATGTGTTGAAGGTAAGCTCGGTGCCCCCACCGAGGACCCTAACTTGGTGGTCGGCAACTCAGTTCGGCAGACATAGGCTTCCGCCCCCGACCCGACGACTTATGCTTCTTCCCGAGGTGCCTTCCATTTATCTGAGGGCACGTCCCCTAGAGGGCCGCCACCTCGGGGATGTACAGTAGCTCGGGCTGGGCCGGGCCATGCTATCCATCATAATACGTCACTACTCATCCTTGTAGGCCAACACCAGGCAGACGTGCTGCCGTCCGATAGAGTCCAATCCATTGGACAATGGACGCGACACTTGTCACTTATTGCTTGATACACTTTGATGTGACACCTGGTTAATGGGTAAAACCCATCCTACACCCGATCCAGCTGGTGGCCTATAAATAGGGTGCATTTATGACGTTTGAAGGAGAGAGACTTCCTCATACCTAATTAGCTGCCGACCTCTGCCGAGCAATACTTGCCTTAAGCATCGGAGAGCCCTTGTCTATTGACTAACCCCCCTTCTCCGAATCATCCCTCTTGTAGGTACTCACTCCCGACCAAGGGCAAGCTCAGGAGGAGGTTATAAGGTATTTCAGTCTCACGTAGGTGTTGATCCGACGCCGGACTGCGGTAAGCATCAACAACATGTAATTGATGTTCTGAATTAATGTCCAAGTATCAGTGGTCAAACACAATCGTTGCTTCCCCAAAAATTTCTTCAACTTTTTCTTATCATCCAAAAACATTTGATAAACATCCCTACCAACTATTATCCTTGAGATATCAAATACTCTAGGGTTCATGTATTCCGAATAGCGCCTAAATCATTTGCCTTCTATATGTCGAAAAGGTAACTCGTCCAATATAATATACTCATCAACCGCTCTCTTATACCCCTCTTTGGACCATGCTCTTAACCCATAGTAGTTGTTGTATTCTCGTCATCACCTCCATCGCCATTTCTTTTTGTAAAATGGATAGTCTTCTGCTTGTTTTGATTGCTTGGATTCAAAAGGCAAGAATTCATGTGACTCCTCATCGACGATGTTCTATTATTTCTTGTATCACAAGCGTAATCCGTACCACAATACTTGCACTTAGCCCTAGGTTTGTTGGTATAGATAGTCTTTGGGTTCTTGATAAAATATTTCTAAACTTCACTAACCTTCCTTTTTTTACCACCTTTTTTACCTTTTCCTTCTCCAATTTCAGTTTCAGTTTTAATAGTTTCATCGTGGGAATCATTTTCCTTAGTGGACTCTTCTTCATGTTGTTCCGACGAAGACATCTAAAAATTAGAAGAATAAAAAAGTAGAAAAAAAAAGCAACAAATAAAAAATAAGTTTGTTTACACTGCCTTAATACTCTATCACAAACAAAAGCAAATCTCATATAAGTTTGTTTACACAATAATCATGCAACTGTTTTTCATGAGGATGCAATCAGTTTTCTGATTGATTTTCTGACAAATCTCATATTTTTTTAATAGATTTAATGAGTGGTCAATATCAAAAAGGTATACCCCTCAAAAAAAATTAAGAGAGTAAAACTTCTAAGACCTAACATAATCAATCCTCTTATTTTTCAATAAGGAAACAATCGAACAATAGTAAACCCACCTTTTATTCCCCCACATATTAAACTTTCCTTTAATGAAATGGAAAACACAAATCTCCATGCCATCATTTTCCCCTTAAATAGCCCTCCTGATCTGACTAACTACTAAGTCACATGGTTGGTGCCTAGCATATGGACCTAATTAGGGGTTTACCACAATCAATCTCCATTTTCACAACCAACATTGTCTCTTAAACTAAATTGTTAGGTACCGAGTTTCGTAACGAACTAACTGAGAAAATAGAGCACAACATATGGAAATTTAACTAGAAAATTTAGAAACAATCTCCACTCTGAGGTATTGAGAAGAAGAAGAGTAAGTGATACATCAGTAGGGAAGGCAAAATAAAGGAAAATAATGGAGTTTCTACGACCCCAACCTCCCAAGCAAAATTCCAAAACCAAACAACAGACAAAGGACCCAATTGTACTACCACCCCTTAAATTTCCCTAATCCAATAAACTTTCCAAACCAAATGACCACCTCAACAAGCTAGGCTCCTGAATTTTATGTTTTCAACCCCTAAATCCAGCTTATTTCCCTTCTTGCACCTCCTAACATAGACAATCTTAAGTGAAGTCCTTAAACTAAATGTGATAAGCATGCTAGTTTGAAAACGTACATGGTGATCCATTCCAGCCTGGTCTCAATAAAGGGGGTGCTTCCCTGGAGATTTAAACTTGCATCCATAAGCATAACAACAAAGCATGATCATATTGTAACGCCCCTATATGGGGGTTAACAATTTTTAATGAGATAAAATAAAAATAAATAATAAAAGTAAAACCTTAAAAATAAAATTTGCCCGGGACTTAAATGAAAACTCTCAACTCAAAAATAAAAATATAAACGACAAATAAACCACAGTTTTAATGTAGCACCTTAAATTTAATAATATAAACTGTTGTCATCATCATTTTAACCCTCAACACATTGTAATACAGTCACAGAAAGTAACAACTGATGCTTACATTATCATGAAGAACATTCTCAACGGTTGAAGCAGTCCCAATGTAATATAGTTACATCACTTCCTCAACTATATTTCTCGTAGCCACCTCACACTTAGTGAGTCCTGAAAAGATATAAACATAAGGGAATGAGCAACACTATGCTCAGTAGAGAAAGCCATTACTCACCTTCAGGTTTTTATCATTACCACATTAAAATCTGCATGGTTAGTAAGTCACATCATATTCCAGATTATGAGGTTTATTATGATCACATCTTATGGATACCGTAGTTAATCATTACCAAGTGTCATAATTACACATTTATACAAATATTACCAATCATCATTGTTCCTAGGTATCCATGTTAAATTGAGTATCACTCAACTCATCGAAACCCAAATGGCCGCACTTGATCACCCTATAAACATTCCAAGGGTGTTCCGGTGAGGGGACATCAAGCCCCGAGTCCTCACCAAATCAATTCCTGTACAGTGTGTTCTGGGACTTTCAACCCAAGGAAGCGTCATCACCTTCCCCCTATTTTACCTTTTTGGGTATTCATGCCCAAGGACGTAACCGCCGCCCTCTTCATGTCTCACCATTTCTCTATATTAAATCATTATTAATAGAGTCAGTTTTCCTAACCATGCTTCTCAATTTATAACATGTGTCAATTCATTATGTTCCTCGCCGTACAATACAAGACGAGTCCATGTCATAGTTTCATATGTGATACTCATATAATATCAATTCAACATAGATATATATACATTGCGGCAAAACAATCAATTTTAATTCTATAAAAACCTCACAAAAATGAGTAATAGAATCCCTACCTTTCAAGCTTATCAACAGTCTCTTAATCCTGGAATCAATTAACGTTAGCTCCATACTCCATTGATCTTGAACTACAAGCAAAACATATCCAGTTGTATCTCGCTGTATCTACGAAGCATCCTCTGTAGTGCTCCTCGAGCGACTATGAATGGCTAGGAATGCTTCCTGGAGATCATACATTCTTGAAAACGTCATTCTGGACTCCGATACTGCTGTTTGAATCGCCTCGATTCGCGTGCAGTCGGTACCGGATGATTTTCATCGGAGTGGAATTTGCTCAAATGGAGGTCACCATTGCATCCAGAGCATCGAAACGAGTCAGGAGGCGGTCTCGGATCTTCGATCGGAGGTCCGGATCACAAAATCCCATTTTGGCCTTTGACTGGCCGTTGACCGGCGTTGACCGGTGTTGACCGACTTTGACCGTCGTTGACCGGCGTCAATCGGGGTCCGTTGGCAGCTGGGCTCGGGCCTACCCCCCCTAAATCGACCCTTCTGAGTCCAATGGCGGGGTCAATTTCACCCAATTCTGCCTCTAACATAGCGGGTCGTGAAGTACAACGTCGGTAGAAATGGATGAGCTCCGATCTTGATTCTCCGACGATGGAAACCTGAAATTGGCTGAGGGCTTTTGCTACCCATCCTCCTATGAGCATTTCCCCTCATCCAATTTGAAGAAACGTGTCTGGGAAGAGCCAAAACGGAGGCTCCCGCGGCGGTTGACGGCGGCGTTGGCCGTTCTCCGGCGAAACCGGCTCCTTCCGTGCAATTGATCGAGGGGTTTTACTCTCCTTGATCCTCTAAACTCATTGGGAGGGGTGGTGTCAGTCACCTCCTCCGGCAAGGCAGAGTTCCACCATGGGGGCGGCGGTGCACGGCGGCAATAGGCGGGCAGAGCAATCCGGCGGTTGTTGAGCTGCCACCAAGGGTGGGTTTTGTTCCTCTCATCACGGTGGTCGTGTGGGAACAAGAATCACGTCGATCGGACGTCGGACGGCGAAGATATCTCGTCGGAAAGAAATGGGTTTTGCCGCCACTTTGGGCGGCGCGTGTGGTCTCCTCCGGCGACGTTTTGGGCGGCGCGGCACCTCGTTGGACTCAGCTCGTCGAGAGCTTTCCATTGGTGCGGGAGGTGTCGAAAACGGATGCCGAAATCTCAGACGATCTTTGAGGAGAGAGAGAGAGAATTTTTAGAGAGAGAAAGTAGAGAGAGAGAGTTTCGAATTATGAGAGATTTTCTGATTTTTTTTTATATATATACTAGGTAATTAATCTAATTACCTTAATACCCTTAGGAGAATAACGGGTGTCACAGCTCTACCCCCCTTAAAGAAATTTCGTCCTCGAAATTTCAATTCTAGTAATACTAGTAAAAACTATGATTCCAATTCCGAGTCTAAACCGTTAATGTTGTTTATCTTCCAAATTTAAGTCATCGTATCTCCACTTATTTACTTGCATAATAAATCTTACTATAAATTCTAAATCCCTCAATGAGAGTATTTCTGACAAGTTTCAATTTGTAACACCGTATAATAGTCTAAGAATCTGATCAGGCATACATATTGACCATACCATGATTCCAGTCCTTCATTGTCCATGGACTGTGATTTACAATCACATTTAAGGAGATTGCCAGAGAAATTTTATATACTTCATCTTTAGGTTCCTTTCCCTTTTTGAGTAAGGAAAAGTCAAATATATTTGATTTCATACCTCAACTAATAAACTAAAACATAATCATAAAACATATATCACAAACACTTTTATTCAAAACTATACATTAAACTTACTCATAGAGATATTAAACGGAATCTCAGAGTTGCAGACAAACCCGACATATTTTTCATTAAACAGCTATCATCATGACACAAACATTCAACCCAAATAATATATTCATATTTCATATGGAATATCCCCATAACTGACTCTGGTACTTCCACATAATATTAACAGAATATTACACATTACAAACATGATACGGATACGTTTCGAGAGTACAAGGCACTCCGTATACCAGCTATCCATATCATGCATGCTTAGAGGATACAAAAACATCGATAAACAAAAGATCGGACCTTAAGAAGGATGCGTTTCGAGAGCATCAAGTACTCCGTATCCAACCATCCCGGCATTAGGCTCAATGAATCTAAAAGATTTAACAACGACGTACCACAAGAAACACAGAATACAAGGTAAACGGTTATTCGTAACACACGAAATACGGACACACATGCCTACATGCCAAAGATAAAACAAAAAGATTACAGATGGAGATTCAAATCAATTGGCCGCTCCCGGCTTTCCCTTTCCCATTCAAGCTTGGATGTTGCAGTGTCGGATTCTGGATGTATGATTTGCATTTTATCTATCAATTCCTCAGCTGTTGAAGCAGTGACAAAGATTTGTCTCTCCGATTCTGTAGTGATGTTTTCTTCCACAGCGTAATCTAGAAATTTCAAAAGACCGTCATAAAAACCCTTTACGTTCAGCAGTCCCAAAGGTTTGGAATAAAAGCCCAACAATTGCCCACAAGCAACTATAAATATTTCCTCAAGAGTACCTAGACCACCAGGTAATGCTATAAAAGCATCAGAATTATAGATTATGTCTTTAAAATTTTTAGGGATACTCCTGACTCCTTCTCCCTTACCTATGGCTTCCTTACAAAGGTTTCCTTCAACTGGAATATGAGGCCAAATTCTTACATCAGTAGCGTCGCTAGACCTAGCTGCTAGTGCCATATTTACCATCATTTTTATACTACCACCCCCATAGATTATGTTAATCTTCTTGCGTGCTAGGACTTGCCCTAAGTGATTTGCAGCTTCTAAATAAGCTTTATCTTTTCCAAGGCTGGAACCACAAAAGACACAGACATTCTTTATTTTCTTCGTGGACTGGGAGGTAGACATATTTGGTTTATAGAAGTGGTTGCTTAATGTCTGCTCCACTTAGACTTCGGGTTCTACATGAGATTTTAAAGATGAGAAATATACAAAAAGGGCTAAAGAGATAGACGAGTAGGTAATGAAAAGGTAATCCAAAGATTTAAACAAAATCTTGTGCGGATAAGAAAGTAAGATAAGGTGATTGATAGTTTACAGAAAATCTGATTCACTTTTTGAAAAAGATTAGACTCTAATTGTATAACTTTTGACAATTGAGAACAATTCGACAGAAGACCCTCTTGACACATCTGTAGACTTTTTGACAAATATACACCAAGTCTAGAAATTTAATATAAACGACAAATACTGTAGAACTTTTGAAATTTGAGACACAAATCTTGAAATATCCGGATAAGCTTTTCAAAATTCAAACATATTACTGTACCGTATGTAACGTGTCTGATAAGATAATATATTTTATTATATATATATTTAAGAAAATCATAAATTAAATAAGATATTAACACTTACTGTATCAATCTAATAATCACAATTATTTCAAACACAAAAGCAAATATTCTGAGTAAAAGAAAAACACAAACTGTTGAACATCAGCTAAAACTGCTTCAAATAAGTAAAGACTAAATAACCTTTATAGAGCGATGACTTATTCCCCATCCAGTTTTCTTATGGCTTAGCAAACAGGATCTAGAAATACCATATTCCTGAGGCGTTGTCTTTCTGTATAAAATTTAGGCCAGAGTTTAAAAATAGCTCCTTGAACATATCCACTAGGGTGACCATGGAGAGGAGGATGGATGCTATCCAAGTTCTCCTTTGAAAGTCCATCCCTACAAAACCTTATTTTATCCTCTCTATTCGTAGACATATAACCAGGTGAAGTACATTTACCGTTACAATTTTGTCTTCCACATTTGTTACAAGTGACCACGATGGCACGAGCTCTTCTTTTCATTGCACTACGACTGGTACCTGTTCCTGGTAAACCGACATCTTGACTAAAGTCACTTGGACGGATTTTCCCCTCTATCAACATTCTCACATCACAAGGGATACCAAAACGCATAAGAATCCACAACCGAGTAATTCTAGCCTTGTATTTCTTTCTGAGAATCTTTTGGGAGAGTGATGGGAAATACTTTCTCAGGTGTTGGTACTTTGGGTCCATGATGAGATGAAAGAAGAGTAAATAGAAAGGAAAAATTAAGATAGTAAATTGCAGAATCCTAGAATTTCTTCTTCTTTTAGAGAAAAAGAAGAATTTTTAATGAAAAAGAAGAGGATTTGCGATTTAGAGAGAAAATAACAAACTAAGAGAGAAAAAGTGAACTCGGAGAAATAAGCTCCTATGCACAGTAAACGTATTTGTAAACAATAATTAAACCACTGTATATGACACGTATAGAGACCACGTGGGAGAGACAGTGTGAATCAAACTGATTTAAGATTTGAACTAGGCCCAAATGTTCTAAGTTGAAAATGGTCAGGTTGTTTCGGGCCTTAACACATTTAGAACGAGTTAAATAACAAACATAAAATTGAAAACCAATTTGTATAAATCTTAAACCCAATTCAAAGTCCACTATAGATAAAGTTAACTATAAACAACAAATCTAATTTAACGACAACAAGGATCTTCCTGAATGATCCAGCAACTCAAATAATTTTGTTTTAATCAAAACCTTATTGAACAATGCATACACCCATATGTTATTCATAATACTTAACATCTATCAATGGATTCATCATCATTACTACCAAGGGTTTAGAATGTGACTAACCTTGAAATCAATACGATTTACGTCTTTCAACGTAGACCATATCAACGAACAAAGACACTTGATGTTACTACTTAAGAACATCTACAATCCCCACAATTCTACTCATACAATATATAATTTCCTCATATAACAAAACCTTAGGTAACCAAAAGATTCACTGATACACTTAAATACAATGTACGTAACGAAATATTCCAATTTTGAGATTCATGCATTCTAGACTTTACACAGTCTCAATAGACCAAAAGTCTAACATTTATCTCTCTCAAGATTCAATACCATGATTCCCAACTTATATCATATTCCTCAAATAAATAAAACTTTTAAGAAAAGATATTGACACTTATGTGCTCCATCGAATCCACACATAATCATTACTTAGGTTTGAATCAATTACGAAAAATTTGGCATATCTATGTCAAACTTTAAAATCAATAAATCAAGCCTTATATTTCTTATTGTTTTTCACGAGACAAAAGGCTTTTAAATCCTCGTATCTATACGAATTTCTCATCGTTTATACGAATTAGATATGCTTATAGATCCAAATATTATACGAATCTCTCATAAGCAATCTACTTATAAACTCATTCCATATAATTATCATTCCCTCATAACTATTAATACTTTCCTTCTATATAATTATTGTACTCATATAACCATTAGTATTTTCATTCTATGGCCTTTCCATGTTACATCCTTCTAGACTGTATAAATCAATGTGAAGGTTCATTTTGATGATGACAATGAAAATTCAGCTTCAAAACCATCTCAAAAATATATTTTTTTAAAGTGGTGCTACACTCCCTAGGTTAACCGAACCTAGGCTCTGATACCAAAAATTCTGTAACGCCCCTATATGGGGGTTAACAGTTTTTAATGAGATAAAATAAAAATAAATAATAAAAGTAAAACCTTAAAAATAAAATTTGCCCGGGACTTAAATGAAAACTCTCAACTCAAAAATAAAAATATAAACGACAAATAAACCACAGTTTTAATGTAGCACCTTAAATTTAATAATATAAACTGTTGTCATCATCATTTTAACCCTCAACACATTGTAATACAGTCACAGAAAGTAACAACTGATGCTTACATTATCATGAAGAACATTCTCAACGGTTGAAGCAGTCCCAATGTAATATAGTTACATCACTTCCTCAACTATATTTGTAACACCCCTATGTGGGGGTTAACAGTTTTAAATAAATAAAAATAATTTTAAATTTTATATTATTTAAATCAATTAAACAATGCCCATGGGTCTTTAAACAACAAGAAAAATAAAAATAAACGTTTTAAATACAAACCACAGTTTTTAGTGTAGCACCAAATATATATAATTACAGTCATCATCACCATAGTACAATTCCCAAATAACTTAACACAGCCATAAAAAAAAATAATACAACTCTTACATGTTGTAGATAAGTTGTAATTAAACAGGGTCTTCTAACACGAAAACAGCAAGATTGTTTTCGCTTATTCCTCTTCAAATATGTTGCACTGAGTTCCACCTGAGATATGAAGATATGATAGGGATGAGCATCGACATGCCCAGTAGGGAAATCATGACTCACCTTATGGTTTATCCATTACCACATTAAAAACTGCATGGTTAGTAGGTTACATCATATTCCAGATTATGAGGTTTATTATGATCACATCTTATGGATACCGTAGTTAATCATTACCAAGTGTCATAATTACACATTTATACAAATATTACCAATCATCATTGTTCCTAGGTATCCATGTTAAATTGAGTATCACTCAACTCATCGAAACCCAAATGGGCGCACTTGATCACCCCATAAACATTCCAAGGGTGTTCCGGTGAGGGGACATCAAGCCCCGAGTCCTCACCAAATCAATTCCTGTACAGTGTGTTCTGGGACTTTCAACCCAAGGAAGCGTCATCACCTTCCCCCTATTTTACCTTTTTGGGTATTCATGCCCAAGGACGTAACCGCCGCCCTCTTCATGTCTCACCATTTCTCTATATTAAATCATTATTAATAGAGTCAGTTTTCCTAACCATGCTTCTCAATTTATAACATATGTCAATTCATTATGTTCCTCGCCGTACAATACAAGACGAGTCCATGTCATAGTTTCATATGTGATACTCATATAATATCAGTTCAACATAGATATATATATATTGCGGCAAAACAATCAATTTTAATTCTATAAAAACCTCACAAAAATGAGTAATAGAATCCCTACCTTTCAAGCTTATCAACAATCTTTTAATCCTGGAATCAATTAACGTTAGCTCCACACATCCTTGACCCTAAGGCATGCATAAGGACAATTAAAACTAAAGCACAACGTATAATCACATTCATAAGTGAGTTATGTGTAAACCCGTCTACTAGTGCCATTAAAGTATTTTTATGCATTAAACATGGAGAAAATGCATACTAAAAACTAAGTTTAGATTAAAGAAAACCTACCTCAAAACTTCTTTGAAAAGCACCAAAGTTTGGGTTATCAATCAAGCTTGAATTAACTTTAAAACCGCCTCGATCATGGTTGGGAATTATAATTGTCTTGGCCACAAAGAGAGCTTTGTGCTCTATGTCTTTAGTTAGAAATTTGAAGTGAGAAGGGAGAGAATGAGAACTAGAGAAGAAGGTGGTGATAGTTAAATAAAAAGATATCAAAATGCTTAAGAGGAATGAGATGTTTACGGGGAAAAGTTGTAAGAAGAAACAAAAGAGTCTTAAAGGAAAATATCATCTTGTCTCCCATGAAGACTTTTAGCAAATAATGCCAACATAATTGAGGGGATAATTTGAGTGAATTATAGAAGAAGATAAGGAAATAATTAATTAGGTGGTTGAGAAAATATCTCCATGTCTTCTATGAATTGACGGAAAATAATTCAATATCCCCTTCGGATACCTTTAGCAAAATGAGAAGAAGTCTATATAATTGAGCAATAATTTAGGGAGACAAGATTGGTAGAAGTAAGTGTTGGTAAGTTTTGAATGTTTCTTAGGAAGACTTGGTAAGAAAATACTAAAATGGTATTTTTTTTTAAATGATCATAAACAACTTAGTAATTTTAAATAGTCACATTTTATTCATTAAATTTTACAAAATTATGCCCGTTAAAAATACGGGTGTTACAGCTCTCCCCTCCTATAAAAATTTCGTCCTCGAAATTTCGTACACTGATTACAATGTTAAAACAAATATGGGTACTTTTCTCTCATTTCAGATTCAAGTTCCCATGTGGCTTCCTCCACATCATGGTGTTGCCACATCACTTTCACCAGAGGAATTCCACGACGACGTAATAATTTTATTTCATGATCCAGTATTTGAACTGGAATTTCTTCATAATTCGTATCTCCTTGAATTGGCACATCTGTCCACATGATCACATGTGAAGGGTCGGGTTCATACTTTCTCAACATCGATACATGAAACACATTATGTACATGAGACAATTGTGGTGGTAGGTCTAAACGGTATGCCAACGTTCCAATGCGTTCCACAATCTCAAACGGTCCTGTATACCTTGGTGCTAACTTTCCTTTAACACCAAATCGAGATACACCTCGTTTTGGTTTCACTTTTAAGAACACAAAGTCTCCGATCATGAACTCTAAAGGTCGCCTCCTCTTATCTGCATAACTCTTTTGTCGACTTTGAGCTGTCTGAAGACGTTCGCGAATAATCTGGATCTTGTCCGTTGTTTCTCTGATAAACTGAGGCCCAAGTTCAAGACGCTCTTCCTTTTCAGCCCAACACAATGGAGATCTACAAGGTCTACCATATAAGGCCTCATATGGAGCCATTCTAATACTTGCTTGGTAACTGTTGTTATATGCGAATTCAACATATGGCAGCTGTGCAGCCCAATTTGTTCCAAAGTCCAGCACACAAGCCCGAAGCATATCCTCGAGAATCTGAATGACACGTTCAGATTGTCCATCTGTTTGAGGATGAAAAGCTGTACTAAAATTCAATTGAGTTCCCAAGGCCCTCTGCAATCCTCTCCAAAATTTCGACGTGAAACGTGTATCTCTATCGGAAACTATTGACATTGGCACTCCATGCAATGTCACTACCTTTTCCACGTACAATTGACATAATTTTGAGACACTATAATTAGTTCTGATTGGGATGAAGTGGGCTGTCTTAGTTAAACGATCTACAATTACCCAAACGGCGTCATGCCCTATTTGAGTCTTAGGAAATCCAGTAACAAAGTCCATTGTCACATGATCCCACTTCCATTCTGGAATAGGTAAGCTCCTCAACTCGCCTCCAGGCTTTTGATGTTCCGCTTTAACCTGTTGGCACGTCATGCACTTAGAGACAAAGGTTGCTACATCTCGTTTCATTCCTCGCCACCAGTATTGTCGTTTTAGATCCATATACATTTTTGTGCTTCCAGGATGAATAGCAAACTTTGAACGGTGAGCCTCATCTAGCACCGCATGCCTGAGATATGGATCCTCTGGAACAACTAATCTTCCTTTGTAAAGTAAAAATCCTTCTGGCTCAATCTGCCATCCATCCAGTTGTTCTCCATTTTGTATTTGTTTCCAAACCCTACGTAATCCTTCATCGTGCCATTGTCCTTGTTTTACTTTCTGAATTAACGTAGGAGTTGCTATCACATTGAATAAGAAAGCTCTCTCGTTATCTTCATAATATTGCAAGTTGAAGTCGGCGATGGTGACTCGTCTCCAATCTTCCAATGCTAAACTGGCTATACGTCCGTTGTTCTTACGACTTAGAGCATCTGCCACGGCATTTGCTTTTCCAGGATGATATTGGATACTAAAGTCATAGTCCACCATGTACTCAGTCCATCTTCGTTGCCTTAGATTGAGATCCTTTTGAGTAAACAAATATTTCAGACTTTGATGATCTGAATATAGCTCGAACTTTGCGCCATATAGATAACATCTCCAAATTTTGAGTGCGAAAACCACAGCAGCTAACTCAAGATCATGTGTGGGGTAGTTCCTCTCATGGGGTTTCAACTGGCGTGAGGCGTAGGCAACTACTCGTCCATGCTGCATTAACACACAACCCAAACCGTTTCCTGAGGCATCAGTGTATACTGTGTAAGGCTCCTCGTTGTTAGGTATGATCAGCACAGGTGCACTAGTGAGTCTTCGTTTCAGTTCCTCAAATGCTTCTTCACATTTATCATCCCACACGAACTTGACATTCTTCCTTGTGAGTTTTGTTAATGGAGAAGCAATCTTTGAAAAATTCTCTACGAAGCGTCGATAGTATCCAGCTAGTCCGAGGAAACTTCGAATCTCTGACACGTTCTTTGGTCGTTCCCAATTTAGCACTGCTTCAATTTTGGAGGGGTCCACTGAGATGCCTTCTTCAGAGACAACGTGTCCAAGGAACTTGACCTTCGTCATCCAGAAATCACATTTTTCTCTTTTTGCATAAAGACCATGTTCTCTCAACGTTTGTAGAGCGATCCTCAAATGCTCAGCATGTTCTTCTTCGTTTTTAGAATAGATCAAGATATCATCTATGAAAACAATGATAAATTGATCTAAGTACGGTCGAAAGACACGGTTCATCAAGTCCATGAAAGCCGCTGGTGCATTAGTCAACCCGAAAGGCATGACAAGAAACTCAAAATGACCGTAGCGAGTCCGAAAAGCTGTCTTTGGAATGTCCTCTTCTCTTATCTTCAGTTGGTGATATCCGGATCGTAAGTCAATCTTTGAGAAATAGCAAGATCCTCCTAACTGATCGAACAACTCATCAATTCGGGGTAGAGGGTACTTGTTCTTGATAGTCAATCGATTAAGCTGGCGATAATCGACACAGAGCCTCAACGATCCGTCATGTTTCTTCACAAAAAGTACTGGAGCTCCCCAAGGTGATGTACTTGGTCGAATAAATCCTTTTTCCAGTAATTCGTCCAACTGCTTCCTCAATTCCACTTTCTCAGCAGGTGCCATTCGATACGGGGCAATAGAAACAGGCGCTGCTCCTTGAGTTAAGTCGATGACAAACTCAATTTCTCTATCAAGCGGAAGTCCGGGCAATTCATCTGGAAAAACATCTGAAAATTCGTCCACCACAAGAGTGTGAGAGGATAGGTCACTCTTCTTTAGTTCTCCATCTGAAGCAAAGATCGTCCCAAGATTGGTGAAATTCCTTCGTCCTCCAATACAAGCCTTTAGCACCGGGGCTGGCGTCACTGTTCCTGTTTTTGCCTGAAATTCGATGACTTGTCCATTCTTGGTGAATAAAGAGACACGTTTCCTATGACAATCTACTATTGCCTGGTATTTAGTTAGCCAATCCATTCCTAAGATTACATCAAACTCTGTCATAGTTATTACATATAGGTCAGCCGATAGTTTATGTTCTCCTATAACAATACACACTGATTTACAAATTATGGATACTTCAGCTATCCCGCCCATTGGTGTACTAAGGGTTAATGATGAACTACATGTCTCAGTTTCTAATTGTAGTACGGAAGCAAATAACATAGATATAAATGAATGAGTGGCACCAGTGTCAAATAATACATGAGCCCAAGAATGAGACACGTGAATCATACCGTCTACAACTGAGTGATCAGCCTGTTTTCCTTGTCCAGTTGTAGCCGTAATTGCATAAGCTTGTGCTGGTGCTTTTCCTTTATCACTTTTTCCTCGGTTTCCTTGGCTACTACTAGCCTTATTATTATTTCTCCCAGAAAAATATGGCCTTTGATTCACTGAGCCTTGTGGAGTCGGTTGGAAGTTCTGATTAGCATAAAAATTGGAACCCTGTGGCCGCTGTTGATAGTTGTACTGAGGCTGGAACCCTCGAGGTTGAGTTACTGAGACTTGGGAAGCTGGAGTGTTTTGCTGAGGCGCTCCACGATTTTGACTCCCTCCCCAAACAGTGGAGCCAAAATGACTTCCTTGTGGCCTTGGTGCAAAGGATGATTGTGTAGGGCGGTTAGGGCAATTTCTCCTCAGATGTCCCACTTGTCCACAGTTATGACAAGCATACGGTTGGAAACGACCACTGCCAGAAGATCCACCACCAATAGTCACTCCACTATGCTGAATGACTTGCCCTTGTGACTTCTCTTTCTTACTTATTTTCCTTTGACGCCCACCAGAACCCTTATACTCTCCATAGGAGTTATTTAGTTCTGTCTCTGCCCGCTGTGCCGCAGCTACAAGATCAAGAAAATCTGTTGATGGAACAGCAGCTATCATTTGTCTGATTTTCGGCCTCAGGTTATTTCTAAATTTTTCGCATCTCGCCATTGGATCCGATACAGCCCCGGGATTGTAGCGAGACAATTCTATAAATCGAGCATGGTATTCAGCAACTGTTGTATCTCCCTGCACCAGGTTTTCAAATTCTCGCATCATTGCTTGCCTATGGCTCTGAGGAATATAGGTGTTGCGAAAAATGGTTTCGAACTGCTCCCATGTAAGATTCGGCACATCATAGTCGTCTTTCTGAAGATCCCACCATTCTTCGGCTTTACCCTCAAATATATATGTTGAAAAGCTAACCCAATACTCCCGTGGAATCCTCAAGGTGTCCAACTTCTTTTTGACTGCCTTTAGCCATTGTTCTGCTATGACCGGGTTAGGTTCTCCACTAAATGTGGGTGGTTTCTGCTTCATAAACTCCTTCAACAGAGTTAGATGTCGTTGTTCGGGATCACGAACCTCCACAGGTCTTTGCACATTTTGTAATGCTTGAAGAATTTGTCCTAAATTATTTACTTCTGGTGCAGCTGGCGGGGATTGTGTTGCATGTCGTAGTTGCTCATCTTCTTGAGCTTGTTCCATCGGTTCCGGTTGCTCAACTTCTTGAGCATGTTCAACCGGTTGTGACAGCTCAGACGATTGCATTTGACGTCTTGGTGGCATAGTTTCTACTGGCTGCGAAAATTTAACTAGGATCAGTACCAAATGATGATGACATTAACACCTAACTTTAAAACCATTCCCAAAGATTAATTTTTAAGGTGGTGCTATACCCCCTAGGTTAATCGAACCTAGGCTCTGATACCAAAAATTCTGTAACACCCCTATGTGGGGGTTAACAGTTTTAAATAAATAAAAATAATTTTAAATTTTATATTATTTAAATCAATTAAACAATGCCCATGGGTCTTTAAACAACAAGAAAAATAAAAATAAACGTTTTAAATACAAACCACAGTTTTTAGTGTAGCACCAAATATATATAATTACAGTCATCATCACCATAGTACAATTCCCAAATAACTTAACACAGCCATAAAAAAAAATAATACAACTCTTACATGTTGTAGATAAGTTGTAATTAAACAGGGTCTTCTAACACGAAAACAGCAAGATTGTTTTCGCTTATTCCTCTTCAAATATGTTGCACTGAGTTCCACCTGAGATATGAAGATATGATAGGGATGAGCATCGACATGCCCAGTAGGGAAATCATGACTCACCTTATGGTTTATCCATTACCACATTAAAAACTGCATGGTTAGTAGGTTACATCATATTCCAGATTATGAGGTTTATTATGATCACATCTTATGGATACCGTAGTTAATCATTACCAAGTGTCATAATTACACATTTATACAAATATTACCAATCATCATTGTTCCTAGGTATCCATGTTAAATTGAGTATCACTCAACTCATCGAAACCCAAATGGGCGCACTTGATCACCCCATAAACATTCCAAGGGTGTTCCGGTGAGGGGACATCAAGCCCGAGTCCTCACCAAATCAATTCCTGTACAGTGTGTTCTGGGACTTTCAACCCAAGGAAGCGTCATCACCTTCCCCCTATTTTACCTTTTTGGGTATTCATGCCCAAGGACGTAACCGCCGCCCTCTTCATGTCTCACCATTTCTCTATATTAAATCATTATTAATAGAGTCAGTTTTCCTAACCATGCTTCTCAATTTATAACATATGTCAATTCATTATGTTCCTCGCCGTACAATACAAGACGAGTCCATGTCATAGTTTCATATGTGATACTCATATAATATCAGTTCAACATAGATATATATATATTGCGGCAAAACAATCAATTTTAATTCTATAAAAACCTCACAAAAATGAGTAATAGAATCCCTACCTTTCAAGCTTATCAACAATCTTTTAATCCTGGAATCAATTAACGTTAGCTCCACACATCCTTGACCCTAAGGCATGCATAAGGACAATTAAAACTAAAGCACAACGTATAATCACATTCATAAGTGAGTTATGTGTAAACCCGTCTACTAGTGCCATTAAAGTATTTTTATGCATTAAACATGGAGAAAATGCATACTAAAAACTAAGTTTAGATTAAAGAAAACCTACCTCAAAACTTCTTTGAAAAGCACCAAAGTTTGGGTTATCAATCAAGCTTGAATTAACTTTAAAACCGCCTCGATCATGGTTGGGAATTATAATTGTCTTGGCCACAAAGAGAGCTTTGTGCTCTATGTCTTTAGTTAGAAATTTGAAGTGAGAAGGGAGAGAATGAGAACTAGAGAAGAAGGTGGTGATAGTTAAATAAAAAGATATCAAAATGCTTAAGAGGAATGAGATGTTTACGGGGAAAAGTTGTAAGAAGAAACAAAAGAGTCTTAAAGGAAAATATCATCTTGTCTCCCATGAAGACTTTTAGCAAATAATGCCAACATAATTGAGGGGATAATTTGAGTGAATTATAGAAGAAGATAAGGAAATAATTAATTAGGTGGTTGAGAAAATATCTCCATGTCTTCTATGAATTGACGGAAAATAATTCAATATCCCCTTCGGATACCTTTAGCAAAATGAGAAGAAGTCTATATAATTGAGCAATAATTTAGGGAGACAAGATTGGTAGAAGTAAGTGTTGGTAAGTTTTGAATGTTTCTTAGGAAGACTTGGTAAGAAAATACTAAAATGGTATTTTTTTTTAAATGATCATAAACAACTTAGTAATTTTAAATAGTCACATTTTATTCATTAAATTTTACAAAATTATGCCCGTTAAAAATACGGGTGTTACAATATTTCTCGTAGCCACCTCACACTTAGTGAGTCCTGAAAAGATATAAACATAAGGGAATGAGCAACACTATGCTCAGTAGAGAAAGCCATTACTCACCTTCAGGTTTTTATCATTACCACATTAAAATCTGCATGGTTAGTAAGTCACATCATATTCCAGATTATGAGGTTTATTATGATCACATCTTATGGATACCGTAGTTAATCATTACCAAGTGTCATAATTACACATTTATACAAATATTACCAATCATCATTGTTCCTAGGTATCCATGTTAAATTGAGTATCACTCAACTCATCGAAACCCAAATGGCCGCACTTGATCACCCTATAAACATTCCAAGGGTGTTCCGGTGAGGGGACATCAAGCCCCGAGTCCTCACCAAATCAATTCCTGTACAGTGTGTTCTGGGACTTTCAACCCAAGGAAGCGTCATCACCTTCCCCCTATTTTACCTTTTTGGGTATTCATGCCCAAGGACGTAACCGCCGCCCTCTTCATGTCTCACCATTTCTCTATATTAAATCATTATTAATAGAGTCAGTTTTCCTAACCATGCTTCTCAATTTATAACATGTGTCAATTCATTATGTTCCTCGCCGTACAATACAAGACGAGTCCATGTCATAGTTTCATATGTGATACTCATATAATATCAATTCAACATAGATATATACATTGCGGCAAAACAATCAATTTTAATTCTATAAAAACCTCACAAAAATGAGTAATAGAATCCCTACCTTTCAAGCTTATCAACAGTCTCTTAATCCTGGAATCAATTAACGTTAGCTCCATACTCCCTTGATCTTGAACTACAAGCAAAACAGATCCAGTTGTATCTCGCTGTATCTACGAAGCATCCTCTGTAGTGCTCCTCGAGCGACTATGAATGGCTAGGAATGCTTCCTGGAGATCATACATTCTTGAAAACGTCATTCTGGACTCCGATACTGCTGTTTGAATCGCCTCGATTCGCGTGCAGTCGGTACCGGATGATTTTCATCGGAGTGGAATTTGCTCAAACGGAGGTCACCATTGCATCCAGAGCATCGAAACGAGTCAGGAGGCGGTCTCGGATCTTCGATCGGAGGTCCGGATCACAAAATCCCATTTTGGCCTTTGACTGGCCGTTGACCGACGTTGACCGGCGTTGACCGACTTTGACCGTCGTTGACCGGCGTCAATCGGGGTCCGTTGGCAGCTGGGCTCGGGCCTACCCCCCCTAAATCGACCCTTCTGAGTCCAATGGCGGGGTCAATTTCACCCAATTCTGCCTCTAACATAGCGGGTCGTGAAGTACAACGTCGGTAGAAATGGATGAGCTCCGATCTTGATTCTCCGACGATGGAAACCTGAAATTGGCTGAGGGCTTTTGCTACCCATCCTCCTATGAGCATTTCCCCTCATCCAATTTGAAGAAACGTGGCTGGGAAGAGCCAAAACGGAGGCTCCCGCGGCGGTTGACGGCGGCGTTGGCCGTTCTCCGGCGAAACTGGCTCCTTCCGTGCAATTGATCGAGGGGTTTTACTCTCCTTGATCCTCTAAACTCATTGGGAGGGGTGGTGTCAGTCACCTCCTCCGGCAAGGCGGAGTTCCACCATGGGGGCGGCGGTGCACGGCGGTAATAGGCGGGCAGAGCAATCCGACGGTTGTTGAGCTGCCACCAAGGGTGGGTTTTGTTCCTCTCATCACGGTGGTCGTGTGGGAACAAGAATCACGTCGATCGGACGTCGGACGGCGAAGATATCTCGTCGGAAAGAAATGGGTTTTGCCGCCACTTTGGGCGGCGCGTGTGGTCTCCTCCGGCGGCGTTTTGGGCGGCGCGGCACCTCGTTGGACTCAGCTCGTCGAGAGCTTTCCATTGGTGCGGGAGGTGTCGAAAACGGATGCCGAAATCTCAGACGATCTTTGAGGAGAGAGAGAGAATTTTTAGAGAGAGAAAGTAGAGAGAGAGAGTTTCGAATTATGAGAGATTTTCTGATTTTTTTTTTATATATATACTAGGTAATTAATCTAATTACCTTAATACCCTTAGGAGAATAACGGGTGTCACACATATCGAAGCACTTTTTTGACTTTGAGGTAAAAGAATTTTCTACATGACAGTAAAACACTGACCATAAGCCCCTATAATCTATACAATTCTCTCTAGTACCCATAAAAGAAAACATTTCCAACAATGCCTTTCACCGTGACACCACAAGTTGCAATGCATTCTACGAAATCAGGTTAATCATTAAGGCGAACACACTCCCAAAATTAGTATATCACCTAGATGCTTCCTTTTCCAAAGTGCATGTGCAATCAAGATATGAATCAATCAATCTCTAAATGAAACATAGGGCATGGAAATGCTAATTTTATTTGTTAGTCTTACCATAAGTTTTCACAGATAATGTCTTTGTGTTTTCTATAATTTGTAGAAATTCTTACGCATGCATTGAACATCAAGTGAAGTACATACAAGTGACCTATTACAGAATTCTAATAGTATATCTTTTGTCCCTGAATGCCAACAAATTTTAAAACTTCTAATAGAATTTATTGGATCATGGTAACATGCTAGGGGTCAAATTATTTTTGCTAATATGGTCAAAAACTTGATATTTAATATTGCCATTAGAGGTTCCAAATTCTTTGTTTATTATTTGGAAAAATGTGTGATAGGAAACACGGTTTTAAACTATTATATCACAACAAAATTACATCAAATTAAAAAAAAAGTGACAATTTAACGAAAAATATTAAAGATCTAATAGTTCAAAACCGTTAACATGGATAACTATTTTCTTGCCCTGTTAGTGAATTCTTTTGATTATTTTTCTTACCAAGTTTTTTTTTTCAAATTATATGGTAGAAAAAAAAATGTATTTACCCTCAAATAAAAGTTCTGATAGTATCCAAGTTTGATTGCAAGGTCGCATTATAATATATAACTAAAGATGTATACAAATTTAAGATAGCTTAATGAATTTCGGATGGACCAAGAGGCAATATGAGCAAGCTACAACATTAATGTGGGAATTTGTTGTACTACCATAAATTCTCGCCAGGGAAACCAAAACTAGACAATATAATCATCACTGGTTTCTAAGGAATCTCCAATTTTGAATAGCTATGAGTTGTAACTCTAATAAGTTTGAACACAACACAATCTTTACCAATTAGGGACATTCAAAGGGGGAGGGGCAAAAGTTTCCCCAATTCTTGAAGAAAAACCAGTGGACCAGTGGTAATGAGCAAAAAAAACCCCAAATAAAAAAAAACAGTGGTTTACTTACCTGATCAGAGAGGAAAGGCCGCACGCATGCACGCAGAGGAGAGGCCGAGAGAGGAGAGGGTGAGTAAGCCGCACACACGCGGCAGAGGAGAGGCCGAGAGAGGGTGAGTAAGAACGCTTTGCTAACCCAAGTCTGCTAGGGTTTTAGCAGAGGAGAGGCCAAGAGACGAGAGGGGCGACTAAAACTACAAAGCAGCAAAACACAACATTTTATTCTATGGAAGATAATAACTGAGTCTCCTATTAAATTATGTGTAAATATTCTATTTGGTTCGGTTCGGTTTTAAACCGAACCAAACATTTTCGAACCAAACATTTTCGGTTTGAAAACCGAACCGAACATTTTTGGTTTGTACGAAACCGAATTTTTCAGTTTTTGTCGGGCGGTTTTTTGATCGGCTTCGGTTTTTTGGTACAGCCCTACCCACAACCACCACCACACACCCCCCACCACCACCCCCCCCCCCCCCCCCCCCCCCCCAAAAAAAAAAAGAAAGCCTATTCGTGAAGATATGTTTTTTATACTTAGAAGCCATAATTTACAAATCATTGTCGTTTTTGAATATGATGTCCTTTCCTTGATTTGTTGTCGTTTGCATGAGAACTCTCCTTTTGGCTTTCCTTTCAATCTTATCGCTTACTTCGTGACATTATTGGCTTTCCAACGTCGCTGTCTTTATCTTCTGTCGTTTTCTGGTTGCTATTCACGCAGACCGTGTTTCTCGATGGTGTTATTTTACACAATTGCCGTTTTGCTTGAATTTTTGATTTTCAAATTTGATATTATTTTCTTTATTTGCCGTTTTTTCTATGTTTCAGTTCTTAAGGGATTTTTTTTGCTCTTTATTTGTGATCTTAAGAAGACGTCGTTTACAATTTTTTGGTCGTTTTCTGAAGTGTCCAATGTTGGTCTTGAATGTAATGCGGTTTCCTTAATTTGCTGTAATTTTGGGCATAACTATTATGGTTTTATTTATACGTTGTGTTTTAAGGGTATGTCTTTAAGATGCTGTTTCAATATGAAAATAACAATCATTAAAAATTAAAACATAGACATTTTGAGGCGGAGCCATGTACATATTAATACAAACTTTGTCTTGTGTCCCCACTAATCCAAAATTTTGTGCCCCACTAATCAACTTTGAGTTAATAATCTCCTATTAATTCGTTTTTGGTTTTACAATTTTTTTTCCTTTTTCTTTTTTGATTTACCTACTAGTCTCCGTCCCTATTAAAAAGGTGTTTGGAAGGGTGGTGGGAACCATTAGTTAAAACCACTTTTACTGTAGTATATAAAAGCTTTACACTGTAGTTTTTTTTTAATTGTTACTGTAGCATGTGAAAGCTTTATACGGTTTATAACTGAAAATGTGGTGAGAACCACTTTAGCCAAAAAGGGGTTATTTCCTTCCCAGCCTTTTTTTAGGAAATTGGTTCATCTTTTATTTTATTTTTCTCCCTTGGGTAATATTTTTAATTTTAGTTTTTTTTTGTTTTTGCCACTTATCTTCCTTTCACAGTCTCCTTATTCGTTTTACTTCCTTGTACGTCTTTGCTTTCTACTGTCCCTTTTTTAATGCCCTTCTAGTTTCCACAAGTAATACACGGGTTTCTCCAAAATATATGAACCTCTATAATATTGTATTTTATTTTTATGTTTATAATATTATTTATTAAAAAATATGTAATACTATTATAAAATATGTTGCTTTACTAAGCATTTCTAAAGGTTTTACTTGTTTTTTTTTTTTTTTTATCATTTTAGTGTGCGAATATGGCTTTTATTTTTGAATATTTGATATGTCTTGTAACTAATTCTGAAAATATTGTAAATATTTTTCTTGCAAAAATTTAAAGTCATGTTCAAACTTACACGAGTAATAGATCATTTTGGTTTCAACCACGCAAACCTTTTATCTTATTCTCTTGTTCTAATTTGTGGTTCATTGGTAGATAAAATTTAGTGGCTAGAGGCCTAGCAGTAAACCGGGCCTCCAATAGGCATGTTAATGCATCATGTATTTCTTGTTAAAAAACTATGAAGTCAAATTTAATGTCATTTAGGATATCATCCCATACAGAATATCAAGAAAAACAGATTCAGGTGTGCACTCTTATGGTGAAAGTTTTCATGCGGCCGTGAGGAAAAGCAAAGACTTCACGCGGCTGCCTGTGGAGAACAACGAAAATTATAGCGCGAGGCAAATCTCAAGCAGCTGCGCAAGCAAAGCATGCAGCTGTGTGTGTCCTCATTTTAAGGTTTGTTTCTTGTTATTTTGTAAACCTATAAATAGATAGATTATGTTATTTGTTTAGAGAGTAAAACTAAAAAGCAAAAAAAAAAAAAAGTGGTGGAGATGTTAGGAAAAATTCTACAGAGAGTGTATGCAATTCTTTTGTAAACTTCTTTATCATCATAGAGAATTATTATATAGTGGCTGAAAGTAGACGTAGCTCTCACATCGAAGATGAACCGTTATAATTTTGTGTGTTTTTATTTATTTTTTGTTTGCATATTTTAGTTCTAAGGAGAATTAAGGCTTCTAATTCCAAACATTTGTTGGCATTTATTATATATATAAACAAAAAAGTATCTTTATTTTGATCATTGTCTGATTTACTAGCTCATGTTTAGGCTGAATTAATCAAGGCAATCATCTTTAACCAACAAAAAAAAAAAAAAAAAAAAGCCGATCATATGTCATACAAAAAATCATGGTCTCAGCCCTGATCACGTATACATTAATCATGATTCATGCATGCCATAATTCCATTGATATATAGTTACATTTGCACATGGGCACGTCAAATTCTCAGTAGATTACATGGAAAAGAACTTAAAAAAATGAAGAAAAAAAAAACAAAAACAAAAAAACAAACAAACAAACAAAGAATGAAAAACAACAAGGATTCTGATCAGAGATTAACCCAACCAGCTAAATCGAAAGCAAACTTCCACATATAAATCTCGTATATATCATTCATGATTGGCTGGCCCACCCTCATGATGATCACCATGGTGCCTCACTTGGCCATTAATGTTCTCAAACACCACATGCCCTCTTCCCTCCCTGTTCCCATTAGGCTTAACACCATTCCCATTGGGAGCTGGTCTCTTATTGTCAAACCCAAACTCAATATCTCCTCCTCCTCCTCCTCCTCCTCCTCCTCCTTTAGGACGAGAATTGTTTCTGCCATCCGATCTTTCTTTGTGAGTACGAGATGGCTTGTGGGAACTTTGCGGCTTTGGCTTTTGGTTGTGGACTACTCTCCTGTTGCAGAGCCTACCAAGAAGGCAAGCAATGGCCGAAACGACGACTATGACGGCCAGGACGATGAAGACTGTCCCAAACGAGCCGTTTGAGTGGTGGGAAGCTGAGTCTGGGACTGGCTGTTTGGTTAATGGGTTCGGGTAAACTACAACTGGCTGTTGTTGCTGTGGTTGGTTTTGGGGCTGTGGCAGTTGTTGTTGAGGCTGGAAAGTTGACATGTTTTTGGGATTAGATTTTGGAGAAGAGAAGAGAAGATGTGGGATTTTAGTGCTTTGTTATGTAGTAGTATTAATGTTACAAGTGATTTAGAATTAGAGGGTTAATAATATGAGTGGTTCTTTGAGTGTGGGGAAAGGGAGAGTTTTGGATGTTACTCATGGGACAAGCAAAGGTTACTATTGTTGCCTGTAAGAAGGGGTTATGTATAATGGTGAGGTTCAAGTTTATTGGGGGGCTTGTTTAAAAAAAAAAAAAAAAAGAGAAAAGGAGAAGCTTTTCTTTAATAAAGAAAGAGAGGGCTCTAAAAAGATATTATCTTGTTTTCTTTACTGCAGAGTGGAGCTGCTGGATTGCTTTGTATAGAGAGAAAGTAAGATTTTGGAGCTTTTGGAAATATTCCCAAAGAGCCCATGAAAGAATGGCATTTGTTGGCAGGCACCCTCATTTTAATGTGTGTAATACGGGGTGATTATGGTGCCATTAGAAACATACAACCATGAATGTGTACACACTACATATTCATCCATAGCCAATATCTTAGAGAATTGTTCTTATTAAATTATCAGCAATCCATTTCATTTGTATTGATGATCTAAAAAGAACATTGGTCATTGGTGGATTGATTTGTACAAGAAGTCAAAACAAATTAAAACAAAAAAAAAAACCGAAAAAGGTTCACAAGTCAAATAAAAATTAAAACAAAAAAAAAACCGAAAAAGGTGCAAATAACAATGCACTTTAATTATTTGATTTGTCAATTTGCATGAAAGATGCTATGTTCCCATGGTTTTCAACAGTATGCACAAAGAGGTGCCGTCTTTTCACTCAAATCACAGAGTTTAAAGTGGTTAAAATTTGACGAGTATAGTATGAAATGAAAGAAAGTCTTGCACATATATTGTAAGCATATGACTCAAAGATGTGAGACCAAATTTGGCCTTCTGGGCCTTTTCTGGTCTAAAGATTTTAAAACTTCAAGATATTTTAGAGCCAGAAATTATGAGGGTCAAAATAGGGATCTGCGCAATGACAACATTTAGCATTTTCTCATAAAGACGCTTATCAACTCAATGGGGTCACTCACTGCTTGATTGTCTGACTTTAATTATTCCTTTTTCTTTCTAAAAAGAATTATTCTGCTAGAGTGGATTGAGCTTGATTTTTCTACTATCTTTTTTTTTTAGAACATTTTCTATTATCTATTGATGATTAGAACAATCATATATCTCACTTCTCAAAACAGGTCGGAGCATGAGCACAAGTACTATACCACCTTTGGGCCCTCAAATGAAACAAGTCATTCTCTGGAAGATGCACTTTGTATCACTTTATGCTTTTGCAATTGTATCCTTGCAATTGGTTGTAATTATATTTTACTCTTAATAATGCCACTTTATAATGGCATGGAGATTTTTTGTCCGCCCTTTTAAAGAACTAGCGTTGGTGAAAATCCATAACATTGTTCTATACATTGTTTATGATGTTTTTAGAAATATTTTTATGTGTTTTTTTAGATAAAAATTTAAAAAACACTCTTAACGCCCTTTTGAAAACAAAACTATTTTTACCTATTATTTTTAAGAAATCAAAAATTCTTAGAATAAGTAATTTACTACAAGGAAAATGGCTTGTCTATTTTTTTTTATATATTACACGTGGACTAGAAACAAGTATTGCCTTCTAAAACAAAGAATTTATGAATCAATTCCATATTTAAATTTGCATTAAATCTTCTACCAAAAAAATGCATGTTAAATTCACACAAAGATTCGAACAAAAGCTTTTCCTATGATGAAGAACGAATTTAATTTTAAGATATTTTGCGACTCTAGCTGCTGACATGAGAAAATTGTTAGACATGTATGCCCTAAGGAGTAAAAATGTAATAAGTTTTTGGAGACATTTTTATCAATAAAGAATTTATTCATTATTTATATACCAAATCTTGTCATCTTTACTTTCATATTTGTTGAATGTATGTTAAGCAAACAATAGTCTGAGACTGTCGGTCTAAATCTTAAGAATTGGACATATGATGGACGGATTATGCGGAAAACACGATTCTTAAGGTGAAGGTCTAAATCTTACGATCCGCAATCGAGGGAATAAAGTTGGACGCTTTGTTCATGCAAAGATTGTTATGTTGTTTATATCCCTTTAGGGAGAAGGTTTGTCTTGACCATCGGAGATGGACTCCGTGAATAAAAACATTGGCACGTTGTCATAGGTGACGATGTGTTTGATCAGGACATAAAGTGAATTGATTTGGATTAATAATTCTGTCTCGACAAATCGATTCACTTTAGACAATCATTTGTGTTGTATCTTAATCCTGAGATGGATAGTGGGCCTGTTGTCTTGACTTGTGTCTTTTGATGTACCAAAGGGTGACACCCACATCTTAATAGTGGTATGCATGCCGGAACGTTGGAGGCATGACTCTTGATGGCGTAGAATTGTTATTCATAGATATGGAATCTATAGCTCCTCCTTAGGAGTAATGATATCATCTTATATGCGTTATCCTGTAATTTAAAAACTGGAGCGCTCAACCATGTGTATACATAGGTGAAACCGAATGGTATACTGTCTTTGGATGATAAGTTTTTTAATGGTGAGATGATGGAACGTAAGATAAACATAATCGAAATATAAGACAGAACTTGTCCTTAAGCCGATTATGGATTATCATACGGGGATACGATACACTATGATATGTCATGGAGACTTGGCAATACAGGCTTCGTAATTCTATGTAGTTCGAGAGTGCAGCTTCAAGTTTTTAGTGGAGTAGTGTTGGAGTTGATAATTATGAAATGTATATCTGGGATATTGGGTATCATAATTTTCGGGAGCTTAAACTATATAGGTCTATTTGGTCCCCTTTGTTAGCTCACAACATCCTGTAACGACATAGCGTGCTTTTTCAATAATTGGTGACTTATGTTGGATTTATCAGATTGGTTAAATTTGAAAGAATTAAATAATTCATGTCTGTTTATCGGTTGAATTAATTTGTAATAAAATTAATTCAAGATAAACTTGTTGAATTATTGGGATCGGATAATTTTTGTTTGTTTATCGGTTGATTTAATTTTGGATAAATTAGATCAAGATAAACTTGTAGAATTATTGGGAATTAATTTATTTTCTTAGAGATTATCTAGATAAAGTTGTTTTGATCAGATAGCTTCTCTATTGGGTTATTTGAATTAAAACTAAGACTTTATCTTATAGAATCTCGGGTGAAAAATAAAAGATTTGCAAGATTTTTTATTCAGCAGTTCGGCCTACCGATGGACGTGTTCGACCGGCCGATGGGACCTGTTCGATCTGCCGATCAGGTGGTTCGGCCTGCCGATTAGCGAAAGATAAGATCACACGTTTTCACACGGATCTTATCAGATATTGATCCGAATTTGACTCTGATCCAAGTTTGGAGACTTAATCTGATAACGATTGACCCTAGGACCAACCTCTATAAATAGGGAGTGATTCTCACAAGTTACTAAGATCAATTGAGAGATTAAGAGCGATACTCTGCTAAGTGAGAATCTGAAAAACTCTCTGAGAGCTTTTGTTCACAAATCACGAACACTTGCTTTAGGTTCTCTCGATTGGTTGGAAGGAGAGTCACCGGTGGAAGAGCTGTACGTGTGAGCCCACACTCACTCTGGTCGTGGATAGAGAATAGCAAAGAAGACCAGTTGGTTGAGGCTCTTCTAGAACATTATTTCTCTTCACAGATTGTGGAGGTTCTTCGACACATAAATGTTAGTAAGATCTGGTTAATTTATACATATAGCATGTCAAACTTGTGTTTTTGGAAATTACTCTGATATAAATTTTTTTTAAATTCCATTGCGCACTCTTTTTCCAACAATTAGTATCAGAGCTTTGGTTTTTACATAAATTTACGAGTTTGTGATCATATTATATGTATAAATTTTGTGATCTTAATCTCTCATATGTTTGAATTTAATTTTATAAAGAGTTGGCACTCTAGGTTTCTATATATTATATATGTTGTCATGGATTATGTGGTGAATGTTTATTAATTAATTATGGTTGATTAAATCACTATTTAATTATTAATTAATTAATTAATTAATACCGGTTATGGTTCCTTAGATGTTAGAATGTGTATCTAAGTTTTTTCATGTAATTAGATCGCGGACTATCATCTCCATCTAGGAATTATTATTTAGTTTTAAATTTGTAAAAATTTTGTAATTAAATAATTATTCGGAGAAGACGGATCTAAAAGATTGATGATGATGCTCCCAAGTATTTCTCGAGTCTCTAATTTTATGTTTTTGAATTGCTGAAAATAAAATTGATGAATTACATTAAAAATTGTATTTTCTGGAATGAAGATTTCTGCTTGTTCGGCAGGCCAAAGGTCACAAAATGACAGGCCGAAGGTCACAGACTGGCAGGCCGGATGTACAGTTCGGTAGGCCGTCAGTGGGCAGAAATCAGGCGGCTCTACCGGCAGGTCGAACTTTCATGGGTCGGCAAGCTGACCCTCCTAATCGGTAGGCCAATGAAGCATGACCGGCAGGCTGATCACCCAGATCGGCCTGCCGACCTAGAACTGGAAAAGTTTCAAAAAATGTGCAGTTTTTTCATTGCAGTTTTAATTTTATTTTTGGGACAATTTTGAGAAACATTAAATTTAGATATGACCAAAAATATGAAATATTCGATTCATACGAGATTGAAGACTTGAAGATGGAATTCCATGAAGGAGGATACAACTTGAGGATTCAGGGATGCAGAATCGATAATATGTCTCAATTATTCTCTTGTAATCTTAGCTTTTTCTATTCTCTAGGATGGAGCCATAATATTACGGTTATATATAATTTTGCTTGTAGCTTTGCTTGATTGCTTTGCTTGTCTGCATTATAATATGATTTGCCATGTACATTGATGACATGTCATATAGAATAGGAAGTGCCGCTCATATTAAAATTGTTCATGCATGATCTTAAAATAAAACCTTGATTTCAAAAGATTGAGTGGGAGAAGGTTTTTGAAGAGAGAACCTAAGGCCTCCATCGTTGGTCTATAGGCATAACATGGTGGTCCCGACCCCTAGGAAGGGATTTTTATCATGTACCAGATTGGATCTCTGAAATGATAAGATATTTCAGCATGATTTATGGTTGCACACCCCTAGGCGGTGATTATAAATCATGGATAAAATATTAAAATGATGGTTATACACTCACGTTAATTTTATTATTAACCTCCCCTAGGAGCTCTGTTAATAAAATTAATGGCTAAAGAAACGATTATTAATATATGCTAAATCATACGGGTCTTGGATGACATATATTAATCAGGAGGGGATCCGTGTTCCTGATTGAATTTGGCATGACTCTCATAGGAGCTTGTTGAATTCTGAGTTGGGAATTATCGTTGTAAGGTTGTGATATTTTTAAGGTTTTGACACATAAACACATTTGTATGATTTTTACATGATTGTTATCTTACTAAATTATTATTCTATGTTTGCTTATATTTGGTATATGATTCTTTATTGTAGATTTAAAATGTCTAAAAACGCTTTATCATCGAGACTTGACAAAAACCTATTAACCGGTGAGACCTATAATGATTGGAAATAGAACCTGAACATCGTCTTGTCCTTTGAGAAACTAAAATATGTACTGACAACCTCTTGTCCTCCTGAGCCTACGGGAGACTTAAGTAATGAGCAATTCCAAGCGTATGATCGCTGGAAAGATGCTAATGATCAGGCCCGCTGTAATGACCGAAAAAATCCAAAAATTAATAAGTATAATTAATTAAGGATTTTTTCAAAATTACACAGCTAAGTACTTGAGAGAGTACAAGTTGAGCAATTATTAGCACGCAAATTTGAAGGTTTTACTAGCCATAAGACCTTAGAAATAAATAATGTTATGAATGCACAAATTTATGTGCTTTATTTATGAAACATGTAACAATGTAATGTTATGATAGTACATTAAAATAATTAAAAATAATTATTTAATGTGCTAAATTAAAAGTTTATGATTTATTGATTTCATGTACGAGCCAAAGAAGTGATTGTTATAAAAATCTCAATTAGAATGTTTAAATTGGGATTACTTAACAACATGTGGAATTTCCAACTTACTATGATGATGTGAAAAATTCCTATATGATGTCAGTTCAGTAAAAGAAACCCAAATCAAAAGTGATCACGAGCTCCATACCATAAATTGAAAATGGTGAGCACTAAGTTCAAGTATGCAAGATTTATGACATGTTTTACTATAATTGATCTCGAAATTTATAGAGATCATAAAGCAAGATAAGAATTTTAAGCAAGTTATATGAATCATTGGAAATTCAAGAATTGCAATATTTTGAATATGTATGGTTAATTATTATACACATTAATAATTACGAAAAGTTTATTATTATTATTGTAAAGACAATAATAATAATAACAATTGTCATAGTAATAGTAAAGAAGAAAAAGGACGTTGATTGGGTCCACAAATGTTACTCTATTGTTAAGTTGTGGAACCATAAATAGCTCTTTATGAGAAATAGTTCAGGTTATATCCGTAAAGCACGAAATTGTGCTAAGTTGGGAATTTTAAATTAAATTGACTTTTAGATAGTCAATTTAATTTACAAAACTTTTACAAAATTACAACTATTGTTTTCATAATGAAATTTAAAGTTTTCAACATGAAAATTTCTAATGAGAAATATATGTTATTACATTTTAAAGTTTTAAAAAAAAAGTTAAAAAAAAATAATAATAAAAATATTTATATTGAGCAAAGTTTTAAACATATAACATTTTCTTAAAATACATACATATGTATATATACACATGTATAAATATAGATACAGTTGTAAAAATAGTTAATCATCGATTTTGAAGACAAATGTTTCAAAGTTTACGGTCTTAAAATTAAATCACAAAATCCATATAGTATGGATAAATTTATGAAAATGATTTTTATGTCTGTATGAATATTTTAGTAACACAATGATACAACAAGAAAATTAAGAATTTAAGTAATATTTTAAAGAATGAGAATATTACAATTTTAAAAAGTACAGTTATGTCTATAAAAATTTCAAGTTTACGGATCATATTTGATCTATCCGGTACTGCATGATTTAGACTGTATGGACCACATGAGGCCTATAAATACATGACACAATAAAAAAAAAAAAAATCAGATCAATCACAAACAGCCTCTCTCTTTACTTTCTCTCTCTACTCTCTCTCTCCTCAAACTCAGCTCTGAGAATCCGGCCTCCATTTTCGACACCTCCCACACCAACGGGAAGCTCTCGTCGAGCTGAGTCCAACGGTGTGCTGAACAGCCCAAAACACTGCCGGAGGAGGCCACACTCGCCGGTTGAAGCCGCGGAAACACAGTACTTTTTTCGACGTGATTTCTTCACCGTCCGAGCACCGATCGACACGATCTTGGTGTCTATAGACTCAGCTCAATGAGTAGAACAAAATGCAACAGGTGATGCCCCTCGATTTTGGCCGGAGAAGCCTCGTCGGAGTCGCTTCTTGCGGCCGTTGCACCGCCCCCGATCCCGCCGCCTCTGGCGACGGTGATCGACACCGCCGCCACCATTCGACTCAGACGGCGGCGAGGAGTGAGAAGCACCTTCCAATTTCACGCCACAGCCGTCGCCTGTCGGAGATCGAAGACCGCCGTTAGCGCCACCGCGACAACCACCGTCGCCACCGTTCCCGACCTTCTTCCCCAAAATTGACTGAGGCAAAACACTCAGTGATGCACGGTGAAGCTTACCCAACCCTCAATTTCATGGGAACTCCGCCGGAGGACCACGATCGGCCTCCGCCTTTGTGAACCGCCGTGAGGAGCTTCAGGCCGCCGTTCTACCCAGCGGTGTGGTACACCACCGCCACCAGCATGCTCAGACAGCCATGGAGAAGGAAATTCCCAAGCCAATTTGGGGCCAACATTGGCGAAGATCCACCGCCCGAGCCACCGGTTTTGGCCGAGGATCCCCTCTTCGATTTGTGCTGATGGAGGCAAAATTGAATGAAATTGACGTCACCATTGAACTCAGAAGGGTCGACTTAGGGGGGGTAGGCTAGAGCCCAGCCACCAACGGAGCCCAACGGTGGCGGTCAACCACCGGTCAACGGTGGTCAACGGTGGTCAACGGCCGGTCAACACCACTTTGGGTTTTTATGATCCGGACCTCCGATCGAAGATCCGAGACCGCCTCTCGACTTGTTTCGATGCTCTGAACGCAATGGTGACTTCCATTTGAGCAAATTTCACTCCGATGAAAATCGTCTGATACCGACTGCACGCAGATCGAGGCGACTCAGACTGTAGTAACGGAGTTCAAAATGATGTTTTCAACAATAATAAATCTCCATGGATCATTCCTAGCCATCCACAATGGTCCAAGGAGCACTGCTGAGGATGCAGCGTAGACTGTGGATACAGTAAGATGCAACTGGACCCGTACAGCTCGGAGTCCAGGTAAGTAGGAATCTCACCTACAGTATGAATAGTTTTAAAAATAGATTAATTTTAAATATTTTCATAAAATTTATGAGAATGCATGATCAGTGATTTATTACACTGTTATAAGTTATGATGTGATATGCTATGTTATGAAATGATGTGAAATGCTGATGACGATGATGATGATGATGATATGATTAATGTGTGATGTATGCAATATATAAATTATATTGTTTAATCACCTTCAAGTGAAGTTGTGACACCCGTTATTCTCCTAACGGGTATTGAGGTAATTAAATTAATTTTTAATGTATAAAAAAAAATTGCTTCATTTAAATTTATTTTATAATATTTATTTTTTATCTATTTTTAAGTTTTCTAAAATTCTCCTATATTTATTTAGTATGATTACTAAAAAGCCTTAGAACTTCTAATAAATCTCAAAAATGTCATATTGGCATTATGTGTGTTAAAGTCTTTAGATGAGACATAAGGATATCTTTTCCAACTACTCTTGACCCTCATTTTCTTTATTTCCTCCGTGACATGCTTCAACATGTCTCCTCTATAATTGTTTCTATCACTTCTCTTCAAAGACTTCATCTTTTCTTCCTTTCTCTTCCACGGTTCCCACACTCTTCTTCTCATTTCTTTGCTGAAGCAAAATACTTAGAGAACTTCTTCAAGGCAGCCATAAAAATCAGCCACCATCACCTCCATTTGAGCAAGAATTTCAGTCATACCGAAGTAAAGGAACCTGTTTTGAAGCCATTTCAAGCTTCCAACTAACCATAATCCGAGGTTAGAATCTTATGAACAAATTTAGTCTTTCATTTATAAATTTTCTTTTATACTAAAGGATTATTCAAATTTGCGTTCTTAAACCTAAGTATATGTTTGTTGCTATTTTGGAGCATATGTATGAAGTCTAAGTGTATATACCCTAGACAGAAAATTTATATTGTTAAACTTTGTAATACCTCTATGGGCAGTGGTTATTTCTTGAAATTCTAAGATTAAATTAAAATGAATTTTATGAATTGGTTTGCATATTTGAAAAGTAGCATCCTAGGCTTTCTAACGAGCTATCATAAACCTAAATCGGAGTTGTATTTTATTTTCTAAGAATTATTTAATTTTTGTATTGGAAACTAGTAAATCTGCCAGTTTGTTATGGTATACCAGCTGCTAACCTGAACCAAGAACCCATCTTTGCTCACCACCTAATTCTTTAATGTCTTGCAACCTTTCCAATATTATCCTAAGTGATTGATGAATCTTATTAGGGACTAAAGCATATAGATTACTTGTTCACATTTTATATTGTGTTAAGACAAAAATTGTTTACTGTGGTATTCGAAAGAGATTTATATAAAAGCTTTAATGGCATACTAGTAAGATAGGTTTACACATGATTTATTTATGAATGTAGTTGTATGTTGTGCTTTAGTTTTAATTGTCCTTATGCACGCCTTAGGATCAAGGGAGTATGGAGCTAACGTTAACTGATTCCAGGATTAAAAGATTGTTGATAAGCTTGAAAGGTAGGGATTCTATTACTCATCTTTTGTGAGGTTTTTATAGAATTAAAATTGATTGTTTTGCCGCAATATATATATATCTATGTTGAACTGATATTATATGTGTATCACATATGAAACTATGACATGGACTCGTCTTGTATTGTACGGCGAGGAACATAATGAATTGACACATGTCATAAATTGAGAAGCATGGTTAGGAAAATTAACTCTATTAATAATGATTTAATATAGAGAAATTGTGAGACATAAAAAGGGCGACGGTTACGTCCTTGGGCATGAATACCCTAAAAGGTAAAATAGGGGGAAGGCGATGACGCTTCCTTGGGTTGAAAGTCCCAGAACACACTGTACAGGAATCGATTTGGTGAGGACTCGGGGCTTGATGTCCCCTCACCGGAACACCCTTGGAATGTTTATAGGGTGATCAAGTGCGCCCATTTGGGTTTCGATGAGTTGAGTGATACTCAATTTAACATGGATACCTAGGAACAATGATGATTGGTAATATTTGTATAAATGTGTAATTATGACACTTGGTAATGATTAACTACGGTATCCATAAGATGTGATCATAATAAACCTCATAATCTGAAATATGATGTGACTTACTAACCATGCAGATTTTAATGTGGTAATGATAGAGGTGAGTAATGGCTTTCTCTACTGAGCATAGTGTCGCTCATTCCCTTATGTTTATATCTTTTCAGGACTCACTAAGTGTGAGGTGGCTACGAGAAATATAGTTGAGGAAGTGATGTAGCTATATTACATTGGGACTGCTTCAATTGTTGAGAATGTTCTTCATGATAATGTAAGCATCAATTGTTACTTTCTGTGACTGTATTACAATGTGTTGAGGGTTAAAATGATGATGACAACAGTTTATATTATTAAATTTAAGGTGCTACATTAAACTGTGGTTTAATTGTCGTTTATATTTTTATTTTTGAGTTGAGAGTTTTCATTTAAGTCCCGGGCAAATTTTATTTTTAAGGTTTTACTTTTATTATTTATTTTTATTTTATCTCATTAAAAACTGTTAACCCCCATATAGGGGCGTTACAGAAGTATGATAATGATTTACGATTCATCTATGATTATGAGTTACGATTCATGAATTACGAAATTGTGATGTCATGTAGTGATAAGTCATACTGCATACACACAATATGACAAGTGAAACTTATGAGACAAGTTAGGGGTGTCGTACCAACCTCCCGACCCACGGGGAGGCTCCATGTTAAAGAAATGAATGATCTTGGTGTCGTTGGGACCTCGCGAACCCTAACTTCCCAAGACTCGCGCGCAACCGGTACGATCACTTGGGCCTAAAGTAAGAAGATAATGTACAGCTTAAATAAATAAGCATAAATCAAGTTGATAAGCAAGCGTAAAATGCTCATGCATATTTTTATCAAAGTGATTTTTAATTGTGTTTTGCGAGGTTAATTTCCTACTTGCTGAGCGAAAGCTCATTTAAGTATGTTCATGCTGTAGGTAATAAAAACCTATCAGCGACACTTGATGGGCAATGGTGAGCGACGGACGAATGGTGAAAATGGGAATGGATACCGCTCACGTAATGTAATATTTCCGCATTAGTATTTTATGAATTTATGCATGTTTTATTTTACGAAATTTCGTATGTTTACACCTTACGAAAATTTATGTGCATATGAACAAGTAAATAATTTACGTAATTATGTTTTAAAAACCGAGCTTGTGATTACGCAACCTTGGTTCAGAGGATTTCAAAGTTTAAAGATGTTGCAATAAACGATGCAACAAATGCACGAAATTTATAGGAAATAAAATTATAAGTTTATCTAGAATTGCAAAGGATTATTGGAGTTTTACATTAAGTTAAAAAATGAAGTTATGGATATGTTTTTATGAAGTTATTATGAAAGTCTTAAAGAAAAGCTTTAAGAAATTAGTAACTTAAGCTTAAAAGTTTAAGTTGTAAGAAATTATGTTTTATTAAGTTTAAAAAGGTTAACTTTTAAGAGAATACAATGTTATTTTTAAGATGTTAAAAATATAAGCAACAATATATAATAATTGCTAAGAAAGTTTTAGAGAGCATTTAAATGAGATTTTATTTTAATATTTAATTTAAAATTGTCTTGAAAATAGTTTTATCTATATTGAGAAATGTCCTTAAAGTAATACTTGCTAAATAATTACTTTTATGTTTTAAAAGAAAAATTTCAAGAAAAGTACTATGGTTATGTTTTAAGAAATTAACGTTATGAATTATGTAAATGATCATGCTTTTAGAAATTATAACTATGTTAAGACGTAATGTTTATTATTACCTTATTATCACGTTTCAGAATTTTATGTATTATGTTAGGTTTACGCAATAAAGTTTTCAGAAATGATTATTATATCTTTTAAGGTTATATGTTAAGAATTCTTTATCAAAAAAATTCGTTTGTTATTAAGATTTGAAAAATAGTTATTATTTCCTCTAAGGTTTCATGTTAAGGATTCCTTAGTAAGAATCCATTTAAAAAAAAAAATTATCACGAATTTCTCTACCTTAATTGTAAGTAAGTTTAAGTTTATGATGATGCTTAAGTTAAGTGACGGCCACGTAAGGGTGGGTCGTTACACCCGCTGCTATGTTATGGCTAGCATGAATAACGTGTTGCATGCTCAACATCAGGATTATGAGACTGCGAAGCAGATCTTGGATAATTTTGAGGATATGTTTGGAGGCCAAGCCATAACAAAGCGGCAAGGGGCGCTTCAAAAACTCTTAAACTGCAGATAGAGGCCGGGGACATCTACGAAGGAGCACATGATGTTGGTCATGGGTTACCTCGCTGAGGCTCAAACCAATGGAGCCAACATCGATGCTGAAACTCAGATGACTATGGTCTTTGAGACTCTGTCTAAGGAATTTATTCCGTTTAGAGCTACTTTTAATTTAAGCAATAGACGGGATATGACCTTAACAGAATTGATGAAACAGTTACAAGAGTTTGAACTGCTGATCAGGGAGTCTCCTACAGGTGGTGAGGCCAATATAATAGCTGCTTCAGGTTCCAATCCTAACTCCAGGAATGGAAAAAAGCAACGGGCCAAGAACGGAAAATGTTCTATTCCTGCTACTACCAAGAGCAAGAAGAAGAAGAAGAAGAATAAGAAGAACCCAAAGAAGCTTAAGTGCTTCTTCTATGGGAAGATCGGGCATATCAAGAAGCATTGCAAGGACTTCCTTTCCAAAGAAGGTAGGTGTGAACTTTTGTATTTAGAAACTTGTTTGGTTGAGGAATCTAGTGACATATGGGTCATAGATTCCGGCGCAACTAATCATGTTTGTGTTTCTCTGCAGGGATTCAAAGAAACGAGAAGTCTACTGCATGAAGAATTCACGCTTCGGATTGGGGATGGATCCTTGGTTTCAGCAAAAGCAGTGGTAGACGTCCATCTTTATTTTGACAATTATAGGAATTTATTTTTTCAAGATTGTTTTTATGTTCCTAAATTTAAAAGGAATTTAATTTCTATAGCTTGTTTATTTAAAGACTCCTACTTGGTTTTTTTTAATGATAAAGTGGTGATTCATAAATATAAATCTTTTATCTGTTCTAGATGGATGTAAAATAATCTATATTTTATCAAACCTAAGATGGACTTATTGCTTAATGCTGAGATGAATGATAATAACTCTAAAAGACTTAAAACTTCTCACTCTAATAAGACTTATCTTTGACATTTACGCCTTGGTCATATTAACCTGAATAGGATTCAAAGGTTGGTAAGGGAAGGACCTTTAAGTCACTTGAAGGTGGAATCTATACCTCAATATGAATCTTGTTTGGAGGGTAAAATGACCAAAAGACCATTCGGGTCTAAGGGCAATAGGGCCGAAGGGGTTCTAGAACTTATGCATAGTGATGTTTGCGGACCCGTGAACATCCAGGCACGAGGAGGGTATGAGTACTTCGTCACTTTTATTGACAATTACTCAAGATATGGGTATGTGTACCTGATGCACCACAAAAGCGAAACTTTTGACAAGTTCAGGGAGTTTTAGGCTGAAGTGGAAAAGCAATTGGGTAGACCCATAAAGGCACTTCGATTAGATCGAGGTGGGGAATACCTTTTTGATGAGTTCTTGGAACACTCATTAAAGAAAGAGATTTTATCCCATTTGACTGCGCTGGGCACTCCACAGCAGAATGGCGTAGCGGAGAGAAAAAATAGGACTTTGTTGGACATGATTAGGTCTATGATGAGTTATTCATCATTGCCTTCATCCTTTTGAGGGTATGCACTATAAACCGCATGTTATCTTTTAAAAAATGTACCTTCAAAATCGGTCCCTAAAACTCCTCACCAGTTGTGGACGAGTAGGAAGACATCCTTAAACCATATTCACATATGAGGATGTCCGGCTCATGTCTTGTTTAAGGATTCGAATAAGTTGGAAGCACGTTCGGATGTTTGCGTGTTTATAAGATATCTACAAGGGACTAAAGGGGGCTATTTTTATAACCCAAAGGAAAATAAAGTCGTGGTTTCAACTAATGCAACTTTCCTTGAGGAGAGTTACATGAACGACTTTAAACCTCGAAGCAAAGTAGTGCTTGAGGAGTTAAGGAGTGATTCGATCACTCCGGAGGTTCCGAACGAAACCGTTCCAATCAGTGTAGAAAAACCAAACAAACCTGAACAACAACCTTAGGGGCTTCGGCGTAGTGGGAGGATCGGGCGTCAACCTATGAGGTATATATTCAATATGGAGGTCTTCTTGGTTGAACCGGATAAACATGACAAGGATCCTTATACTTACGCAGAAGCTATGGAGGATGTTGATTCAAAACTTTGGACAGAGGCCATGAACACAGAGATGAAGTCTATGGAGACTAATCAGGTCTGGGAGCTTGTGGATTTTCTCGAATGGGTAAAACCCATAGGATGTAAGTGGATCTACAAGAGGAAAAGAGGAGTGGATGAAAAGGTCGAAACCTTTAAGGCTAGACTGGTAGCTAAGGGTTATACGCAAAAGGAAGGAATCGATTATGAGAAAACCTTTTCGCCTGTAGCCATGCTTAAGTCCATCCGGATTCTCTTGTCCATAGCTGCTGCTCTCGACTATGAGATTTGACAGATGGATGTCAAGACGACTCTTTTGAATGGCTATCTTGATGAGTCCATTTATATGGAACAACCAGATGGGTTCAAGGTCACGGGTCAAGAGGGTAAGGTTTGTAAGCTGCTGAAGTCAATTTATGGACTTAAGCAGGCTTCTCGTTCTTGGAACATAAGATTTGATCAAGTGATCAAGACTTATGGGTTCTCACAAAATGTGGATGAACCATGTGTTTACAAACACATTAAGGATGAGAATGTAGTTTTATTGCTCTATGTAGATGACATTTTGCTAATTGGCAATGACATTAAGGCATTGTCATTGGTCAAATTATGGTTGACCAAGCAGTTTGACATGAAGGACTTGGGTGAAGCTAATTTTGCTCTTGATATCCAGATCTTTCGAGATAGGAAGAACAAAATGATAGCTTTGTCCGAGGCCGAGTACATAGATAAAATTCTCATGAGGTTTACAATGCAGGATTCGAAGAAAGGTGGGCAACCATCTAGGTCTGGAATTACTCTTTCTAAGAAAGACTCTCTAAATTCTTATGAAGAAAAAGAATACATGAAGAAGGTGTCTTATGCTTCGGCAGTGAGTAGTCTCATGTATGTCATGCTTTACACACGATCAGATATTAGCTATGTGGTCGGGATTGTAAGTCGATTTCAGGCGGATCCAGGACTGAACCATTGGGTTGTGGTAAAACATATTTTCAAGTACCTAAGAAGGACTCGATGGTATATGCTTGTATATTTGAGTAAGGACCTGACTCCTCTAGGATATACTGATTTAGATTTTCAATCCTGTATGGATTCTAGGAAATCGACTTTGGGTTTTGTGCTTACTCTGGGCAGGGGTGCCATTAGTTGGAGAAGTGCTAAACAAGATTGCACTTCGGATTCAATGATGGAGGCCAAGTATGTGGCAGCTAATGATGCTTTGAAAGAAGCAGTGTGGCTCCGCAAGTTCCTTGGGGATCTTAAGGTTGTTCCTAGTATGAATAAGGCGGTATCACTGTACTGTAATAACAGTGTGGCAGTAGCTAATGCTAAGGAACCAAGATTTCACAAGTAGAGTAAGCATATTGATCGAAAGTATCATGTGATAAAGGACTTTGTTGAGGGCGGGCATGTCACGGTGTACAAGATCATGTCAGAGGACAATTTAGCTGATCCATTTACGAAGACGCTTACTGGGATAGTCTTCGAGAGGCATGTGGAAGCGATGGGGATGCGAGATTTGTCATATTTACTCACTTAGTGCAAGTGGGAGATTGTTAGACATGTATACCTTAAGGAGTAAAAATATAATAAGTTTTTGGAGGCATTTTTATCGATAAAGAATTTATTCATTATTTATATACCAAATCTTGTCCTCTTTACGTTTATATTTGTTGAATGTATATTAAGCAAACAATAGTCTGAGACTGTCGGTCTAAACCTTAAGAATTAGGCATATGATGGACGGATTATGCAGAAGACACAATTCTTAAGGTGATGGTCTAAATCATACGATCCACAATCGAGGGAATAAAGTTGGACGCTTTATTCATGTAAAGATTGTTATGTTGTCTATATCCCTTTAGGAAGATGGTTTGTCTTGACCATTGGAGATGGACTCTGTGAATAGAAATATTTGCACGTTGTCATAGGTGACGATGTGTTTGATCAGGACATAAAGTGAATTGATTTAGATTAATAATTCTGTCTCAGCAAATCGATACACTTTAGACAATCATTTGTGTTGTATCTTAATCCTGAGATGGATAGTGGACCCGTTGTCTTGACTTGTGTCTTTTGATGTAATAAAGGGTGACACCTACATCTTAATAGTGGTATGCATTTCGGTACGTTAGAGGCATGACTCTTGATGGCGTAGAATTGTTATTCATAGATATGGAATCCATAGCTCCTCTTTAGGAGTAATGATATCATCTTATATGCGTTATTCTGTAACTTAAAAATTAAAGCGCTCAACCATTTGGATACATAGGTGTAACCGAATGGTATACTGTCCTTGGATGGTAAGTTTTTTAATGGTGAGATGATGGAACGTAAGATAAAAATAATCGGGAAGGTAAGACAGAACTTGTCCTTAAGCCAATTATAGATTATCATATTGGGATACGATACAATATAATATGTCATGGAGACTTAGCTATACGGGCTTCGTAATTCTATGTAGTTCGAGAGTGCAGCTCCAAGCTTTTAGTGGAGTAGCGTTAGAGTTGATAATTATGAAATGTATATATGGGATATTGGGTTTCATAATTATCGGGAGCTTGAACTATATAGGTCTATTTGGTCCCATTTGCTAGCTCACAACACCTTGTAACGACACGGCGTGCTTTTTCAATAATTGGTGACTTATATCGGATTTATCAAATTGGTTAAATTTGAAAGAATTAAATAATTCATGTCTGTTTATCGGTTAAATTAATTTTGTAATAAAATTAATTCAAGATAAACTTGTTGAATTATTGGGATCGGATAATTCTTGTTTGTTTATCGGTTGATTTAATTTTGGATAAATTAGATCAAGATAAACTTGTAGAATTATTGAGAATTAATTTATTTTCTTAGAGATTATCTAGATAAAGTTGTTTTGATCAGATAACTTCTCTATTAGGTTATTTGAATTAAAACTAAGACTTTATCTTATAGAATCTTGGGTGGAAAATAAAAGATTCGCGAGATTTTTTTTTCGGCGGTTCGGCCTACTGATGGACGTGTTCGACCGGCCGATGGGACCTGTTTGGCTTGCCGATCAGGTGGTTTGGCCTGCCAATCAGCGAAGGATAAGATCACGCGTTTTCACACGGATCTTATCAGATATTGATCCGAATTTAATTCTGATCCGAGTTTTGAGACTTAATCTAATAAAGGATTGACCCTAGGACCAACCTCTATAAATAGGGAGTGATTCTCACAAGTTACTAAGATCAATTGAGAGATTAAGAGTGATACTCTGCTAAGTGAGAATCTGAAAAACTCCCTAAGAGCTTTTGTTCACAAATGAAGAACACTTGCTTTGGGTTCTCTCGATTGGTTGAAAGGAGAGTCACCGGTGGAAGAGCTGTATGTATGAGCCCACACTCACTCCGGTCGTAGATAGAAAATAGCAAAGAAGACCAGTTGGTTGAGGCTCTTTTGGAACGTTATTTCTCTTCACAGATTGCAAAGGTTCTTCGGCACATAAAGCTTAGTAAGATCTGGTTAATTTATACATATAGCATGTCAAACATATGTTTTTAGAAAATTACTCTAATATAAATTTTTTTTTAAATTCCGCTGCGCACTCTTTTTCCAACAAAAATTACAAATGAATTTTAACCCAAACACAAATGTTTGTGAGCCCTAACTTTTGCATTTCACAAAGGATGGGGCTCACTGAAGTGTATGCCCCACTCTTTATTAGAGTGTGAAGCCAGTGAATTATAATATGCCCTAACTCTTTAGTCGTAAAATAAGACAGAATAAACTCCGACAAGGCTAAGAGTTGGTATAGCCTATAGAGGTTCATGACTGGTAGTATCGAAAACAATATGAATTTTACAGGTTAGGGTTAGACAAAAAAAAAGAAAGACAAAAAGACTGTTTTTGTGTTATTTACGAACAAAGTACAATTGATTTGTGTGTTCAAGGATAGCCCATTCTTCAAATTAGGTTGTGCTTTGATAACATAGATGGATTTCAAATCGCAGTTAGTGAAAAAAAAAAAAAAAGACCGGCAATATCATCTAAAACAATACAAATTTTGCAGGTTAGGGTTAGAAAGAAAAGAGAAAGACAAAAAGACTGTTCTTGTGTTATTTACGAAGTGATTTGTGTGTACAAGAATAGTCCATTCTTCAAATTAAGCTCTGCTTTGCTTGGAAGATTTTGACAAAAGGGCCAAAAAAAATTCTATTTAGGTAAATGACCTTTTTTTTTTAGAACTAAAAAACATGCTTTTCTATGCAGGTAAACTGTCTCAGTTTTTTTAAAAAAAATAAAGAAAATGACTATAACAGGATAAGGAACCTCAACAGGATAAAAAAAAAAACTAAAACTGTTTTGATGTCTAAAAAATATTTTTTTTAGTGCCAAAAACTATCAAAAAAATGGACCATATACCCAAAAAAATTTTCCCAAGAGGCCCTTTTTAAAAATCCCCCTGCCCTTGTGCTTTGACAACATGGATGGATTTCAAATCGCAGTTAGTGAAAAAAAAATGAGGTTCCAAAAACGATGTAAAAAGCTCTGAGGTTATGCTGGATTTTTTATTTTTTTTTTGTTATAAATCTTTCTATCTTTATTTAGTGAAATTCATTGATGATCAATATATCAGCAAAAGAAAAGAAATTCGTTTATGGTCACAATATAATAACAAGACACCTTTATGATATTTGAGCGCATTTAGCTAGCAGCGGTGCGCCGTTTTGGTCTGTTCTTAAATTCATTTTCCCTTTTTTTTTTCTTTGAAGGAAAATTTCATTTTCTTGTTATTATCTGTGAAATTCGTTTATGGCCATATTAAATAACATACATCGGCTGCATATGCAATTTGCAAACGATTTTAATTAGCTATTAAATACTTCATTTTACTTCGGCCAAAAAAATGTTTTGGAGCAAAAGTTTAATTTTTAAAGAGATTTTCTTAAAAAGTTTAAATTTAAAATATATATTTCAACTTATTCTCAAAACGCGGTGAAAGTTCTCTAACAGTCAAAATTAATAAGGTGTTAAAAAAAGGACTTCACAAGGTGCCGATAGGACAGTGAGAATTTCGACTCGTGAAAGCAGGCCGACAAGAAGTATAATTGGGTTGTCTTTTGTCGAAGGCCCATGAAAAGTTCAACCAATGGATTGGGAACACATAGAAATGCAAACACTATTTCAAAAAAAGGATTTATTGCGTGGTAGACATGACGTGTGGAACAACAAAACGACAACGACCTGATTGAAGGTCGTCGAGTTCATTTACTTCGCACCCAAGTTTCGTTCTATTTTTGTGAAAAGCATGTTTAAAGTTAATTTTTTGGTTTAAAATATTATAATATATAAATATTTTATATTATTATAATATATAAAATTTTAGTTTATTTTTATTAAAAAATTAGTCGTAACCTTGTTAGACCCCATTAGTCTTTTTTCAATTCTTATATATATTTTTTGGTCGTATTATAGTGAAAAGGCCGAGAAATCTCCTTGTCAAAGAAGACAACAGAGAAGCACCTCCCCGAGGTGTACATATAGACCCAAAAGCAAGGCGAGAAATTAACGCAACTCAAAAAAAGACTTAACAAAGAAGGAAAAAAAAAAAAAAAGGACCCAAAGCTCAGTTCACTCTCTGTGCAGAGATTCGAAAATGGCGAACGGCGATGTTGATGGCGTCTCTCATGACTTATCGGCGCTCTTCTCCTCCGACCAGAGGGACTTCCTCGTCCGCAACAATGGCGACCAGGTACGACTCTCGCATAGAAACAATTCGGTGCTTTGTAATATCTTAAAACATCGTATTTTTCTTTCGACTTTCGTCAGTTTTTTTTTGCTTTATTTGTGAGCTTTTTGACTGATCGGGTTTTGTTGACTTTTGATGTTTTTAGGTTGAAATTAACTTTTTTGTTATTAGTATTATTATTATCTAAGTGGGTTTCTTATTATGCCGAATTAAAAGTTTAATTGATGATCAGATGGTTTCAGATATTTCATTTCTCTCTTTGTTGTAAGGTTTATGTGATTTTTTGGAATTTTTTAGTTTAAAATTAGTTTGTTCTTCTCGCTTCGTTGCAGGGTTTACGAACTAGTAGTCTTGAAAAGTTTCAATTCGATGATGAGCAGATGGTTTTTTATGTTTGTTTCTCGCTTTATTGCAACGTTTTTCTGCTAGTCTGGAAATGTTTTTTGATTGATTGTTCAAATTTTGTTGATTTTTGGTAATTTCAGGTTGCAATTAGTAGCTTGAGCGGGAAGATTGTGGGGATATATTTTTCTGGATCGTGGTGCGGTCCTTGTCGCCGTTTCACTCCCAAGTTGGTTGAGGTCTACCAAGAAGTGGCGTCGAAAGACAACTTCGAAGTGGTCTTTGTGTCTTCTGATAGAGACGACGAGGCATTCAATGGCTACTTCTCTGAGATGCCATGGCTTGCCATCCCCTTTGCGGACTCGGACACAAGGAAGCGCTTGAAGGAGTTGTTCAACGTGAGGGGGATTCCTAATCTTGTCTTTATCGACTCAAATGGGAAAGTTGCAACTCAGGATGGGACCATGATTGTGATGGAGTATGGAGTTGATGGCTATCCGTTTACCCGTGAAAGAATCAACTTCTTGAAAGAGGAAGAAGAGGCAGCAAAGAGGAACCAAACCTTGAGTTCTATCTTGGTTTCTAGGTCCCGTAATTATTTGGTCTCAAATAACGGGAATCAGGTAAAATTTTTGTTATTTACATTTGTAGGCTAGCTCTGTTTTAGATTTTTATTAAGTGAATTACATCAATGATGATCTTTCAATATATGTATTGACAGGTTCCAGTGTCCGAGCTCGAAGGGAAAACGGTTGGCCTCTATTTCTCAATGAGCACTCATGAACCATGTGTTGAATTTACTTCAACACTTGTAGATGTTTACAATAAGCTCAAGGAGAAAGGTGAGAAATTTGAGGTTGTTTTAATACCTCTCGACTATGAAGAAGAGGAGTACAAACGAGGGCTTAAGACGGTGCCATGGTTGGCTTTGCCTTTTAAGGACAAAAGCTGTGAAAAGCTTGTCCGATACTTTGAGCTTGAAACCATCCCTACACTGACTATAATAGGCCCAGATGGCAAGACTTTGAACCCCAATGTGGTTGACTTTCTTGAAGAACATGGCATTGATGCCTACCCTTTTACACCTGAGAAGCTCAATGAGCTTGCTGAGATTGAGAAAGCAAATGAAGCGTCGCAGACATTGGAGTTGCTATTGGTTTCTGGAGATAAAGATTTTGTGATAGGAAAAAATGGTTCCGAGGTACACTTGTTCATTCTGCTTATTCTGAATATGTGTTTCTTGATAGTTTTTCTTGTTAGTTATGTATTGTATTATAGGAGGACTCAGATATACAATGCTGCCTTTGATTAGGTACCTGTGTCTGAACTTGTTGGGAAGAACATTCTGCTCTATTTCTCAGCTCACTGGTGCCCACCTTGCCGTGGATTCACTCCAAAGCTTATCAAGGCATATCATGACATTAAAGCAAAAGACACTGATTTTGAAGTGATATTCATCTCAAGTGACAGTGATCAGTCCGCCTTCGATGAATACTACTCCGGCATGCCCTGGTTGGCCCTTCCTTATGGTGATGAGAGGAAGAAACTTTTGAACCGCAAATTCAAAATTGAAGGCATTCCTACAGCTATAGCCATTGGCTCCTCTGGTCGAACGGTCACAAAGGAAGCACGAGACCTCATAGGTGTTCATGGGGCTGATGCTTACCCATTTACCGAAGAACATCTGAAGCATTTGGAGGAACAGGCTGACGAAGTGGCAAAGGGGTGGCCTGAGAAATTGAAGCATGACCTCCATGATGAACATGAGCTTGTACTCACTCGCCGCAATGCATATTGCTGCGATGCTTGTGATGAGACAGGACGTGGATGGTCCTTCTACTGTGAGCAGTGTGATTTTGATCTGCATCCAAAGTGCGCTTTGGAAAACAATGAAGAAGCAGAGGATGAACGGAGAACTGCGGGGGGATTTGTTTGTGAAGGTGATGTGTGCCGCAAAGTTTGATAAGCCATCCAAAATTTTGCCATGTGTTTATCTGGTTTGCACTTCCCTGGCGTCTAGTCTTCTTCATTGTCAAATAAGAACATTAGAATGTGTGCGCACAAGTATGACGTTTTACTTTTCATGAATGCTAATAATAAGGCTTTCTATGTGATTGCTTATGATCTGTAGTAGTCGGCGAGTGTAATGTTATGGGATTTTATATTAAAAAAACGTTAGTACCATGTATGCAAATAATTTGTTTAGGCTGTTTTGAGATGCTGAATTATCCTTTGGTCCTTTGTTCTTGTTTGTACTCGAAATAAAAATTCTAGAATTTTGCACAGACTAAGGCAGTACAATTTTCTGTCGTATCTCACGTTATCCGTTTTTTTTTATTTCGCTTATTTTGTCATTCTGTTGTTGTTGTTGCTTTTTCCACGTACTTCATCTTCCCCATTTTGTGATTTTTGTGCGTCGACGGTCCTTCATTAAACCCAGCTGTCATTTTTAGATGGTCGCTGTGTTCAGAGTTTACATCATTTTCATGTTTGTTGTGAAAATCAAACTATAGGTCGTTTTCATTTTTCTGTTGCTTTTCAGTCTCTGTCTTTCTTTTTTTTTTTTTGGTTCATTTATGTCGTGCTCTTTTTCAGGTGTTTTCGTAGGGCTGCTGCTGTTTGCAAATTCATTTTGAATATCGTGTCGTTTTTGTTTTTCTTGTCGTTTCAGGGTTTTCTTTTCCCTCCTATTATAGTTATTAGCGCTTGTTCGGTCCGTATCTTCCCAAATGGTCTGGCGCTTAGTGATGTTTTCGTTCATCTTTTGTGATATTATTTTCCGGTACTTTTCTTTCAGCTTGCTCTTTTCAATTCTGCTAATCGCCTTTAAAATTTTATTGTAGTTTATATGATTTTTTTTTTTTTTTTTTTTGCAGTTTTGTTGTGGTTTTCAGGTGTTGTCACTACGTTGTTTCTCTAATCCCTTTGTTTGTCGTTTTTTTCCGTTTTATTTTTAGCTTTGGTGTCCTAGGTGATGAAAAGGGAAGAATTTTGCAAAATAAGCGTATTTGTTCCCGTCTTTTTCTCCGTTTTAGAAAAAGAAGAGGTGCAACTTTTCCTTTTCAATAATGATTCGTGCAAGCTCAATTTTAAAGGTTTCGTGCATGCATTCGATGGCCAAGAAAGGCCGGTTTAACTCGCTTATAAATCCTTTTGGCTCTGTTTTTAAGGAAAAAAATTGAAAATTTACGAAATTAATAAAAAAGCAAAAAAAAAAAAAATCGTAAAACGACAATACACGACTAGAACAACAGTAAATAGGAAAACGACAAACTACAGCTGTTGAGAAGAACTACAGAATGCTTTTGCAAACGACATGACTTAGGGTGCCAAAAAAAGAATGTAACAAAAAACAAGAAGCAATAATATCAGATTAACAACATAATACTCATTCTAGTATGAAAAACGACGTTACAGTCAAAATTTTTACGACGACTAGAATTTAAGGGTACATAAAAATTCCAAGTATCCCTTCAAAAGAAAATTCCGGTAAAAAACGACGTTATACTCGAAATTTTTGCAAACGACAATATTTCAGGAAAGGACGCTCCTTGTTTTTTAGTGGAAACGACGCTCGTTCTTGAAACCACAGCATTGCATTCATTAACGTACGACAATAACAGTGTACACGATAAACGACAGCGACTCCTACCTTAAAGTGCTGCGTGAGGCCCATTAACGGCCCATATATAGGCCGTCAATGGTACAATACTCCTTTGTAAAAAAAAAATGGTCATATTATACACTAATTAACACGTGAACATTATACTAATTAAAAATTTTAATTTTGCTATTAATATGAAAATTTTTCTATATTTTAGTTTAATGTTGCTATATGTTTAAGAAGGGGGTGAGTTTGATGACTACGAGTTCTGTGACATTGTTATTCTATTTTCCACTTGTGAAGGAGGTCTTGTCATTTATTCTTTTGGAGAAAGTGAAAGACAGAATTCGCCTTGTTTGTTTTCTCGTTTCCTATTTTCTCCATCGTTTGCCGGCAAGACTACCGATTGAGTATGTTTACAACGTAATTAGAATGACACGTCAGAATAAAATTATTGTAATATATGAGAGTTTTAAATTATTTTATATTTTTTCATATGAGAGTTTTTTTGTAACAGTCAAACATAATGTTGAAACGGTTTTGCCGAACAAACTAAATTTGGTGACCAAACATTTGGTCCATCTTCTTCTTCGTCTTATTATCACCGAATCTAAAAAATAAAAAAATAAAATAAAATGAAGAAGAAGAAGAAGAAAACGGTAATGTTGATTGAGGTAAAGATAAAGAGAATCTAATAAACCTCTTGTTCCTTTTTTTAAGGGCTGACTTAGTGGCAAGAGATTCCGAAAAGGGCAAAATTGACTTTATGCAACGAAGTAAAATGTTCAAAATTGTTTTAGAAGCTTGTAAGAATACGGCAAGCTGTTGGAAAAGAGATGTGGGCCCATAGACGCCCTTCTATCACCGCCAAATTATGTCTCTTTATCTAATCCAACGGTCAGTATTAGAGGATCGCTTAAGCTTTTCGTCGTGGCGTGCGACAACTAGTCGTGTGGAAGAACTTTGTGTGTTGCGCGTGCATCACGTGACAGTCTTCTCCCAAAGCTAATTTTAAGAGCTTGAATTATAGTGGTTGAAATCTTTTGGTTTGAGATACAAAGTAAGAAAAATATAGTTTGAAATTGAAATTGAAATTGAAATTTATGTTTGGATATATGATTGATTTTGAGTTTAAAAATATAATAAAGTCTAAAATTTTGTTTGAATATGTATTGAGATGTGAGATGAATTTTAAAGATTGAACCCAAGTATTGTTCAAGTTGGGTTTGAAACATCAAAATCAAAGGAAGATTGATTCAAAAAACATGCCTATTTTTATCTCAATAGGTCAAATTGATACCTCAAAATTAGCCAATGTATTTTGTTGCAAGAGCTGTAATATATGACATGAGCGGGTGTGACACCCGTTATTCTCCTAACGGGTATTGAGGTAATTAAATTAATTTTTAATGTATAAAAAAAAAATTGCTTCATTTAAATTTATTTTATAATATTTATTTTTATCTATTTTTAAGTTTTCTAAAATTCTCCTATATTTATTTAGTATGATTACTAAAAAGCCTTAGAACTTCTAATAAATCTCAAAAATGTCATATTGGCATTATGTGTGTTAAAGTCTTTAGATGAGACATAAGGATATCTTTTCCAACTACTCTTGACCCTCATTTTCTTTATTTCCTCCGTGACATGCTTCAACATGTCTCCTCTATAATTGTTTCTATCACTTCTCTTCAAAGACTTCATCTTTTCTTCCTTTCTCTTCCACGGTTCCCACACTCTTCTTCTCATTTCTTTGCTGAAGCAAAATACTTAGAGAACTTCTTCAAGGCAGCCATAAAAATCAGCCACCATCACCTCCATTTGAGCAAGAATTTCAGTCATACCGAAGTAAAGGAACCTGTTTTGAAGCCATTTCAAGCTTCCAACTAACCATAATCCGATGTTAGAATCTTATGAACAAATTTAGTCTTTCATTTATAAATTTTCTTTTATACTAAAGGATTATTCAAATTTACGTTCTTAAACCTAAGTATATGTTTGTTGCTATTTTGGAGCATATGTATGAAGTCTAAGTGTATATGCCCTAGACAGAAAATTTATATTGTTAAACTTTGTAATACCTCTATGGGCAGTGGTCATTTCTTGAAATTCTAAGATTAAATTAAAATAAATTTTATGAATGTAGTTGTATGTTGTGCTTTAGTTTTAATTGTCCTTATGCACGCCTTAGGATCAAGGGAGTATGGAGCTAACGTTAATTGATTCCAGGATTAAGAGACTGTTGATAACCTTAAAAGGTAGGGATTCTATTACTCATCTTTTGTGAGGTTTTTATAGAATTAAAATTGATTGTTTTGCCGCAATATATATATATCTATGTTGAAGTGATATTATATGTGTATCACATATGAAACTATGACATGGACTCGTCTTGTATTGTACGGCGAGGAACATAATGAATTGACACATGTTATAAATTGAGAAGCATGGTTAGGAAAATTAACTCTATTAATAATGATTTAATATAGAGAAATTGTGAGACATGAAAAGGGCGACGGTTACGTCCTTGGGCATGAATACCCTAAAAGGTAAAGTAGGGGGAAGGCGATGACGCTTCCTTGGGTTGAAAGTCCCAGAACACACTGTACAGGAATCGATTTGGTGAGGACTCGGGGCTTGATGTCCCCTCACCGGAACACCCTTGGAATGTTTATAGGGTGATCAAGTGCGCCCATTTGGGTTTCGATGAGTTGAGTGATACTCAATTTAACATGGATACCTAGGAACAATGATGATTGGTAATATTTGTATAAATGTGTAATTATGACACTTGGTAATGATTAACTACGGTATCCATAAGATGTGATCATAATAAACCTCATAATCTGAAATATGATGTGACTTACTAACCATGCAGATTTTAATGTGGTAATGATAGAGGTGAGTAATGGCTTTCTCTACTGAGCATAGTGTTGCTCATTCCCTTATATTTTTATCTTTTCAGGACTCACTAAGTGTGAGGTGGCTACGAGAAATATAGTTGAGGAAGTGATGTAACTATATTACATTGGGACTGCTTCAATCGTTGAGAATGTTCTTCATGATAATGTAAGCATCAATTGTTACTTTCTGTGACTGTATTATAATGTGTTGATGGTTAAAATGATGATGACAACAGTTTATATTATTAAATTTAAGGTGCTACATTAAAACTGTGGTTTATTTGTCGTTTATATTTTTATTTTTGAGTTGAGAGTTTTCATTTAAGTCCCGGGCAAATTTTAATCTTTAAGGTTTTACTTTTATTATTTATTTTTATTTTATCTCATTAAAAACTGTTAACCCCCATATAGGAGCGTTACAACGGGCATCGGCCTCTCACACACAAGCTCTGTGAGAGGCCGGGGCCACAGCTCAGTCGGGCTGCAAAGAGTTTTTCTTGTTGCAAACACATCCTTACCCTGAAACTTTGGGTTTAAGGCCTGTGAACTTTTAAAACAAACGCACCCTAAGGTTTTTTTTTTTTTTTTTTTCCTTTTTCCTATCAGCGAATCTGGTACTCAGCTCTTAGAGTTCCGAGCTTCTTCTTTATTAAACTCTACAACGGGATGAATATTCCTCAGGTTAAAACACCTGCTTTGAAAGTTGTCTTCGTTATCTTTTTTTTTTTCTTCCTTTTTTTTCTAATATTTTTTTTAGGGAATGTTCCTGAATTCTATATCTCCTTCTTAAATTAATTGGAGTTTTGTTTCATTTGCCGTTGGAGCTCTATTATCATTATTATTATGTGATTGGTAGAAAAGTCTGTATTTTTGCTCCAAATGTTTGACAATTTATAGTTAGATTAGACCTTTATTTAGTTATTGTATGGCATTTGTTAAAGCGCTTGATAATTTATGCAGTTTTATTGGCTAAGATTGAGATGACAAAAAGAAGTGTAGAAATTCAAGAAAGGGAAAGAAATGGGAGCTCCAAGAAATTTAACATGGCAGTTCCTAAATTTTTTGTACAACTACCTCACAAGCTCCAAAATTCTCTCAAGGCAAGTAATTTGGTTAAAAAAAAAGCTTCTTTCATTTTGAATTTTGATTGTAGTTTTTAGAGTGAGAAAGTAATTGCCTTTTCCTTGCGTTGTTTTTGTTTCAGTCACAGCTGAAGAGATTTGCAAATGATGATGGACGTCTGTCCCTGAACTCTGAGTCTCTGACCTTAAAAGGGGAAAAGGGGCGCTTTCTTTTTCTGATGTTGATCTGGAGAAGCAATTGCGGGCATGGAGAGAAAATCCTTCATGGGCTGATCAACATGGAGAAATAAAGGTGATCAATGCGCTCTTCTTTTTAATTTTGCCCAAGTAGTTGTTGTTGTTGTTGCCTCTTTTTTTTTAATCTTGCCTAAGGTTGTTATATTTTAAAACCATACCTAACATATTAATAGTCTTTACTTGGGCTTATTTCACTTTCCATATCTTGGGACCTCAGAGGATGCGATGCTAAATTAGTATTCTTAATCTCAAAGTTTAGCGTTTGAGAGAGAAAACCATCCTCCAATACAATGCTGTTTTTCTGCTGTATTTGACATATATTATACTTGGTGCTAAATTTGGCACCAAGTATAGAAATTTTAACACCTGATTGCCATTGGTTGATGTATAAGCCTTTTCATTTGATCATTACACGTTTGTCATCTACAAATCATTTCTAAATTAAAAGTTTACTTTTACAAGTTTTAAAGCTTAATAACTATGACAAAAGATAGATATAGCATTTGAAATAGCATTATGCATTGGAGCATAAAATAGAATAACATGTTGAAGATAACCATTTTTATACTTCTTGTTGTCAAATATAGTATTAGTATTGTCATTTACATCAACATCTCAGAGATGGTCTTAGTATATAAATCCAATTATGTTAAACTTTATCCATGAGAGTTTTTTGCTTGTATTGAATGGTCCCTTTTGTTACATTTTTATTGCTTAACGTATCATATAGAAAGTAGCTTCATAGAATATATATAGTGATCAAGTTCCCTTGTGTAAAAAAGGTTGTTGCTCTGGGCAGATCAATGTACCAAAAGGTTCTCTTTGCAACCTCAAAGTGAGTGTCAATGTCGGTTTGCCCCCTGATGCAGCGTACAATATCGTGATTGACCCTGATAATAAGAAAGTTTTCAAGAATATTAAGGTAAGTTGTATCACTCCCTCCACTCAATTTTACATTTTCTATGTCAAAAGCTTTCTGTTAAAGAATTTAAAGGCTTTGATATTCTCGCTTAAACAATTGCTCTCTTATTTTGTACGCTTATATGAACAAAGTTTGAAAAAAGAAGAATAACAAAGATTGATAAAGTTTCTATCTTCCCTGGAAGTGATAGCGACGAAAGTTTTCGTCGATGAGGGTCATAGGCAGGTGGTTGAGTTGGAGAAAGCAGCTTTGTGGAAATTTCTTTGGTGGTCGGGAACCATCCCCGTTCATGTTTTAGTCGACCAAATAGAGAAGATCACTCGGTAAGATTCTTATTATGCTGCATTAGACAAGCTTTTGTTCCAAATATTATGTAATGGGAAAAGGATGTCTCATTTTCTTTGAAATGACTATCTTTGTCAGATGAAGTTCAAGCAAGTGAAAACAGGTTTTATGAAAAAATTTGAAGGTTGCTGGATAGTGGAACCCTTGTTTGGTGTTTATAAGATATGCTTTCCGTTCAAGCCTAAGACATGGTCGGAGTATTGCTCGCGCACTAAAGGCAAAGGAAGGCTTGGATCAGCTGATTCAACCGGCAATCGTTCTGCCCCCGCCCATTTCTTGGTATCTAAGAGGTATTACCACCAGAACCACAGAGAGGCTGATGATGATTTACTTGCTGAAGCTGCAAGAATCAGGGGTGATTTAGGCCCTGAAAATTCTAAAAAGGAGTTTGAATTGTCTGGAGATATTCTTTCTGAAGTTGATACTGTTTCTGATATTAAAAGAAGATGGGCTTTGCGTAGGAGAAATGCAAAGGAATATCATAGGAGGCTATTGACTGCCAATTGATTTGTTCTTTAGGATCTCAAGCAGATGTCTTTATTTGAACGATTGAGGAAACTAACATCCGTCATTTCAGTTTCCTGTTATTGTTTAATTGACTACTCAAGATCCTACAAGTGATTATATCAAAATTTACTGAATAATCATCTTGCTTATACATGTGTTTTTGAAGAGTCTGTCTGTCAACTTCTCCCGGAAAAAGTGAATTGGTTCAATAAATTCGTGGGAATATTTGTACTTGTGTACATACAATAATCAAAATACATAAAATATATATTTGTATATGTGTGGTGTTTGCACTTTGCGTGGCAGCCAACAGCAGCGATAAATGATTGGATTTATTGAATAAAATGGCAGACTTGGAATTTTTGAGCCCAAATTTTTATTAAGACGAGCAAAATTAGAATATTTTGAGCCAAAAAGGATTACAATCATATAGACCATGTTGCCAACAATCAAGAGGAAAGATTATTGTCTGCTTATAACAGACTTGTTTTCTCTCTCTTCACCTGATTTTGAGTATATGTATTACAGTTTTTCTTAACTCTCAACTACGTTACACTTGTACATAACCAAATCTCGACCCCTTTGGACTTGCAAAGGGTGCACACAGGCAGCCAGAGATTGCCCCTTCTGTCCCCCCATATCCAAATTCGAAGACAGGTGGATGCAGATTCTAATTAACATAAACACTACACTCTATACTTTCGTTCTCATTCAATTCCCCGTTTAGCGGACCATGAATCTTGTAGCCTGTATGAGACGCACTGATGGAGGATTTTTGTACCAACTGGCGAACTATCGCGTCATTGAAGCCATGCTTTTCATAGCTAGCGAACGCACCCAATGCTCCAAGAAATCCTTCATGTCTCAGAAATAAAGCTTTTGCCCCACCTTTAGACCTGAAAAAAGATATTAGGAAATGGAAACTTATGTCTTAGAGAACTGAGTATGGTCATGTGAAAGAAAAGAAAGCCAAACTCTTAATTCTCATCTAACCAGAAATTAACTGCAACAGATATTGTGTCCATGGTAAAAGCATGAGCTCTGATGAAGAACCCTCCAAAGAATATCCGCTTGAGTCCAAAGCGGAGAGCATTCAAGTACGAGATCTGAAGGAAGATTACAAATATCAGACAAGTGTAAGGCAATTGTGCCCCAAGACATGCTCAGTAAAGTCAATATTAGCAGCAGTTTCTATTTGTTGCAAGCTAAAAGTGGGGCAGCTGACCTGTCCAATATTGTTTGAAATCATTCTCAAGAGGGACCGAGCAATATCTTCCGGGTTGTAATCCTCAATCTCCTTGTTGTCAGAAATTGCCTTGCCAAAGCTAGAAGCAATAGTAGTTGACGAAAGACCAATCTGAAACAAATCGAAAAGTCATGTTGCAGCAAACAAACCAAGGATGGGAAAATTAGAAGGAAGAAAAGAAAGCTTGTATCGCCGTAGTATACCTTGGTGTAGTCCATTCCACCATAAATGTCCCCAACAAGCATGTCTATCACTCGGTTATTTCCTCGTTGGCTTAACTCCAGCAACTCATCAAAACTGTGGTAAAAATCACATATTTTGTCTTCAAATGAAAGATCAAGTAATAGTATCATAATATTGTTATTAACGGATCGGAGAATATTGGTTTTATACAAAACTAAACAAAAGGATACTTAACCTCTTGCACTTGGTCAAAAGCCTTCCCAAACCCCAAAAGGTGCCACCACCAACATTGGTTCCACTCACCCTCTCAAATTTGCCATCCCCATCTACCTATAAAAGCACAAGTCTCAGGACAATTCTCAACTCATAGAAAGATTCAGATCTTTGAAACAGTAAAGTTTAGTTCACCGTTTGAGCCACAGTTCAAACTTTTTTGTTTCAGTGTGTTCACTCACGAAAATTTTAAATGTCTATTCAAACCTTTTGTTCAAACTTATGAATCAAACGGGCCTCAAATGAAAAGAGGAAATAATTCGATGAAGATACTTTGATCATACTGACACCAGAACCAATATTGACAAGTAGATATGGGTATAAATCGTCATGGTCAATCTGCACAAATTCCTTGCAACCGTCGATGTAACTATAGGCTTCTTCATGAACTGCCTGCTTGAAGAACAACCAAAGGGCCAACTTCATTAGTCAAACAAAACCATTATGTGCAGTACAACAGTACATGAAATGTGGTATTAGAATCCCACCTTAAGCAGAAAGTTTGCCCCAGCAACAAGACAGTCCATTTCATCTTCCTTGTCGAGGAAAATCCCAAGTTTTTCTTTAAAGAGATCAGCATGCTTGTAGGCCCCTCCACCTGTGGCCTTCTCATCAAAAGCCACTTGTCAAGAGAAAATCCAAAGAGTTTTTTTCCAAATGAAAAACAGGACAACTAGACCAGCCTCTTCAACTTCATAACGTTGAAAAGTCGGAAATTGTTGTTACCTTAATTACACGCTTTTCGTTGCCATGAGCTCCACAATGCCCACAGCCTGCAATCATCTAGTAGACTTATAATTCGAATCATGAGGACATTTAAAAATCAAAAGCATCTGAAATAGAGAGACTTACATAAGTCCAAAGTTGATAGAAAGAAAAAAGAAAATCTAACTTCTCAAAATAACGCTAAGAGTGCGTTGGTTTTTGTACAAAGTACTTTTAAACACCTGAGCGCACTACTAGCATAGTGTTATATGCAGTGTGCAAAGGACTTCGAAAGTCTCCAAAAGTAATACCAAACTGTCCTTAAAAAATGCGACGCATTGACGCAATGATTGCATAAATTATGTGTTAAGCTAATTAACAAAGCTGCCTTTGAGATAATGGAAATATGTATGTATGTATGTGTGTGTGTGTGTATATATATATATATATGATTATCTATTCCAAGTTCATTGCCAAGTTTGCATGGATGAAGATATACTTGCACGCACAAAAATGCTTGTAAAATAAATGCCAACTAATACGTACGCATGAACAAGTTTCAGAGCTTTGATAGCTCAAATCGAACTTGATACAAAATTATTGAACAAAACTAACCAAGTCAGTTGGAAGAGAGAGAGAGAGAGACTATACCTCCAAGGTGAAGTTGATTGCGGTGTATAAAGTCCAAGCAGTCGTTTATTTTGCTGGTTTCAAATTTCGCAAAATGAAGCCTCCCCTGAAGAACAGGGAACTTCTTATCGCCGTTGGAGACCAACAGACTCTCCTTTGAAGAAGACTCTTCCTCGTTATTATCAACGGAACACTCGTTCTTTCTTAAGAAATAAACCAACTTTGTCAAAGACCCTGCAGCCCAAAAAAAAAAAAAACGATGTTACTGTTGCATTGAAAGAATTAACACTGATTATGAATGACCAGAAAAAAAAAATTAAAAAAAAAATCAAAGTCAAACCCAGAAAAGAGAAAACAAAAGGATCACGAAAATTGAAAAGGAAAAAGATTATTACCTCCGATATCCAGAGCCAAATGAGAAACATGTCCTTCAGACGGATTTCCCTGATCCATTGAATTTTCTTCTGCGTGGAAAGTTGAAATCTCTGTTGGGTCTTCTCTGTTTTCAGGTTTGGAATTTATAAATAAATTTAAAAAAAATATTGCGATCCGGCTAAACTCGCCAGCAGCCCACACCAAACTCAGGCATTCAGGGCTGCGTTCGAAAAAATTTATAATAATCTTTCGTTAAATTTGAGGGAGGCTTTTCTTATCCGAAACTGAAAGCAGAATTATTGAAACTTGGAAAGGATGAAAATTAACAAAAACGTGGTGATTGCGATGCTCACGAGTGCGTGAGGATGGAATTCTCTCTGTTTTCATTGATGTCTGCCTGCTCTGCTTTTATTGATTGTATTTGGATTGGAAAAGTTCAGGTTTTATTTTACCTTTGACTTTTTAGGTGCGTCCTTGTCACGTTTTTTTTTTAAAAAAAAAAATGATGTATCATGAATGAAACTTTATGAAATAATTGGAGACATGCAACTATTTTAAATATGTTGGTTCAACATTTTTGTTTTTGTTATTATTTTAGTAAATAAATTTGAGTAATTGGTTCGTTTACTTCACAAGTTTCGTACATACAATTTAAACAAAAAATTTAAAATTTTATAAGAAAAAATATTATAGTAAAATAGTTTAAATTGTGATAGAAACTTATTAAACAAACCAGAATTATAGACGAATTTAGGAAATCTAAATATGATCCCAAAAGTCCAAAACTTTTCTTTTGTTAAAGGTTTGTCTATTTTGAATGTTGTAATGCACGCAAAGCTATTTATTTCCTCATTAGAGGAACGGTGAACAATACTTAGAGCATCTCCTGCCCTTAACATCAACTTTCACACTAAAATGCTATAATTTTTACTTCAGACAGTAAAATCATCTCGAATCTATTACACAATTTGGAATACCAAAAAGAATATTTTATGTATATTATCTTTGATATCCTTTTTACATTCCTTTTTGCAAAATTAAAAATTAAAAATAAAAATGACATGGGATTTGGTGTGGAACAAATAGTGGAGACACGTATCTGCATTTTTACTATTTATCTCACCCATTTCATGACAAATTGATGTCAAAATATGTTGCTCGTTGGAGCATGTGATGCCCGTCATTTTTTTTAACAGATGATATATAAGTTTAACGATTTTATGCTATAATATGAATGAAAATTATGACTTAGAAACACATTTTATGTCATGTTTGTAAATATGACATTTAACGACTTTTGCAGTTGATGGACTAGAAAAGTTCCAACGACGTGAAGTACCTAATATACGATTATTGTGATTTTTATTTGTAAATTGTCTATTTTGATGAATTACTTGGATTTTTATTTGTTTGGATGTGATATTTTAACCTTTTGGATTTTTAGGTATTCATTTTAATTTTAGAATTTAGTTGAACTTTAGAAATTATTTTTTTTTAATTTTTAGAAATTATTTTCTTTAGTTTATTTAGGATTAAAAAAAAAGAAAAAAGAAGCCTCATATCATTTGGGAGTTGATAACCCAAAATGGCTTGTCATTTTGGGAGCTGACAAAGAGGAAAAGGGGGGTGGTCTCCTAAACAACATGTTGATATCAAAACGACTTGTTGTTTTGGGAGGGTGCAAACAAAAAAAAAAAAAAAGAAGCCAAACGACATGTCATCTAGCAACTTCTTCTTCCTCACAATCATGGTTGTAGGAAGCCATTTTGTTCTAAATTTTATTTTTGGATCAGTTTCTTCCATTGTTCCATGTCCAAATATGTCCCAAACTTATTTACTTTGTCCTTTGAACAAGTAGAGAATGTTTTCTTTTGTCGTGATGTGATTCCGCGTATTCTCCCTACAAAGCCATACCACCTCCCACGTTATTCCTCCACCTTCTTCCGACAACCCCTATGCACGCTCACACCATTTCTATCACCTCCATTTTTGTCCCCATTCCCCTTTTCCAACAAAGAGTGATGCAAGACCACAACCCTCCTTCCTCCTCCACGTTCTCCTTCATTTTTTCCCCAACAATGCACTATCACCTGTATGCCTCCTCCAACACACTCATGTTCTTCTCTCTTGGCAGCACTTCCCTTGTCAACTAGACCACATGTGAGCCCATACTCAATTGCCAAAAGCTTAGAAACATAACCATTCCTCTCCTATGTTTCTTCCTCTCATTTCCTCCTTCGCTTCATTGCTCATCGAGACACACTCATACACTTCATTCAAACCAAGTTATTCTAACATCAAAGTCACCCCATCAGCCACTTGAATCTATTGTAAAGCATTTCCCAAGTCAAGAACAAAGCATTTCTCTAAAACCAAAAGCTAAACGGACAAGTTAAAGTGTGATTGTTGAAATCGTTATCGGAGTCAAAACGGAGCATTGACCACATTTCTTGGTTTTTCTATCTATTTTTATATAAAAATTTCACTATGGTATTACAGTAAGAATGATTTTATGTGGTTTAATGTTTAATTTTGTTTGAGAAACAATTTTTTTGTGACTATTACTCCTAATCTCGTTTTGCCAAAAATCCATACTACGGGATCTTTCGAGAAGAATAAAAATAAGATTTTGAGAAATTTTTTTTTGGATATTGTTCATATACATGTTACATATCTTTCATAAAAATTTCAGATTCAAATACACTATTTTTGATTTTTTTGAGAATTTATACTAAATGTTACTACTTGCAATTCTTAAACTACCTTCAAAGGTGATGATTTGTTTGGTGATGTTCTAGGATGTGTTTAATACTAAAAAAATTTATAAATGCTCATTTATATGTGTAGTTGTTGCCTAAAACATTTTGGTTCAATGCGAATGTTAGAAATTTAGGTAAAAATCAAGGAACACGTATTGCTCAGTTTTCTCAGCATTTTTCTAGCAACGTTTTTGTAAAAGTTAGAATGTTAGAAAAATACTTAGACTAATCCAAACATGATGAAAATAATTTAGTGCTATACATGGATATTGAATGTTATACTAAAATTTCAAATCGATTAGAATTTTGTGTGATTTTAGAAAATTCCTTGATCACTAACTACCCGTAGGTTATTTCTAGTGATAGTTTGTTTTGTGAATGCTAAAATATGAGAAAAATGCTTATAGTAGCACAAACTTGATGAAATTAAATTTATTTGTATATTTGGATGTCTAGTTTATCTTGTTAAAATTTCAAAGCTATTAAAATTTTGATAGTTTTTATAAAATTCGCTTATTGCTTACTACTCGTACTATATTTTCAGCAACAGTTTTGTAATTTGTAAAATATAAAATAATTATTTAAAATAATCCATATATGTATAGATGTTTAGAATGCTTGGTAAAAATTCAAATCTGTTTGCATTTGTATGATTTTTAAAGATTCATGGACTTCTGATTGCCTGTGATGTTTTTTCAAAAACGATATAGTATCTTAGAAAAGATGAAAATTGTACTTATAGTAATCAAAAGGTTATGAAATTTAATATAGTGACAAGTATAGGTGTTAGGAACATTGTATTAAAATTTTGGAGTCACTGGAATTTTGCATGATTTAAAAAAAAATGGTTGAATACTAACTTCCTGGTTGAATTTGTGAATTTGCCTATAATGTGGTGTATTTGTATAATTTCTTCTAAGTGATTAAGCACAGTATTGCTTGTTGCCATGATAATGTATGCGATGTTTTGAGTATGTTTTTATACCAAGAATGTTTCTTTTATCACCATGATATAATGTTAAAGGCTTTTGAGGCACTTAAATTGTTGGAAGTAAAAAGAAACCTTCCACTTGCAAGAGGTTAAGTAAATTTATTACGAGTCAAGTAAGCACATTCTCACCTGCAACATGATAAAGGATTATGAAAATTTTTGAGAACTGTTATGTGTTATTATGCTATTAATGTTTATGCATTTCTTTTTTTAAAGATCCCTTTTACGTTGGTTTTGAAGAACGTATTTTTACGGATGTTTTCAATATTTGTTTATGATGCACCAGATGTTTTCTCAAAATACATGTATATATATGTATCATATAATCAAATTGTTGCATACCCAATGATGATGTTAGTCCCCTAAGGTGGACTATCCCCCAAGGTGGACTTGTCACATTTGGTTTAGGATTAGCTACCCCTCTCCTCTTGTGACGGCACATTATAATAATGTTAATGATGTAACGCCAAGGTCCTAAAGGATAAAAAGGAATGGTTTTAACATGGAAACAAGAAAATAAAAGGCATGTTCTTACAAAGTGTGCTCTATGCACTATAATAATTGTGTCACAAATTCAATAAATCATGTCATGATCAAAGTTTTTATAATGTTTTGTGAGATCTCATATGTACTTACTAAGCTTAATGCTTACCCCAGTTATATCATGTTGTAGATAAGGGTAAGGCTACAACTATAGATAGAGGATAGACAAATAGATGTGTATACAAAGAATGTGGTGTTGGAATACAGAGTCACGTTATGAAATAAAATAATTACAATGCTACATTAAATTTATTTCCGCACATTTTGAGATTTATTTAATTATTATGTTTTTACTACTTTCATGAACACGACATTATGTTATTGGATTGTTAAACTTTGGTTTGTAATAGTTTATGTGTTGTAATTTGATTTTATATTAAATACCTATTATGTTAAGACTAACTATTTATGTAGGTAATCAATTAGCCGAATACCTTGGATATTTCCTTGAGCTAATCCAGGAGGAAAACAGTTAAAGATAAGTAAGCATTGGGTCTATTTGAAAGTTGTGATTATGTAAAATTCTAGCAGTATATATTTAGAAACAAACTAATTATTTAAAAATAAATTAAAGTTTTATGTCATATGTTCGTATGGGGATATTAATTAAATAAAAAATAGACCAAAATTCTTGGGTAAATAATTAGATAATACTTGCATGTTCATGTATCCCTATCGAATAATTAAGAGTCAACGATGCAATTTAATGATTCCTATGACATCCATATGGGGGTGTTATAGAGCACTGCTCTGCCAAATCAACTTTTGCCACATTAATGTAGCATGGGTCAGAGTTGCCTTTAGGGATGTTAAATAGGAGGGGCACAAGACATTAAAAAGTGGGAACGACAAGACATGATCATTAAATGGGCTTGATTCAATATAATTAAGCCCCCATTATTAAGTGGATCGTGCTTGACACATATTTTTAAAGTAAATTAGGTGTATACTGCTTCTTCTTACCACTGTTATATTCTACCAGTTTTTTTTCTTCCCTTTGACCTATGACATCTCTCGTAGCTAAAAAGACCCAAATACATGACATATATTTGTCTAATTATAATCCAAAATACTTAAGAATAATAGTGTAATACCCATAAATTTTATTAAGTGTCATTAGTTGGTAAAATGACGAATTAGTATGCCTAAATGTAATTTAAACTTAATTTAATTATTTTGTGGTATTTTCAAATTAATCTTACTTTTAATTACTTTTATTTGTCATTTTAAATTTTTAAACAAAACAATTTTTCAAATACCCAATATGTCCCTTTTGGAAAACCATGGGCGAAACATGCTTTTACTTGAGAAAAACCACCATGCCTTCCTCTATTTATTCTCTCATTCTCTCTCAATTTCCCTCACTTTCTTAGACTCTTTCTCTCTCTCTTTATCTCTTCCCTCTCGATTTTGTTTCAAAGATTTGAGCTCAAGCTTTGATCTTTAGCTGAATTGGACGCCTAGGAACGCGATTGAGCTTCCACAAACTCGATTCAAAGCTCAAATTCAAGGTTAGTTTGCTTATTTTCAAAATTTCAAACTTTTTCCCCATTTTTCAAATTTTCCTAGTATGTTAGAAACCCAAGCTTCTCGAGCTCAAAAAACCTTCAATCTAAGTTTGTGGGACCCGAATCATCACAAATCTAGGCTTGATTGGATGAAAATCGAATTAAATCGAGTTTTTCTCTTTTTTCATTTTCTAAATAATTTGAAAATTTATAAGTAAAACTTGTTTAAAGGTGTTTAAATGTATTCTAGTGTGTTGTTCTATCATTTCTAAACATTATCCATACTCTGGGAATTAAAAAATAGGTTTAAAATGAGATTTTGAGCTCGGGAAGGTTGAGGCTTGAAGTCTCAGACCTCCCAAATTTTGCCAGTTTAGGAGGCCAATCATGAGTATCGATAGGCCGGATTCATGAGTTTGACATGTCGTACTCATATTGTCGGTAGGCCGAACTTGGAACATTTCAGTATGCCGGTTCTATACGTCCGGTAGGCCAAACTGTGGAGTTCGGCAGGCTGAACCAGGAAGTTTAGTAGGTTGACCGGGCTTTATGAAATTTATTGTTTTTCACATGTTTTCACCGTTTAAAACCTAGATAAAGACCTTGACCTAACAACATGATTTTGTGATTATTAAAGGCATTCTAAGACTTCATGAGATAGTGTAGTATTGTAGAGTATTCTAAGTTAGTTATTGATTACCACTAGTTTACCTTTAAGATTGTTCGTTATTTCGTAGCTAACGAATAGCAGGTCGAAACTATAGTGTTGAGCATCGGTACGAGATATCGAGGAAGGACTTTAAACCTCTTTCATTGGTAGCCATGTTTTAAAAAGGGTTTTGGCCACAAAATGATTTTATTCAAAATGATTTCAAGAAATGATTGAGAAGAATTTATCAGTAGTTTTTCATTATTTGTTGACTAATGAAATGATCATAATGAACTGAATAATGAATGTAAATAAGAATACCCGGTAATATCAGACTTGAATAATGATATAGATTAGGGCATGATGCCATATTTAGAGATTGTGTTATATAGAGAACGACCTTGGGGGCAGGTTTTGAAATCCAGTTGGACCACTACGGTGGTGATACTATTGGTTTGCCCAATAAAAGAATATAAGAACATTTTCAGATGAATAATGAACTGAATGGTAAGAATGAATTTAATAGATTCTACTTATTTTTTGTGTTTTATAATTCATGTGCAAATGCTAGATTTTATGTCTAAATAAAATATTTTTCAAAGCTTAGTCCTATCAAGCCTTCCGCTCACATTTTATTTGTTTTAAAATCCTACCCTCTAAGTAGATTGCAGCTTATGACCGATTGGGACACTTCTAGTCGAACATGTGAGTCATAGGAACTCTGTTTATTTAGTCAAGGCATATAGTATTTTAATCCTTATTTCTCGTATTGGACTATGGTTGTAATTTACTATTGTCGATAATATGTGTGTGCACTTACATGGGTCCGGTAGGACCCGGCTAGTATTTATTGGTTTTTATTATTTTATTTTATTTTATTTGCTTTACCTTAATGATAGTTATTTCAAAAAGTTTTAAATTGTCACATCTTTAAAATAACTTGAATTATTTAATCAGTAAACTTATTTAAAATTTGGTTTAATTAACTTAATTAATCTGTCATATCACTACCTGGTTTGGTATATGTGACAAATAGTGCCTTTAATTTAGGAATAATAATGCCTTTATATTCATTAGAAGTTATATGTCTTAAACTTTCTCATAAAAGTGACAAAATTGAAAAATAATACCACATCAGTGGTGTTCATACTTGCCCCATGCTTTAGCACGGAATATGTCAAGGGCATGATACATTAATGTGACACCCGTTATTCTCCTAACGGGTATTGAGGTAATTAAATTAATTTTTAATGTATAAAAAAAAATTGCTTCATTTAAATTTATTTTATAATATTTATTTTTATCTATTTTTAAGTTTTCTAAAATTCTCCTATATTTATTTAGTATGATTACTAAAAAGCCTTAGAACTTCTAATAAATCTCAAAAATGTCATATTGGCATTATGTGTGTTAAAGTCTTTAGATGAGACATAAGGATATCTTTTGCAACTACTCTTGACCCTCATTTTCTTTATTTCCTCCGTGACATGCTTCAACATGTCTCCTCTATAATTGTTTCTATCACTTCTTTTCAAAGACTTCATCTTTTCTTCCTTTCTCTTCCACGGTTCCCACACTCTTCTTCTCATTTCTTTGCTGAAGCAAAATACTTAGAGAACTTCTTCAAGGCAGCCATAAAAATCAGCCACCATCACCTCCATTTGAGCAAGAATTTCAGTCATACCGAAGTAAAGGAACCTGTTTTGAAACCATTTCAAGCTTCCAACTAACCATAATCCGAGGTTAGAATCTTATGAACAAATTTAGTCTTTCATTTATAAATTTTCTTTTATACTAAAGGATTATTCAAATTTGCGTTCTTAAACCTAAGTATATGTTTGTTGCTATTTTGGAGCATATGTATGAAGTCTAAGTGTATATGCCCTAGACAGAAAATTTATATTGTTAAACTTTGTAATACCTCTATGGGCAGTGGTTATTTCTTGAAATTCTAATATTAAATTAAAATGAATTTTATGAATTGGTTTGCATATTTGAAAAGTAGCATCCTAGGCTTTCTAACGAGCTATCATAAACCTAAATCGGAGTTGTATTTTATTTTCTAAGAATTATTCAATTTTTGTATTGGAAACTAGTAAATCTGTCAGTTTGTTATGGTATACCAGCTGCTAACCTGAACCAAGAACCTATCTTTGCTCACCACCTAATTCTTTAATGTCTTGCAACCTTTCCAATATTATCCTAAGTGATTGATGAATCTTATTAGGGACTTGTAACGCCCCTATATGGGGGTTAACAGTTTTTAATGAGATAAAATAAAAATAAATAATAAAAGTAAAACCTTAAAAATAAAATTTGCCCGGGACTTAAATGAAAACTCTCAACTCAAAAATAAAAATATAAACGACAAATAAACCACAGTTTTAATGTAGCACCTTAAATTTAATAATATAAACTGTTGTCATCATCATTTTAACCCTCAACACATTGTAATACAGTCACAGAAAGTAACAATTGATGCTTACATTATCATGAAGAACATTCTTTACAATTGAAGCAGTCCCAATGTAATATAGCTACATCACTTCCTCAACTATATTTCTCGTAGCCACCTCACACTTAGTGAGTCCTGAAAAGATATAAACATAAGGGAATGAGCGACACTATGCTCAGTAGAGAAAGCCATTACTCACCTTTAGGTTTTTATCATTACCACATTAAAATCTGCATGGTTAATAAGTTACATCATATTCCAGATTATGAGGTTTATTATGATCACATCTTATGGATACCGTAGTTAATCATTACCAAGTGTCATAATTACACATTTATACAAATATTACCAATTATCATTGTTCCTAGGTATCCATGTTAAATTGAGTATCACTCAACTCATCGAAACCCAAATGGGCGCACTTGATCACCCTATAAACATTCCAAGGGTGTTCCGGTGAGGGGACATCAAGCCCCGAGTCCTCACCAAATCAATTCCTGTACAGTGTGTTCTGGGACTTTCAACCCAAGGAAGCGTCATCGCCTTCCCCCTATTTTACCTTTTAGGGTATTCATGCCCAAGGACGTAACCGTCGCCCTCTTCATGTCTCACAATTTCTCTATATTGAATCATTATCAATAGAGTTAGTTTTCCTAACCATGCTTCTCAATTTATAACATGTGTCAATTCATTATGTTCCTCGCCGTACAATACAAGACGAGTCCATGTCATAGTTTCATATGTGATAATCATATAATATCAGTTCAACATAGATATATATATATATTGCGGCAAAACAATCAATTTTAATTCTATAAAAACCTCACAAAAGATGAGTAATAGAATCCCTACCTTTTAAGCTTATCAACAGTCTCTTAATCCTGGAATCAATTAACGTTAGCTCCATACTCCCTTGATCCTAAGGCGTGCATAAGGACAATTAAAACTAAAGCACAACATACAACTACATTCATAAAATTTATTTTAATTTAATCTTAGAATTTCAAGAAATAACCACTGCCCATAGAGGTATTATAAAGTTTAACAATATAAATTTTCTGTCTAGGGCATATACACTTAGACTTCATACATATGCTCCAAAATAGCAACAAACATATACTTAGGTTTAAGAACGCAAATTTGAATAATCCTTTAGTATAAAAGAAAATTTATAAATGAAAGACTAAATTTGTTCATAAGATTCTAACCTCGGATTATGGTTAGTTGGAAGCTTGAAATGGCTTCAAAACAGGTTCCTTTACTTCGGTATGACTGAAATTCTTGCTCAAATGGAGGTGATGGTGGCTGATTTTTATGGCTGCCTTGAAGAAGTTCTCTAAGTATTTTGCTTCAGCAAAGAAATGAGAAGAAGAGTGTGGGAACCGTGGAAGAGAAAGGAAGAAAAGATGAAGTCTTTGAAGAGAAGTGATAAAAACAATTATAGAGGAGACATGTTGAAGCATGTCACGGAGGAAATAAAGAAAATGAGGGTCAAGAGTAGTTGGAAAAGATATCCTTATGTCTCATCTAAAGACTTTAACACACATAATGCCAATATGACATTTTTGATATTTATTAGAAGTTCTAAGGCTTTTTAGTAATCATACTAAATAAATATAGGAGAATTTTAGAAAATTTAAAAATAGATAAAAATAAATATTATAAAATAAATTTAAATGAAGCAATTTTTTTTATACATTAAAAATTAATTTAATTACCTCAATACCCGTTAGGAGAATAACGGGTGTCACAGCTCTACCCCCCTTAAAGAAATTTCGTCCTCGAAATTTCAATTCTAGCAATACTAGTAAAAATTATGATTCCACTATGATTCCAATTCTGAGTCTAAACCGTTAATGTTGTTTGTCCTCCAAATTTAAGTTATCGTATCTCCACTTATTTACTTGCATAATAAATCTTACTCCTAAATCCCTCAATGAGAATATTTCTGACAAGTTTCAACTTATAACACCGTATAATAGTCTAAGAATCTGATCAGGCATACATATTGACCATACCATGATTCCAGTCCTTCATTGTCCATGGACTGTGATTTACAATCACATTTAAGGAGATTGCCAGAGAAATTTTATATACTTCATCTTTAGGTTCCTTTTCCTTTTTGAGTAAGGAAAAGTCAAATATATTTGATTTCATACCTCAACTAATAAACTAAAACATAATCATAAAACATATATCACAAACACTTTTATTCAAAACCATACATTAAACTTACTCATAGAGATATTAAACGAAATCTCAGAGTTGCAAACATACCCGACATATTTTTCATTAAACAGCTATCCTCATGACACAAACATTCAATCCAAATAATATACTCATATTTCATATGGAATATCCCCATAACTGACTCTGGTACTTCCACATAATATTAACAGAATATTACACATTACAAACATAATACGGATACGTTTCGAGAGTACAAGGCACTCCGTATACCAGCTATCCATATCATGCATGCTTATAGAATACAAAAACATCGATAAACAAAAGATCGGACCTTAAGAAGGATGCGTTTCGAGAGCATCAAGTACTCCGTATCCAGCCATCCCGGCATTAGGCTCAATGAATCTAAAAGATTGAACAACAACGTACCACAAGAAACACAGAATACAAGACAAACGGTTATTCGCAACACACGAAATACGGACACACATGCCTATATGCCAAAGATAAAACAAAAAGATTACAGATGGAGATTCAAATCAATTGGCCGCTCCCGGCTTTCCCTTTCCCATTCAAGCTTGGATGTTGCAGTGTCGGATTCTGGATGTATGATTTGCATTTTATCTATCAATTCCTCAGCTGTTGAAGCAGTGACAAAGATTTGTCTCTCCGATTCTGTAGTGATGTTTTCTTCCACAGCGTAATCTAGAAATTTCAAAAGACCGTCATAAAAACCCTTTACGTTCAGCAGACCCAAAGGTTTGGAATAAAAGCCCAACAATTGCCCACAAGCAACTATAAATATTTCCTCAAGAGTACCTAGACCACCAGGTAATGCTATAAAAGCATTAGAATTATAGATTATGTCTTTAAAATTTTTAGGGATACTCCTGACTCCTTCTCCCTTACCTATGGCTTCCTTACAAAGGTTTCCTTCAACTGGAATATGAGGCCAAATTCTTACATCAGTAGCGTCGCTAGACCTAGCTGCTAGTGCCATATTTACCATCATTTTTATACTACCACCCCCATAGATTATGTTAATCTTCTTGCGTGCTAGGACTTGCCCTAAGTGATTTGCAGCTTCTAAATAAGCTTTATCTTTTCCAAAGCTGGAACCACAAAAGACACAGACATTCTTTATTTTCTTCGTGGACTGGGAGGTAGACATATTTGGTTTATAGAAGTGGTTGCTTAATGTCTGCTCCACTTAGACTTCGGGTTCTACATGAGTTTTTAAAGATGAGAAATATACAAAAAGGGCTAAAGAGATAGACGAGTAGGTAATGAAAAGGTAATCCAAAGATTTAAACAAAATCTTGTGCGGATAAGAAAGTAAGATAAGGTGATTGATAGTTTACAGAAAATCTGATTCACTTTTTGAAAAAGATTAGACTCTAATTGTATAACTTTTGACAATTGAGAACAATTCGACAGAAGACCCTCATGATACAACTGTAGACTTTTTGACAAATATACACCAAGTCTAGAAATTTAATATAAACGACAAATACTGTAGAACTTTTGAAATTTGAGACACAAATCTTGAAATATCTGGATAAGCTTTTCAAAATTCAAACATATTACTGTACCGTATGTAACGTGTCTGATAAGATAATATATTTTATTATATATATATTTAAGAAAATCATAAATTAAATAAGATATTAACACTTACTGTATCAATCTAATAATCACAATTATTTCAAACACAAAAGCAAATATTCTGAGTAAAAGAAAAACACAAACTGTTGAACATCAGCTAAAACTGCTTCAAATAAGTAAAGACTAAATAACCTTTATAGAGCGATGACTTATTTCCTATCCAGTTTTCTTATGGCTTGGCAAACAGGATCTAGAAATACCATATTCCTGAGGCGTTGTCTTTCTGTATAAAATTTAGGCCAGAGTTTAAAAATAGCTCCTTGAACATATCCACTAGGGTGACCGTGAAGAGGAGGATGGATGCTATCCAAGTTCTCCTTTGAAAGTCCATCCCTACAAAACCTTATTTTATCCTCTCTATTCGTAGACATATAACCAGGTGAAGTACATTTACCGTTACAATTTTGTCTTCCACATTTGTTACAAGTGACCACGATGGCACGAGCTCTTCTTTTCATTGCACTACGACTGGTACCCGTTCCTGGTAAACCGACATCTTGACTAAAGTCACTCAGACGGATTTTCCCCTCTATCAACATTCTCACATCACAAGGGATGCCAAAATGCATAAGAATCCACAACCGAGTAATTCTAGCCTTGTATTTCTTTCTGAGAATCTTTTGGGAGAGTGATGGGAAATACTTTCTCAGGTGTTGGTACTTTGGGTCCATGATGAGATGAAAGAAGAGTAAATAGAAAGGAAAAATTAAGATAGTAAATTGCAGAATCCTAGAATTCCTTCTTCTTTTAGAGAAAAAGAAGAATTTTTAATGAAAAAGAAGAGGATTTGCGATTTAGAGAGAAAATAACAAATTAAGAGAGAAAAAGTGAACTCGGAGAAATAAGCTCCTATGCACAGTAAACGTATATGTAAACAATGATTAAACCACTGTATATGACACGTATAGAGACCACGTGGGAGAGATAGTGTGAATCAAACTGATTTAAGATTTGAACTAGGCCCAAATGTTCTTAGTTGAAAATGGTCAGGTTGCTTCGGGCCTTAACACATTTGGAACGAGTTAAATAACAAACATAAAATTGAAAACCAATTCGTATGAATCTTAAACCCAATTCAAAGCCCACTATAGATAAAGTTAACTATAAACAACAAATCTAATTTAACGACAACAAGGATCTTCCTGAATGATATTTAAAATCATTTCATAACAACATAATCTTCCAGCAACTCAAATAATTTTGTTTTAATCAAAACCTTATTGAACAATGCATACACCCATATGTTATTCATAATACTTAACATCTATCAATGGATTCATCATCATTACTACCAAGGGTTTAGAATGTGACTAACCTTGAAATCAATACGATTTACGTCTTTCAACGTAGACCATATAAATGAACAAAGACACTTGATGTTACTACTTAAGAACATCTACAATCCCCACAATTCTACTTATACAATATATAATTTCCTCATATAACAAAACCTTAGGTAACCAAAGGATTCACTGATACACTTAAATACAAAGTACGTAACGAAATATTCCAATTTTGAGATTCATGCATTCTAGACTTTACACAGTCTCAACAGACCAAAAGTCTAACATTTATCTCTCTCAAGATTCAATACCATGATTCCCAACTTATATCATATTCCTCAAATAAATAGAACTTTTAAGAAAAGATATTGACACTTATGTGCTCCATCGAATCCACACATAATCATTACTTAGGTTTGAATCAATTACGAAAAATTTGGCATATCTATGTCAAACTTTAAAATCAATAAATCAAGCCTTATATTTCTTATTGTTTTTCACGAGATAAAAGGCTCTTAAATCCTCGTATCTATACGAATTTCTCATCGTTTATACGAATTAAATATGCTTATAGATCCTAATATTATATGAATCTCTCATAAGCATTCTACTTATAAACTCATTTCATATAATTATCATTCCCTCATAACTATTAATACTTTCCTTCTATATAATTATTGTACTCATATAACCATTAGTATTTTCATTCTATGGCCTTTCCATGTTACATCCTTCTAGACTGTATAAATCAATGTGAAGGTTCATTTTGATGATGACAATGAAAATTCAGCTTCAAAACCATCTCAAAAATATATTTTTAAAGTGGTGCTACACTCCCTAGGTTAACCGAACCTAGGCTCTGATACCAAAAATTCTGTAACGCCCCTATATGGGGGTTAACAGTTTTTAATGAGATAAAATAAAAATAAATAATAAAAGTAAAACCTTAAAAATAAAATTTGCCCGGGACTTAAATGAAAACTCTCAACTCAAAAATAAAAATATAAACGACAAATAAACCACAGTTTTAATGTAGCACCTTAAATTTAATAATATAAACTGTTGTCATCATCATTTTAACCCTCAACACATTGTAATACAGTCACAGAAAGTAACAATTGATGCTTACATTATCATGAAGAACATTCTTTACAATTGAAGCAGTCCCAATGTAATATAGCTACATCACTTCCTCAACTATATTTCTCGTAGCCACCTCACACTTAGTGAGTCCTGAAAAGATATAAACATAAGGGAATGAGCGACACTATGCTCAGTAGAGAAAGCCATTACTCACCTTTAGGTTTTTATCATTACCACATTAAAATCTGCATGGTTAATAAGTTACATCATATTCCAGATTATGAGGTTTATTATGATCACATCTTATGGATACCGTAGTTAATCATTACCAAGTGTCATAATTACACATTTATACAAATATTACCAATTATCATTGTTCCTAGGTATCCATGTTAAATTGAGTATCACTCAACTCATCGAAACCCAAATGGGCGCACTTGATCACCCTATAAACATTCCAAGGGTGTTCCGGTGAGGGGACATCAAGCCCCGAGTCCTCACCAAATCAATTCCTGTACAGTGTGTTCTGGGACTTTCAACCCAAGGAAGCGTCATCGCCTTCCCCCTATTTTACCTTTTAGGGTATTCATGCCCAAGGACGTAACCGTCGCCCTCTTCATGTCTCACAATTTCTCTATATTGAATCATTATCAATAGAGTTAGTTTTCCTAACCATGCTTCTCAATTTATAACATGTGTCAATTCATTATGTTCCTCGCCGTACAATACAAGACGAGTCCATGTCATAGTTTCATATGTGATAATCATATAATATCAGTTCAACATAGATATATATATATATTGCGGCAAAACAATCAATTTTAATTCTATAAAAACCTCACAAAAGATGAGTAATAGAATCCCTACCTTTTAAGCTTATCAACAGTCTCTTAATCCTGGAATCAATTAACGTTAGCTCCATACTCCCTTGATCCTAAGGCGTGCATAAGGACAATTAAAACTAAAGCACAACATACAACTACATTCATAAAATTTATTTTAATTTAATCTTAGAATTTCAAGAAATAACCACTGCCCATAGAGGTATTATAAAGTTTAACAATATAAATTTTCTGTCTAGGGCATATACACTTAGACTTCATACATATGCTCCAAAATAGCAACAAACATATACTTAGGTTTAAGAACGCAAATTTGAATAATCCTTTAGTATAAAAGAAAATTTATAAATGAAAGACTAAATTTGTTCATAAGATTCTAACCTCGGATTATGGTTAGTTGGAAGCTTGAAATGGCTTCAAAACAGGTTCCTTTACTTCGGTATGACTGAAATTCTTGCTCAAATGGAGGTGATGGTGGCTGATTTTTATGGCTGCCTTGAAGAAGTTCTCTAAGTATTTTGCTTCAGCAAAGAAATGAGAAGAAGAGTGTGGGAACCGTGGAAGAGAAAGGAAGAAAAGATGAAGTCTTTGAAGAGAAGTGATAAAAACAATTATAGAGGAGACATGTTGAAGCATGTCACGGAGGAAATAAAGAAAATGAGGGTCAAGAGTAGTTGGAAAAGATATCCTTATGTCTCATCTAAAGACTTTAACACACATAATGCCAATATGACATTTTTGATATTTATTAGAAGTTCTAAGGCTTTTTAGTAATCATACTAAATAAATATAGGAGAATTTTAGAAAATTTAAAAATAGATAAAAATAAATATTATAAAATAAATTTAAATGAAGCAATTTTTTTTATACATTAAAAATTAATTTAATTACCTCAATACCCGTTAGGAGAATAACGGGTGTCACAGGACTAAAACATATAGATTACTTGTTCACATTTTATATTGTGTTAAGACAAAAATTGTTTACTGTGGTATTCAAAAGAGATTTATATAAAAGCTTTAATGGCATACTAGTAAGATAGGTTTACACATGATTTATTTATGAATGTAGTTGTATGTTGTGCTTTAGTTTTAATTGTCCTTATGCACGCCTTAGGATCAAGGGAGTATGGAGCTAACGTTAATTGATTCCAGGATTAAGAGACTGTTGATAAGCTTAAAAGGTAGGGATTCTATTACTCATCTTTTGTGAGGTTTTTATAGAATTAAAATTGATTGTTTTGCCGCAATATATATATATCTATGTTGAACTGATATTATATGATTATCACATATGAAACTATGACATGGACTCGTCTTGTATTGTACGGCGAGGAACATAATGAATTGACACATGTTATAAATTGAGAAGCATGGTTAGGAAAACTAACTCTATTAATAATGATTCAATATAGAGAAATTGTGAGACATGAAGAGGGCGACGGTTACGTCCTTGGGCATGAATACCCTAAAAGGTAAAATAGGGGGAAGGCGATGACGCTTCCTTGGGTTGAAAGTCCCAGAACACACTGTACAGGAATTGATTTGGTGAGGACTCGGGGCTTGATGTCCCCTCACCGGAACACCCTTGGAATGTTTATAGGGTGATCAAGTGCGCCCATTTGGGTTTCGATGAGTTGAGTGATACTCAATTTAACATGGATACCTAGGAACAATGATGATTGATAATATTTGTATAAATGTGTAATTATGACACTTGGTAACGATTAACTACGGTATCCATAAGATGTGATCATAATAAACCTCATAATCTGGAATATGATGTAACTTACTAACCATGCAGATTTTAATGTGGTAATGATAGAGGTGAGTAATGGCTTTCTCTACTGAGCATAGTGTTGCTCATTCCCTTATGTTTATATCTTTTCAGGACTCACTAAGTGTGAGGTGGCTACGAGAAATATAGTTGAGGAAGTGAGGTAGCTATATTACATTGGGACTGCTTCAATCGTTGAGAATGTTCTTCATGATAATGTAAGCATCAATTGTTACTTTCTGTGACTGTATTACAATGTGTTGAGGGTTAAAATGATGATGACAACAGTTTATATTATTAAATTTAAGGTGCTACATTAAAACTGTGGTTTGTCGTTTATATTTTTATTTTTGAGTTGAGAGTTTTCATTTAAGTCCCGGGCAAATTTTAATTTTTAAGGTTTTACTTTTATTATTTATTTTTATTTTATCTCATTAAAAACTGTTAACCCCCATATAGGGGCGTTACAATTAAAAGCCCAACATGGGTATAATTAATGGCATGATAATGACATAGTATTGTCACTCTTTTATTATGTGTTTCTTATAATTTTCTTACTGCATTTATGTTGTATTATTTTTTTTTCTTACCAAGACTTGGCCCTGAGTTTTAGCTTGGTAAACATTTCAAGCTTCTAACTTTATTTCTAATAAAAATGTTTTGTTTTTTGTTAAAACTTGATATTTTTATCCTCTCTAATTATTTTTTAATCATGACTTCTTTACCGGGTACAATGCGATGATTGTTAGGCATGGTGGGTGGGGTGGCGATGATCTGGGCAGTGATGCGCACAAATTAGGACTATGCGTAAGGTTGTTTAATGATCTAGGCAAGGCTAGCGTGTTAAGGTTAGATAGTTTTATGGCCAAAAACCAATTTGGACAGGGGGATGTGAGGCATCTAGGAGGAGCTAGACGACAACCTTTAGGCACAGGGTTAGGAGATCAAATTTTTTATTTTTTATTTTTTTTTTTCACTTAGGGTTTGTTTGGAGCATGGATTCAAAAAGGAGTGGTTTAAAATTCTATGGTTTGAATTGTGAGTTCTAAATTATGTGGTTTAAATAGTGGTTTTGAATTGAAGTTTATAATGCAAAAGCTTAAAACAAGAAAAAAAACATTACGTCAAGTTTAAAACGAAAACTAATGTTTGAAAAACTGTAGTCTATGAAGAAAAACGAGATTAAGAATGATTTTTATTATAGAAAATATGTCATACCATGTGAACTTAAGGGAGAAGAAAAAGAAGGGGTAAAGTTTTGAATTTTGGGTATTTTGACTAGTTTCAAACCACTTCTATGATTTAAATTGACCTAAACTCATGTACCAAACCCTACGTTAGTTTTAAGAAGAATGGGGAGAAAGTTAATGTGTTTTGAGCCTTTGGGGGAAAGAGGAGGGACAACAATATGAGTTTTACTGGCAACTGCAGGTTTTTGTAGAGACTTTTCCGAAGAAAATAGGAAAAGAGGAAGTTTATGTTTACCTTGAGAAAATGGAAATATGACAGCTACTTGTCCATGTGTCTTAAACGATGAACAATGACGAAAATGTAAATGTTAACATAGTTTTTGAGATTTTAATTTACAAATAATATTGACAGAAATATTGATGTGGATGAATATTTTCGAAAAAAATAAATATCTTAAAAAACTTAAATTTTTTTTTCTTAAAACTTCATAAAATATGTCATATTTTTATTTTATTTATTCATTTATATGTTTTCGAGATAAACTTTAATACATTTTTAAAATTATTATGGCGTAAATTAAATGATATCAAATATATTTCATAAAAAGAAAACTTATAAATATTAAAATGAAAGCCTTTTAAAATACTAAAAACATTATCTTAATATAACTAAAAATATATGATTTTTTATTTTAAAAAAACAAAAAGAGAAAAAAGAGCCTGGTACTGAAATAACTTTAAAGAGATGTCGATATTACAAAAGTTAATTTTGAACTTTTTGACAGAACGGCATTGCACCAACCCTCTCTTTGTTTCATTGGTTGTTCAATGGCTGGCTGTATCACGTGCTTGTCACAAAATTCAAGCCGAAGTCAACAGGTTTAGTAGCCTCCGGTTGGATTGACTCGCTGAATAATCCTTATCGCGTTTGATACCACTAGCAACTTGCTTGTCTTCATCTGTTATGCTTTCTTTTCTATAGAGTCGTACTTGTTGATAGAGCTTTATTTCTAATCGGTGAATTTTGTCAAAATTATTAATTTTATAAGTTTAATTGTTGAAAAATAAATACATATTAATAAGTTATTTTTTTCGGCACTTATTATAAAAATTCCTGGTAATATAATAAAATTTATTGGGGGAAGGTATTTGCATTTTTCAGAAGTATGTTTTGGATGATTTCATTGAACAAAATTTATGTTATTGATTGAAAACAACTATGGTCTAGTCACTAATTAACGTTACATATTTTAAATGTCAATTGGATAAGAGTTGTTTTGATAAAGTTTTACCACATATGGCATCTGTTAAATGTGATAATCAATATAAAATAACGAGTACTACTATTTAATTAAAGGAGCTGTAGTTCCACTGCTTTATTAGCAGCGGAAGCCATAGCTTTAATGGGCTAAATGAAGATTTTTATAAAATAGCGAGACACCATTTCGTTGACCTACCATAAATGCACATTTTTTTATTCATTAGGAAAATGAAACCCATAAACTTTATTTTTCAAGCAGGAATTGATTTTTGTTATGTTTTTTGTTTTTTGTTGGTTAAGAAATGGAAAAACAGTATGCTTTCACGAGAATCAGAGACTAGTTTGGGCTAACTCACAAGTCTCACATTATTAGAAATAATTTAATAAATTATTTACACTAATGCCCTTAAATTTTAAATTCTTTCTTATTTTATCTTTAAACTTTAAAAATCATTACTTCACCTTATAAACTTTCAAAACTCTTTATTTTGCTTCTTAAATTTTTAAAATCACCACTTTATCTATTAAACTTTCAAAGCATTTAATTTTCCTTCCTGAACTTTTAATTTTTCGTTCAAATAGATAAAATTAAGCTCACTTGAGAGTTATAAAATCTTATTTTTGTCTTTATAAATGACATATGTATGAATCATGTAAGCTTAATTCTATTTATTTAAACTAAAAATTGGTAATTTAAAGAAAAAATGTAGAGTTTTAAAAATTTAAGCAGTAAAATGATGATTTTTAAAATTTAAAAGATAAAATAAAAAATATAAAAGTTTAAGAGAAAAAAATAATAATTTTCAAGGTAAAAGAACAAAGCAAAAAAAATGCCCCAAAAGTTAAGTTAGGGGGAATCGGTGATAAAACAGGTTCACAAAGCGGTCTCAAACTTCGAAATCCATTCCTATTTAAAGGCACAAATTACTTTTGGAAGGCGCGCGAGTTCCATTTCGTTGACATTTTTCCTCTTCCACGAGAAACTCTCTTAGATGACTTTCAATTCGCTTCAAGAGCTCTCTGTGATTTCGATTTTTCCTTTCGAATTTCAATGACATTTTTCTTTTGCGAATTCCTTCATTATTGCAGTTGATTTCCCCTGCGTTTCTAAGATGCCGAGTCTCCGAAGATCTTTGCAGATTGTCGATCATTCTCAGATCCTCTTCAGCTTCCGATCCACAAATGATTCAAATTTCTAGAGAATTTCTGTTGAATTTGATATGATCAGTGTCTGACACGGGGATCGGAAGCTGTTTGGAGGATTTTCGGGACCTGAAGCTTTCAATCGAAGCTTTTGGAGCTGGAGATTGGTGTAAATAATTCGGCTATTTCTAAAATTTTATTTTGCAGTTCAACGACATGTTTATTTGTATGTGATGTGCATCGTTTTTGTGTAGATGAAGTGCTTTCTGTCACAACAACAAGTGAGTATCATTTATCCGCCCTAAGGTTTTTGTTGTTGTTGCTGCTGCTGCTGTTGTTTTTTTTTTTTTTTTTGTTTAAATCTACATAATTTGGAATTGAATCTTTTTAGGTTAAAGATTATCTGTGTTTTTAGGATTATTATTGTTGTGTGAAGCGTCTGCTGTGATCTGTTAAACTTAATCAAAGAATTGGATGAAATAGAAATACTGGAATGTGTGAGGCTGCTAAAGTATTGAGTTCTGGTATTAAAGCGAGTACTTATGGTATAGGAAAGTGATCATAAGCAAGGCTAATACGTTAACATGAAAGAATGTGGAAATCGCAGGTATTTCTGATAATGAGATATGTAATTTCCTGGTATACATGAAAGAAAGTGTTTCTGCTAGAAGGTTGACAAGGCTACCCTTAAAACCCAAGAATGGGGTGAAATTCAGGCATGCGAATACTTTCAACTTTCAAGTTTTGTTTTGGACACTTTTAGGGAATACGGCGTTATAATTGCTTCATAGCTTATTTTGTTTTGTAGTGGGACTGAAGTATCTCTGTCAGTTGCCAAAACTGAGGATGTCTTGGTCGGTGAGATTAAGCGCTTCCTTCAAAAGGTCAAATGTGCCTCTGTGAACCTTCTAGAATTTGCTAAATCAAGTTGCATTAGTGTAGAATGTGGATCAGATGTTCAGTCATGCTATGATCAATTATCTGGAAGCAAAATTTGGTTATGCTCGAACGAAAAAAAAAAAAAAAAAAAAGAGTAAAAGCTTTTGATGATGGATTGTACCCTTTTATTTTCCAGTGTTTGGATTTACCTGGTTACTAAACCAAGTACGTTTACTATTGTTTTGCAGATGCTCATTCTAAAGATCCCTGTAAGTTCTATTTGCAGCGTTTATGTTTTGCTTTGCACATAAAAGATACTTATGTTACCATGACTTGGGCTTCACTGAATAGGCTGAAGCAAGCACTGGAAACTTAAATATATTTGTGGACTTCTAAGATATCAATGTTGTGATCAGACAGTATTTTTGAAGCAGTACCGACTCTTTTCTATTAATTAGCACTAGATTCTGCTTAAGAGCAACAGTGCATTTTCAATTTGCCAGAAAGGAGATAACGGATACTGTGCATGGTTCTTTTAATCATTTTGCTGCAGAATGTCGCGATTGAATTGGTGGTTGAACGTGGAAAGACTTCTGGATCAAGATATGAATATTGCTTCTTGGCAAATGAATGCAATCCCTTGCCTTTCTTATCCTTACAGTTCGAACTTCTAAAGTCAGGCCTTGAAGATTATGTTTTGAAGCATGGAAATGTACAAAGTAAACAGTGTCACTCATGCTGCCTAAGCTTGTAAGTTCATAAACAATTTATGCTGTAGCAAATGAATGCAATCCCTGGCCTGTTTATCTTTTCGTCTCACGTTTCACTGGTTTAGGAGTTAGTAGGGTAGATCAGTGTGTTACAGCTTTAATCTCTTTTGTCTTCGATGATTCAAATTGTTGAGGAAGAATTTGACAGTTTGAAATTCTGTGTTACTCACTGTTTTCATACTCATACAAGTATTATGCTCAATGCCATCCATTGTTAGAGGCTTAGAGCTTTTGCATATTCATTTGAGAAGTCTTAACTAGTTTTTAACCTCTTGTTAGGGAGAATCTCAAGGTTGGGAGTGGAACTGCATGCTGTATGGATAACCATAGGAATACAGGACTGGTGATGGAAGGAGCAATTATAATAAGCGAGATATCAGAACAAATCACTACTTGCTTTAGATTGTGCGGTGCTAAAACCGAGCTATATTGATGTCCATTTAATTCTGCTAAATTTTTGCCCCAATATTATTTTTTAAAAGAAGGGTCATGTTAGTATCAAATTGATTAGTGCAATACTTGTACTCTTTTGATGCACCCCCCACTCCCCTGTCCCACATATTTTTTTAAACTTGTACGATCCAACGTTTCGTTTCAGGTTTTGTATTTTACAGATTTCTTATCTAGTCCAATATCTGAGTCATCTCGGAAGGCACTAACTAGCATTGACTGGAGAAGTTACAGGTTGTCCTTGAGGAGTGTTGAAAATCAAGGTGGCAATGTTTTTATAGAGTGGGATAGCTTGCCAACTTATGCCCATATAGAAATTGTTCTCAATCTATGCAATGAGAAATATCCTGCATTGTGTCATGCGCTCAAGTTCTTCCTATTGGTAGCTTTATTGCTAACATATATTATGTTTCGTGTGCATACAAGTATTCCTTGATTTGATGCCAGGGTTACAACACCATCAAGAACGCTAAAGAATCAACTTGATCATAATCTGACTAAAAAAGCAGTTAAACTTGCTTTGGATGATTTGAGAGACAAACACGCTGGAGTGCTTTTTAAGTACCCATGCTGTTAAGGTAGGACTTCTTAGTCTCACCTACTCGAGACAAAATTGATGTTGTTTCTCGCGAATTATTCTTAATTTTTGCATTTCCATATCAACTTCATGTACTAGGCTTACAGCCAGTCTTGAAAATGGGGGCTTTTGTTTTCAGATTCAAAGTATCCCGACCTGGTGAAAACAATTTCTGCCCTAATCTTGTCCTCCAACGACTCCAATTTCCAACAAAATTGCTTCTCCCTTCTTGGCTTCCAGTCTCAAGGAGTTGCAGGTGAAACAATTGAAGATTGCATCAAGTTCAGTCATAGAAATCAATGACAAAAAGCCTCAGAGAAGCAAAGATGCTGCTGCTTTTCTTTTTTAAGACGGATGCTTTCAGGAGCCAGAGCTTCTAGACAAGGAATATCAAGGTATGAATGCTTTTAGCTTCATGGAATTCAAATTGATTGATTTGATTCCCCAGGTTACGCGTTTAGTTAATTTCTATGGCTTCACAAAGCGAAATGTTCTTACTTTCTAACTGTCACAAAGGATATACCAGTTTTAAATGGTTTAGGCTCGTTTCTTTTCTTTTTCTTTTTCTCCTTGAAAAACAGTCAAATATAAAAACTGTCTAGGATATACCAGTTTTAAATGGTTTAGTTCTGCAGCGCTAATTGAGTGAACCTCAAGTGAGGGAGCTGGGAAGAAAAGGACAATAAACCTCAAAAAGAAAAAGGTGTGTTCTTTGGTCTTTTTCTACCACCAACCATTTAAATCTATATATATATAGAGAGAGAGAGAATTTGTTATTTCTCTTATTTCAGAGATTGGTCAGCTTTATATACCCTAGAAAAAAATAGTAAAAATTTTTGGAAGGTCAAACTTTCTGAAGTACATGTTGCCCTTGTCCTTTTGAGCCTTTGACGAAGGGGGTTATGATATGAGCGTTGATTGATCCTGAACCTCCAATGAGTGGAAGCAATTGGAATCTAAAACTGCGGGATAATCCAGGAAAGGTCGACACCCTGCTGATTTTGACAGAATTGTCCAGACCCCATTTAAAGTTGCTACGTGTATAGTAAGACTGGTTTTAGCCATACAATGAATAAAGAGAATTTAATTGTCCATCAGCCAATCTTATTGGGTTTGTCCTTTAACACCACTTGGTAATGACTTTGAGCAAAAAATTGGATTTTAAAGTTTTAGACATGGAATCACACCGTCCAACAAAATGATTCTTTCATACTAAGCAAGAAGATTATGTTCAATCACTTGTTGAACATGTAATTTTCTTTGTAAACAACTTTAGTGTGTTTGGTAACGTAATTAGAATTAGAAGTTCGAACGATTTTACTATAGTATATGAGAGCTTTACTCTGTAGTATACTTTTGTTTTATATTGTAATATGTGAGAGTTTTATATTGTAGCAGTTCCAAATATGTAATTAGAATGTAGTTGCTAAACAGAACCATCATTGTTCAACAACTGGCTACCAATTTGTGCTAATTTTCTCTTTAAGCTTTGATCAGTTTGTGCCAATTTCAATTTGGTGATAAGAGAATTTATTTATATTCTAAGAAATAAATAAAGTAATACAGAATTGAAGATTATACAGTGCCAGTCACTTCAAGGATATACATTTAGCATATGCATGTGAAATCTCGCTACAAAGTTCCGCATACACATTTTTGTAACATTATATATGTAGGTTTTTTTTTTTTTAACCAATACTAGGTATATATTTGTAAAGTCACAACATCCACTCGAAGAAATGGAAAAACGGTTAACAAGGAATCTATACGAGTATCTTTCACAAAGTTCAACCAACTAAGGAAGCAAGGCCACACAGTCTGAAAGAGTGTATATTGAAGCACTAGGGGAAAGAAGGGGACAAAAAAAGTGGATGAAGCACACAAACTTTGAAACAGTACCTACCAAAGTCTCTTCACCAGTACTTTTTCAAGCAGCAGAGGGTGCAGGAATGTAGGACATCCTCGGCTCAGGCATGGAAGCCATGATCGATGGCCTTGAGAAAGTTTCTTCCTCTGAAACCGGGTTTTCGGCCTTGAAGTCTAGGGACTCGTCGTTGTATACGTCCCACCATTTTGCAACCAACATCTTTATGTCCTCTCTGTCCATGTTCACTTCTTTGCCTGTGTACCTCCATGGTTTTGATCCCTGTTTGTTATATATTGCCAAGGAAGAGAGAGAAAAAAAAAGATTAGAGATCAAAAGAAAAAATAAAAAAATAAAAAAAGATCTCAATAAGTAAAAGTACTTACAGCAGCACAATAGTGGACCACCTTTACTTTCTCTAGCTCGACGTTCTCTGGGTGTCGCCATAACATGGCTAGAACCAGGTTGTATACGAGAGGGATGGGCTTGTACACGTTTTGGAAGAACATGTTCAAGAAGTCCTACGTGTCACGCATACACAAATAATTTACATATATACGCAAAAAACCCACTATAGCAGATGAGAATTAACAGTCAAGATTTGTTACCCAAATGATAATTATGTCAATTCTCTGTTCTTAATTTTCCTATAACATATTCTAGATCAGTCATTGTCACAGCCAACAAATGAATAAATTAATTCACTTAATCTTAACAATTAATGTTTTGTTTGGGAAACACATTAGAAAAATAAGTTCAGTTTGTTATAGTGTAAAGCTCTTACATGTTACAGTATTTAAGTTTCAACTTTAAGTTCTAACTGGCTTTTCAAACAAACCCTAGATATCTTTTAGGCATGCTTAAAGGAAAGGGTTTACTTAAGTAGGCATACATCATGCACATTAAAAAATATTATGTTTTTGAGATAAAAAGCTTAAGCATGAGCAAAAAACAATGTCAAACAGCTCTTACTTGCTCGGCAAAGGGCGTTGGTGGGGTGATCTGAAGAGTGTGAAGAAGGTTCTGGTAGGTCAATGGGCTAGGATTGAAAACGAACATGCCGGCGTTGAAGTACAAGGGAGGAGGAGAACCCATCTCGGCGGGCCAGGTCACCTTATCAGGGCATTGTTGGCAATACCCAATTTTGTATTGAGGAGAGTGGCTCCATGTTTTCTCGCAGAAGCAGTCCATCACCGCGTAGAAGTTTCCATCAGGGGTGTCAAACAGATGATCTATGTTGTCATACACTTGGATGTCCGCATCCAAATATATCATCTTGCTATACTCCTCAAACTGCGCGGCCACATACACATAAAAACCATGCACACATTCGTTGGACCAAAATAAAAGGCTGCAAGCAATAAAATATATCACCCCTATTCATATACGTATTTATGTGTGTGTGTATATATATATATTTAACCAATCGTAAAATTTCCATGTCATCTTTATACTACACAAGGCAAAAACAACCTCTCTCTCTCTCTCTCTCTCTCTCTCTCTCTCTCTCTCTATATATATATATATATATATATAACTTACATTCCATATGCGGAGCTTAGAGTAGTTGATGACATAGTAGGCCATTGCAAACTGAATCTGGTTCTCAGGAGGATAAATGGGCTCAATCTCACGGACGATGCAACCCTGAGACCTCAAAATCTGACGGTGTTGCTCAGGAACATCAGGCAACGTTGCAACCACAAGAGGGTAAGCACTCTTGACTTTCCTCAGACCCTTGGCCAATCCCACGACCCCCTTAACGTAATCGCCATCACCGGCTAAAAAAGTTACGTAGGCCCTTTTAGAGTAGCCACCATTATTATTCAGTGGTGGAACCTTAAACACATCTACAGGCGCTGCGGGGGCCATTTTCTTTTCCTTTCTATGCGCTAATAATGATGTTTTGTGTGGTTTAATGAAAGGTCTATAATATGATCTCTAGTTTGGTGATGTTTGAAAAGTTTTGTAAAGAGGCCAACAAGGATTGGTTTTGAGGAGTGTTAAGGAAAGTAGGATTAGCAACGCTGAGGAAGCCACTCTACCAACCTTTGTTCCTGAGTCCTGGAATGGCTTCACATACAGCCTTAAATAGGCCTAAATGAGGACTAACATGCAAAAGAAATGACCCCAAATGAAACCCATATGAAATTAGTGACCCTTTTAAATTTTTTTGATTCTTTGGAGAAATTTCGTACATTAAAAAATTAGACAGTGGAGAGTTTTAAACTGTTAGATTTATATCAAATTCTATAAAATTTGTCATCTGACGATTTCGATAGTGTCACATTCACGTTCTAAAATATTCTTGATTTTATTATGGTTCAAGTCTATGGATGTATTAAAGTAATTTTAAAAAAAAAAGAGGAAAACGAATGAACAGCGTTTCTTGTTCAACCCACTATTCGTCAATGAAGCCTTATCATCAAGATGAATGGCTGAGATTAAGATGAATGATGTCATATTCATTAGGATATTGATGAAGCTATAAATTGTACAATTTCTTACCGCGAATTGAGAAACGTAAAGGAATCAAGTGGAAGTCCTTTTCCTTTTGGAAATATATATATATTCCAAGTCGGTCCAAATGTGGGGCCTTGATTTGGAGGTGAGATTAGTATTATAGGTTGGATGCTAAAGTTCTAAGGAAGGATTATTATTATTCTTTAATTAGTTGAGGATGGTTTTTGTTCATCTTTCTACCCTCCATTGCTCAAATCCAACACAATTCCACTTTGAAGAGAAAGATACAACTCAACAATAATGAAACATTTTTAACAAAAACAATAATATAGTTATCAAATCTTCTCTTCCAGAACTCGGGAAAGGTACTCTTGAATACAAACAACTACACAAGTGAAGGAAGTTTTTTGTATTTTGTTTAAAGGACAAGAATTCAAAAAAAAAAAAAAAAAAAGATGCCAATAAGGTAGAAAATTGAGAAGAAAGATTGATTGGCCATAAAGATTAAAGAAAGGAATAACACAAAAAAGAAGTTTGTCATCATTTTCCATAGCCGTGATATATTCTATGGCATGAGAAAAATATTGTTCTTTTAACTACATAAACGAAAATGGAAAAAGATATGCATGTGTAAATGTAACTCAACCTCGTTTGAAAACATAGTTCGAATTAATAGTTTGAATACTTTTAAATCTACAGTATTATAACAGTTTAAATTTAATAAGAGAAAAAAAAAACCAGTTTAAACTAGTTTTTTTTTAGTTAAAACTAGATTCCAAACAAGACTATACTCTCATAAATGTCGTTGAGTTTTACAATTCTCCAACTTAATTATATGTTATATACACGTATGTGCATTTTGGAGACAACTAGTACATGTACTTTACAAATTTGCATGCCGCTAATTGTGGCCTTTTGTGGAATTTCATTGACGGTATTCTCAAGCAAAGTTGCAATTGATTGAAAGCACTCTTGAGAATCACGAACGGAGAGAATATGTACCATATATTAGATTTGTGATTTTGATTGTTGTCCTTTATCTTTTTCCTTTTTCAGGCATTTCAGAAACAAACTTTGACATACAAGGAATGAGCCGGCTTTGAACCATCCGCCCATGTTTTGGGGGTTTTCTTTTTCAGTTTTATTTTTTAACCTTATAAATTTTGGGATGTTAAGATCATTTAAAAACAGACAAAAAGAACAAGAAGGTATTTAATTGATTTTCGCATATATGCATCTTATTATTCTGCCCTTAATATAGTAGTTTTTATTGTTGAAATTATGAATAACTTCTATATATGTATGTATTGATTTCTAAAACATATAGCAAAGTACCATCAACTATATATATTTTCTAGTGCAAAAGAAATTAAATATAATTTCTGCAAATAACCCTGTGATGTTTAATTTTGGATGATAGCATGATTGAAAAAGTATAGCTTCAAGTTTCTTCTCCCCTCCCAAAAGAGAAAAAAAAGAGAAGGGATAACTTCATTCAAAGTAAAAAATAAAATGAAAACAAAAAGCATTTGTCATGGATATGTAAGCCCTTCTAAATTTTTTATCATAAGGGATAATCTTTTCTTGCATTGGCATTAAAAAATATTATCTATGATTTAAGATTAAGCAAGCAAATTGGTCAAATCAAACATGTGAATATTAAGAGTAGATCGTTCGCATAGAAGGAAAAGGTGCGGAGGAGAGCAGGTAAAATATCATATATTGATGTCATGGCAACCAACTCAAACATTTTCGGACTCATGAATAGAGAAATATATTAAATTCTTTGGAAAACTCTTGAAGAAGCATTTGGATATAAACTTATTGCTTGGTTGGTTTTAGATAAGGTAATTATTATTTTAATCATTTTAAACAAGAGCGGAGATTTTATTAAAGTGAAACAAATCAATATTATAATCATAGATGTTTTATACATACCGAGATGAATATATAAAACAATTTATTATAAACAATGACAGAGCCAACATTTATTGGTAGAGCTAAATTTTACGTTTTAAGAACTATTAATTTAATTTAAGAACTATTAATTTAAGAGGTTAATCTAATTTATATACATACCTACTATATTAAATTAAAACACTATATATAAATAAAATAAAATGAAATAAAAGCTGGGGGCCTTTGCGCATCTCTGTCACTAATTATAAAAAACGAAATAGTTAAACTAATGCCATTTCTAAAAAAGAACAAAAAGAATTTTTTGTGCACTATTTCCAATTGGCATGCACATAGCTCCGCAAAGTAGATGAATTCAAGCAATACAAGAAGTCAATCTTTCGTGTTTTTTTTTTTTCTTCTTAAGTATAGGTTCTTCTGATTGATACCATATCTTGTTCCACGTAAAATCTTCCAAATTTTACATTCAAAAGCTAAATATATGAGAAAATACCCTACAAAATAAACAAAACGATTAATATTCTTCTCTCCCTTTTACTGTGATGAATCTGTTGTAAGTGTTGCTATGCTCAATAACATATCCGGAAAATAAACTAGTATATATTTGAAATTTTAACTTAGTAAATGTGGTTAGAACTAAAACTTTTGAACTGATAACTATAGCATATGAAAGTTTTATACTGTAGCAAATTTTTTTTTATCATTATACCATGTGAGAGTTTTATTCTGTAATAACAAAAAGTTTTGGTTAGAATTGATATTACCAAATACCCTTCGCATTGAATTGATACTTCAGTCTCCTACTTTGTTGAAGCATGGCGCATACAAGCTTAGTGTAAGATTTGGCTTATTGTTCCACACTTAATAGCATGGATTTCCGAACTTCTTCATGATAAAGTTGCTTCTACAAGAGATGTTGTCTCATTGCTTGGTCCTTTTAATTTGTTTGAAGTTAAGAGTAGGCTACGTTTGTAGATGAATCCGAGCAAAATACAAAGATGTATAATGTTTGTTTTAACTCGCTCCTATCTTGAAATTATCTTCTATAAAGTATTTTTTAGTTCGGATTGGTCTTTATGAAATTACAACTGACAAGGATACATATCTTCAAGAAGTACTTTTTTCTTGTATCGTAAAATAATATATATATGTTTCATGGATTCTTAGATCTACTGAGAGATTCACAGATATCTTAATCAATATAATATATTTTGTTCATTACATTTATCATTTTCAATATTGTTTTGATATATAATTTATGAAAAAAAATATGTCATAAATCCTAAAAAAAAAATGGCAACCAGTTCTGAAATTTTTCATGACAATAATTTTGGTAGATAACAATTTTACTAAACAAACAATTTGATAGTTAAAGCTTTTTGGCCAAAAACTTTGGTCAGCTAGCTAAACCCTTTTATTGACCAAAATTTTGATAAGATATTCAATTTTTGGCGACCAAATAGTGTCAGCTACCCTAGTTTGGTTGTAGAAAATATAAGATTATGGTCTCCTAAAGTTGACAATTTTTCACAGCATACATTGTTTTGCTCCTAAAATTTTATCGCGAAATCACATGCTTGATCTCTCACACACACACATGCATGGCCTACAATATCATTAAAAAAGAGAACAAGAGGTTAACAAGATCTAAGAGGTACTTGAATTCTGAATCTGTAAATAAGAAATTAAAAAAAGAAATTCTACTGCCTCCAAATTCACACAAGCTCTTCAAATGATATAATAAACAAAAGATGAATTTATAAAGGAATATATCTTATATTACAATAAATATTTCTAAACATCAAATTAGATCAAATCCATATTAAAACAATAATAAAAAAAAGTCTTGTGAACCCTAATTTGAGAGGATACATTTACGTGAGCCGAGAAATGCTATATATCTTATTATTGTCGATATAAATGCTTTTGGGGATAAATTACTAACGCTGATCGTCATTAGTTTATTAAGATTCATTTTATACACTTTAGCATCTTTGGGTCAGAAGAAGACAATGAAGATAGGCAAGTAGTTTCCAAGATTTTTTTTGACTCGCTTTAACGTTTGTAGAACTATATCTTGTTGTGCTTTAGTTTAGCATAATCTACCAAGATTTTTGTCTTTATAAAATATAGATTATGGGTAATATATAAATTTCCACGTGATTCATTGCTTGAGGATCTATTGCCTTAACACGACATGACAACACTAGTAGTTTCTGGACCAAAATGCCTTACGTGGCCAATCAGATTTCCAAGTGAACTACGCATGTTTTTTTGTTTTCCTTGTGCATTTTTAAAATTGGATATTCCTTTAGCGAGTATATGCACAAGATTATACATGTTGCATCAATACTGACAAAAAGAGAGAGCAAAGAAAACTACTAAGGATCATTACTTCCCTAGATGCTTATGACTAAATTTTCCTTTACGTGTGAACAACGTTTCTCCTTTTTGTGCTAACCAAACTTAGCACGTGTAAACATTATTTGTGTTTCAGATGTATGAAGTTTTATTGATGGTTGTTGTACGGGCATTTTTGGACAAAGCTGAAACTTGTGTGGAATTAAACACCACTAGTGTTGTTTGTTATAGGTTCTTAAAACTTCCAAACGTGGAAAGCCACAAGTTTTCTCACTATAGAAAATTCAATAAAAAAATAAAATATAGAAGAGAAGAAAAAGATTTAACATGATTCGGTAGTATGCCTATATATGCAAATACTATATAGAGAATAATAGAGAGTAGAAAATGTGACACTTTGAGAATTTTTAGTGCATTATAAATACAATAATTAAAGGATTATGTTAAGTGATTTAAGTACAAAGTTTGTGAGCTTAAGTTTATGCTCAATAATTTGTTAAATATTTTAAGAACATAAAGAGTGTCATAAGGATTATTGTTTTAATTTGATTTTTATGATAAATTCGATAAGAGTGAAAATGAGAATTCTAAGGGTAAAAATCATGCCATAGTCTTATACAAGAAATGAATGATATGAAAATAAGCTAAAAAGCTTAACTGTTGTAAAAATGTATTGCAACAAATATTAAGACAAAAATACAGTTTAAGGAAAATATTGTTTAAAAATATAAAAAATTATACAGTATTAAAATTATATAGTATAAGGATTATATTAATAAAGTAATATAGTATAAGAAATTACACAAATAAAGTTATGCAATATAAAAATTATGCTAGAAAAGTAATGCAGTGTAAGAAATTACATTGATACAGTTAAGTAGTATAAAAATTATACTGCAAAAGTAATACATTATAGAAATTAGATTGTATAAAATTAAGCAGTATAGGAATTATACTTTGTGGAGGATAAGGATGAGTAAGGAATACTATGTAATTTTATAACAGTATAGAAAAAAGTGTACCAGTAATATAGAAAAAATACTGTGAGTATAAAAATTAATGTGGGACCCACAAGGATACCTTAAAGGATGGATAAAAATCCCACATCTCCCTCTTTGGAACCAGTTTTGGATATGTATAGGAGCAACCTTTTTGAAATTGCAATTTAGTCCTTAGATTGACTATTTTTGCAATTAAGGACCTAAGTGAAAATATCCATCAAAGTGGCACTTGTGTGATAGGAATTTGGCCACATCTCTTCCCCATGATAGCTAGGTTTTATGAGTGGTGGAGATCAATTGTTTTTAATTGTTATTTGGTCCCTAGATAAATTAAAATTACAATTTGCTCCTAGACTAATTAGTTTTGCAATTGAGGGCTTATGTGGAAAAAATCTTATTTCCACAAATGGTGGAAAGTATTCAACATCACTCCCTTGGCAAACCAGTGGAGACTTGTGTATTTGGGGCTGAAATTCCTTGGAATTTTATCCCTAGGATTAGCTCTAGAATGCTTAAGATTATTTTTGAAAGAAAGTTTGTTTATTTTCATGAAAAAAATTCTCTTCTTCCCTCCTCTCAAATCTGCCCCCTATAGCAAAGGTTTCTCTCAAGATTTTGATAATTTCAAGCCTCCAAATCATGTTTTGAAGCAAAATTAGGAGGTGTAAAGGAAGATTAAGAAATTTTGGAGATAAAACCTAAGCTTTCTCTTAATATTTTTGAGTGTTTTTCTTGGGTTTTTAATAGGATTTTCATATGATTTGTTACAGTTTTTGCTAAGGAGGATTAACAAGGTCTAAGTACTATCAAGAAGGACTAAAAGATTAGAGAAAAATCTTTATAAAAATCTTAAATCCTAGTTTTGAAAAGGTTGATGTTTTCATGAAAATTGTGTATGGTTATGTATCTTGTTTGATTTAATGTTTATGGCCTATGGTATGTATTAAAGACACTAAGATATAATTATTTAGTATGTTATATTGATGATGATGATGGTGATGATAGAGAAAAGGAACTAGGGTTTTTATGCTCAAAATGAAAAAGTACGATAAACTTTGTCAAATATAAAGTTTAAGCACAAAGTTAAGTATTTTATGTGTTTGATAAAAGGATTTTGAGCATGGCATTTAAAAAAATATTCATATCTTGTTTATATAATAAGTGCTTGATTAAATGATTGGAAAGATTTAAACAAGATTAAACCTTAGAAAATTAAGTTAAGATAAGCTAAGGTTCAAAAACTGAGTTTAAGGGCATTTTTGAAAAAGTTTTATGTTTAAGGCCCTTAATGGCCAAATCATTCTCTAGATTTAACACATAATTTATTGAAAACATTGAGCAGGACAACTTTCATGAAGAAATATCTCTCGAATTCCGATCGAAGCAAGGCAAAAAAGTTGATTTCAACTCTACCTTTTCAACAATGAAATTAAGATGAATAAATTTAAGAAAAGTTGTAGATCTCATCGAAAAGGCTATGAATCGTGGACAGTTTACAAAAATCCTATATCGATTTCAAGTTATGAATTTACGAAATTTTAAGTACAAAATTTCGTAACAAGAAAAACGTTATGAAATGTTTTGATTTGACATGAGAGATTTTATAAGTTTTAATCCTTGTAAAAAACTGAACGCTTTGGTATAAAGCAATCGTCTTTGGTTTTAGGGGCAAAAATGTCAAGATTTTGTGTTTCGAGCCAAAACTATAAAACCGTATGAATGGGAATTTTCATTGAAAAAGGTTGGTTTTCTACACTGCAATGGGCAATGAGTAACCACAGATGTTAAGGTTTAAAGGATTTAAGGTTTTTACTAAGGAAAGAATGAGAAAGGAACGTTAAGGGCATAATCACCAAAATTTTTATTTTACAGGTCAAAACCGTAAAGTTTTGATGAAAGGGATTTTTTATGAAAAGGAAACCAATGTTTGGTTTTTTTAACTGTTATAAGTAACAAAGAAACGTAAGTTTTGTTTTAGAACGGGTTCCGAAAGTTTTCTAAGACCCGTTAAAGGCAAATTGGTCATTTTCTATAAAAGGCCAAAACAGACCTCGAAACGCCTGATTTAAGAAAACGCCCTCAGTGGAAACTTTTTCGTAACTTGTAAGTAAAAGGATGGCAAAGTCAAACGAGAAGTTTAGTAAAGCAACTAGGCTCACAGAAAAAACCCATCAATGGTAAAATCATCAATTTAAAGAAACCGCTAAAACAGAGCCAAGCCCTTCAAATTAGCGAGACGCTCTCAGATAGAAAATGTTTGATAATATGTTAAGTAATGAAACCATTAAGTGAGATGGGAAGTTTAACTAAACTAAGGGAAATGGAAAGGTAAATTGATAGGATACAAAGTTAAATAGAAAGGAATGAACAGATAATGTTTAAGTTCCGTTATCAATCAAGTAAACTCATGATGAGAAGATTAGGTAATAGTTAGGTGTTTTTTGAATTAGATACAAAACCTGACTAATAAAAGGAAGAAGAAATGAAACAAGAACTCTAGAGCTAAGTCCAAGTAAGTTTCAAACCTCACCTACAGTATGAAAAAAATGATTTTCAGTGCTTTGAATATGTTTAAAGTATGCTTACATTTGTTATACATAATATTTTATAGATCAAATCATGTTTTGCAACATATTTGCATATGCTATGTTTAATGTTTTAATGCTAAGTTATAGCATATAATATGTTAGCATTTGATATGCTCATTAAAGTTAACAAGAAGGTAAAACAAAGATGATAAGTAAGTATCGTACCAGCCTCGTTGCTGTGAGGTGTACAAGTTATGTTAAAGTTATGGCCTTATTGATCGATGGTCTTAAGTTTTCCATAAAGAAAGCATTATGTTCTCACAATTGATGATGTTGGTACGAACACTTAAGTTTATAAGATAATAAAAGATAAGATGGATAATAAGAAGCTCATAATTGAAACTTCATAAGCATAAATGGAGTCATGCATTATGTTATTACTTACATTCCTATTAAGTAATTTTTACAAAGAACATTTTATGAAAAACATTTAAAAAATGTTTTATGAGATATGTTTATGAAAAATGTTTTATGTGAAAGGTTTTTACAAAAAAAGTTTTATAAAGAATGTTTTAATGTTTTGTGAGATTATGTTTAAACTTACTGAGTGTAAGTTCATTATAAGTTCATTTATGCTATAGATAGTCCTACAGGAGACCAATAAGACTGGCTAAAGAGCTCGGTGTTGCAGTGGACAGATGCAAAGATTGGGTATGGATACCACTACAGTAAATTTCTGCTATTCAAAGAAAAAAGCTTTCCACTTTTTGAGATAGCATTTTAAAAGTTTTAAGAAAGTAATTGTTTAAGGAAATGCTTTATAAGTAATGTGTTATGAAAACATTTTAAAACATTTATTTTATAAAATGATTTGAATAATCATAAAGTTAAGTTTTAAGCTATGTTTCAAGTTTGAGTTGCAACGGTTGTTGCAATAGTTTTAAGTACTTAAAGAAAAAGTTTTCCTCTGACTTTAAAAGAAGTTTAAAAAGTTTTTGAAAGTAAATGTTTTCATTATAAGTTCTAGAAAACATTTTGAATGAATTTAAAGTCAAGTGTTGACTATGTCTCAACTTCGCTTGCAACGAAAATGGCAACAGTTTAATAAATGTTTTTAAGCATGTTTAAAGAAAAAATTTTAGCCAGTATTTTTTTTACTAGTAAATAAGATTAAAATTCAAGAAATAATATTTAAAAAAGTTAAGTGATGACCCGAAAAGGGAAAGCGTTACAAAAAATATGGCACGGCCTTTCTATTGGATAACCTCAGTGTTTATAGTGTTACAAAAGCAATCTTAATCTAACTCAAGTATTGAAACTTAATCTAATTCAAACATTAAAAAATATGAAACTAGATAATGAGAAAATAACTAGTTAACGTAAAGGAAATTTAAACTAAACCTTAATATTTACAAATTTAAATTATTTAGTTTTATCTCAAGTAATAAATCTTCATTACTAACTAGGATTTGAAGCAAGCAACTTCACCCTTACAATATGGTAGGGAAGAAAAGTGGAGAGACCGTAGAGGGAATTTTGAGAAACTAATGTGGTTTGATTGGAGTGATTTTGGGAAGAAAATGAAAATAGAAGACATAAAAACTTTCGTGGGACTCGCACTTTTTAATTTCAGCCATCATTGGAGAGTAAAGTGAGGAGAGATGTGAAACTAATAACATATTAAGGGTGGTTTGATAGAGATTTTGCTTATATTTTTAATAAAGTTGTGCCTTTCAATTAATATAGAATCAATATTTTTAAAATAGTTTAAGTGGACTAAATGATATTTAAATTTTCAATAAGCAATAATAATGTTGTAAGGAAGTTTATGATGTTTTATTAAAACTTTGGCACAAATATCAAATCTATTTCATTCGGGCTTTTTAGAGAAACCACATTTTGGGTCTCTGTTTAGCAGGAATTCTAGAAACCGTTTTTAACTTTTTAAGTCCAAAAATTACATCTTGTAGCTTTGACTAAAAGCACATCTAAAGAGTCAAAATTCTTATGACAGATTATTTAAACACTTTCAAAAATAGCTTTTAGATTCAAAAAGTCAAAAACAACTTCTAAAAAACTATGCCAAATAGGCCGTAAATCATCCTCAAAAGTTAATAGAGTCCTTGCTTCGGGAAAAAAAAAAGGATAATAAATAATAAATAAGAAGAAGAAGAAGAAGAAAAAAGAAAGAAAAGAAAAAGGTATTAGCAGTTTCGTGAATTCCTTCACTTTCACTTTTAATACCAAACAACAATTTCTATTGGTAGGGAAAATAATCCTACCGTAAAAGTTTCCTAGTTTCCATGTCTTATATTTTTTATCCCTCTTATTATTATTTTTTTCTCTATCTTACCAAACAGTGTTAAAAGGTCGAATAGAGAGAACTCAACTTTACTTATTTATACTTTGAAATCCGATAGGTTGTTTAATAAAATGGTTTTAACTTAAAAAATAAGTTCAAGTATTGTAGCATGTGAAACCTTTACATTATAGTGTATTTTTGCTCCATATTATAACATGTGAAAACTTTATATAGTAGACGATTCAAACTCATGAGTTAGAACTCATCTCTCAAACACAATGCGAGTTTATTTTTTTTGTTTTTGTCAATATTCCTTAAAAGCCGAGTTTTTTTAGCCAAATATTAATTATCCTTTGAATTTCACGAGTGTGTGAACTTTTATGCGCGTATGAAATTGAGATGGTCAGTATTTGGATCGTAGCGAAAAATGGGAAAGGTATTGGTGGACAGGTCGTAGTCACTCCACTAGACGATTATGAAGAGATTCATAGCCTTATAATGATCCCAATGGTGTGACATGCAAAAGAAAAATTCCAAAAAAGAAATGAATAGAATGAACATTTTTGTTTTAAGTTGAAGATATTTTACTGACGTTTTCCTAGATCTGCCTTTGTTGATCTCCATCATGAACCGCCAAAACGGAAGAGGAAAATTGTGGCAATGTAAGACCATAGAATTGAGAAAATGACCATCAAGGTTTCACAGGCGTCTTGGCCATTCGAATATGTCCAGGCTTCAAGTATGGCTGGGCATGGATTGGCGATGTATGACGACAACAGGAACTTTTAAGAAATAATGTGCAGGAAACCAAAAGCAAGGCCCAACCTCTGGTCCTAACAAAAAGTAGGCGAAGTTTTTGGGTATTTTCTCCACCGGAAGTTTAGTTGTAGTGTTTATTTGCAATCATGAATCTTCCCTAGAAGTCGATGTATAGAAAAGAGGAGGGTCTTTTCTCGTGGTCGAATCGCAATTCGCGAACAATACTTTTGTCAGCTAATTTTACAATCCTTAGGACATGGCAGCCCGGCCTTTCTTGAGATTGCTTGATATTGATAGACGATAATACCATAGATGTTGGAGTTTTTGGCACGGTTCAAGTCCCTAAGCGCATTTTTAAACACTCAAAACCCAGGTGGTGTGTTTTCCTTTGTTAAACATGGAAACTTGATATACAGAGAGAGAGAGAGAGAGAGGGAAAAACCTGTAAACAACATTCATAGTTAGTAACTAGATTATTTCTCGTTTTGATTGGTTTTTCGATACAGGACCTAGATCTCAGGCCAAGATTTATCAATGAGATAAAATATTAAGCTTTAAGTTGTAATATCGCAATTTGAATTATAGGGGAAATATATGACTTTAGAGTGAACCTGAAATCGCAACATATATGGGGTAAGATTTAGAAAGGAATGGTGCATCGAATTAGTTTTGATTACGACTCAGCATTGTATTTAAAAACCCAAACAAGAGCTCAATGCACATATCCAACCTATCATTCTTCTATTACAATATAACCATTAAACAATCCTAGATCATTGTCCCCCAAACGACGACAGACATAACAATTCAATTGTCTCGAGAAAAATAAAAAAATAAAAAATAAAAAAGAGAAAAAGAAACTAGATAATATTCACCCCTGCATCCAGAATTGCCTGTCCACAAAACGGCTCCGCAAAAGGATCATGCCTACAATTAAGAAAAATTCAATTGTCAAACTATGCTATATAATATGATTCTCTGGAGTAACGATAAATCCACTAAAAAAAGAACACACACACAAATACATAATACAATATAATTTATATATACACATTGATAAGTAAAAAAAAAAAAAAAAAAGTTGATAGGAAATTAGGATAAATACTTACCTTGTTAGCAATATTGTTTGAGAGCCAATCCAGCCCCTCATACAACCCCTCTCCTGAGGTTGCACAAGTGCTCTGGATGTACCTGTAAAATAAAATGGTATATTAGACTGTGTAAGGACAAACATAAAAGACAATAAAACTAATAGAAGAGGAGACACTGGGGCACGAAGATAAGGAGCTTACCAGTGGCGCTGTCGGAGAGAGTGGAGGCCAAGCTTATCAGTAATCTCAGCAGCATTCATTGCGTTCGGAAGATCTTGTTTGTTAGCAAAAACAAGCAGAACAGCATCACGCAGTTCATCCTAGAAAATCAGCAAATTAAAAAGTTAAAAGTTCTTTCACCATTTGAGTTCAATATTCACTTTTCATGATTCCCAAATATGTCAAAAATAATATCAGAAAGTTGGCACGGGGAATCTACAAAATAATAAATTTTAAAAAGTTGCAACAGCAGGCAGCTAATATTAACTTAATGAATTTAGAAAGGTAAAGGTGTCTCCCATAACAAATTTAACTTCGTGTAAATAAAGCAACATGCTATACACAGGGAGTATACCAAAGGAATATAAACTGCATGTTAAATGACATTAGCTCATAACAAAATAATGAAATCACTGAATTACTTGAACATTAATTCATGCCCATCGCAATCTTTTTCCACCTTGCTAGACTAGTTCCACAAAAACAAGGTCTTTCTTCAGATTAATCACATTCCCTATAAGCCCTATTAATAGCCTCTGTACACCTCTACCAACTGTGTTAGAAAGTATAAACTCTTACATTTATATGCCAGTTATGTAGGCAGAAAAAGACTGAATGAACTGAATGATAGCCACATACCTCATTCAACATCCTGTGCAGCTCATCCCTTGCCTCAACAATACGGTCTCTATCATTGCTGTCCACAACAAAAATGAGACCCTGTGTGTTTTGGAAGTAGTGCCTCCACAAGGGACGGATCTGAGAAGGAAATAGAAGAACCATGGACATGAATTTTGGTAAGTAACTCGGTCCTATTTCAGAGCAACAAATGTTTTAACCATCGAGTTCACAAAGTGCTCAAATATTAGGGCAAACATAGGCCCATAATTTTATGGCTTATAGGTGGGGTGGAAAGTTGGAAACAAGCTTTAAATTTTCTTACCTTGTCCTGACCACCAACATCCCAAACAGTGAAGCTAATGTTCTTATATTCCACAGTCTCCACATTGAAGCCTGTAAACAAAAAGATGTGTACTTAATCATAATAATCATAGGTATATATTTAAGGCATCAAGAACATTTAAAAAACTTAAATTTAGCAACCATATTGTATCAAAAATGCTTTGCATTTATTTGCAATAACTACACTAAATATTCTTTCGGATAGTGGTTCCAGAAACAAATCCTTATGCCTCAATAGAGGAACAATGATGTCCAGCACCCAATAATTGTAGGAGAATTAATGTTACGTGAATGCAAAATTTAGAAATTCATAATATGACATTCCAACCAAATCACAAATAGGTCAGACCAAAAATTCAACTCTCCGAATATAAGGACATAAGCAGCTATCATAAACAGGAAACATAACAAATGAGCATTCTCATCAACTCAGTAAGGAAAGAAAAACTCACCAATGGTAGGAATTGTCGTGACGATCTCACCAAGCTTGAGCTTGTAGAGGATAGTGGTCTTACCGGCAGCATCAAGACCAACCATCAGGATTCGCATCTCTTTCTTGGCAAAAAGCCGGCTGAAAAGCTTCGTGAATGTCAACCCCATTTTCTTGGCTGCCGATCCTAAATTTCCAAACACCAATCACTTATATCAACAAAAATGAAACTGAAAACAAATTCTGCCTAATGGAATTCATCGAGCCTAATAAAAGACAAGAAATCGCCTCTTAAGAGAAACTCGTCTCCATACTTCAACAGATCTGAGAGATCCGAAAGTACAGGCAATTTAACGACATAATCTTACAAAACAGCATGAGAGAGCATCTCATTCACACAAATTGGACCTCAAACACAAATTAACAATTCAATTTCCATTAGACGTCCATTTCTGAAGGCATAATCCTAGAGATCCGACTCCAAAAACCCCTAGACCTTACGATCCTTGACATAATTCACCCACACATCAAATAAACCACGAAAACACCCGATTCAGACCAAAATGTTCTCATAAATCCTCGAAATGAGAATCGAAATTCTAAAACTTGATGAAAATGCGAACGATCTCATCACCATGCAATACGAATCCAAATCGATACGAGAAAAATGAAATTACAACGCGAATCCATGATCGAACCCAGAAATTTAAGAAAATGCAAGGAAATTCACAATGAAGAAAAGCTGAATTCGAATCATTATAGCAAGCGCAATAGAATAGAAATGGAGATCTGAGGTTTAAAACACACCTTCGAAGAGCTTCTGCAGAGGGATCTCGCGATGGAAAATGTAGAGAGAGAGGAGGAGAGAGAGAGAGAAGAGGAAGACAGAGGTGAATGAAGCTTCAAACCAACGCGGAAATATGGAGAGGAGAGAGTCGTCAACCAGAGAGGCTCATAGATTAGGTAACGGGGGAGACCACATCGGTTCCTTCCTCTCATGTGACCAAATTACCGAAACACCCCTCCGTCAGCTTATATTGCAAGCTAAATGTGTCAAGGTCTGTCCAATCATCAACCGCCACGTAATTATCTGGCCGCCACCGCACCCGGTGCGTGGCTAATTCGTCTATTTATTAATCGTTTTTATTTAAAATAATTTCGCGGCTCCCAGATTTAAACGGCGAGAGTTTACTTTTCTTACAAAAATTATTAGAAAAGACGTTGTTTGGTTCGCTATAACTTATTTTGTTATAAGTAGTTTTGTATAATAGTTAGAATTATTGGTTAGAATTTTAAATATTGTAAGATGTGAAAGTTTTATATTATAGTAATTTTTTTCTTTTACTGTAATATATAAAAGCTTTACACTCTCTCTAAAGAAAAAATTAATTGGAACCGTCTTTACCAAACAAGATACTAGTGTTTTTTAAAATATTTGAATTGATAAAATATTTTTAACTTAAACAGTCAATTTGATATTTTTTGTATTTATTAGTATTAGGTATTTCAATTTTATGACTGTAATTTGTATTGGTATGAAATATATTAATGAATTCTCTTCCTTTTCTTAATCTGAAATTGTAGTTATAGTCACATTATCAAGTGTTAAATCTTTTTGTTTTCTTATTCTAGTTTTTTTTTTTTTTACTTATTGTTAAAAATAGTAGAGAAATATTTTTCACTCTTTTATTAAAGAAAATTTGATAGTAAAACATGAAAAATCACGATGGAGTTTAATTTTTTACCGCTAACTTTGTATTAAATTTTGTTAATGTGCAATTATTTTTTTTCTCATGATTTTGATTAAACTTAACCATCGAAACAAAATGAAAAAAGAAAAAACAATATGTGCCATCTCTCCAACCGAGGAATGACAGTCCTGTTTGTTCCGTAGGATTTAATACAATCACCCGACCTGTTAAATAACTCCGAATCCGACAAAAGAAATAGAAATTGTAAAATAAAAAGTAGGCATAGTTGTTGGTGGTTCACATTCATGGCCAATTTTCAAGAAATCAAACCAATTTATTGTCTTACGTGACAGTTTTACATTATAATCTATTTTTATCTTATATTATAAAATATAAAAGTTTTATATTATAACAATTAACAATTATAATTATATAGTTAAAACCACAACCTCAATTCCAGCATAAATAGGAGAAAAAAGGGTCGTCCTGCCATTAATTTTAGACACAGCGTTGATGCACATTAACCACAGTCAATTCTGATATCTTCATTTATTTTAACCATAGTAAATAAGGTCTTTAAGATTAGATTCTGCACCTGAATAAATGCAGTCTCATACACGAGAAGGCAATATAGAAATCGATCTGCTACATGTGCAGACCTTAATAATTTGAATAAATATTTTTTTTCTCTGGAAAATACTATTGAATATTCTTATCGGATGCACAATTAACGCAAATAAACACGTCAGATTCCATCAAATTCACAAGATAGTTTAATCACGTCTGTTAAGATCTACCAAGCTTTTTTTTTTTTTGGGTGATAGAAAACATCTACCTAGTTTGGTGTAACACAATCATGTCATTTATAGATCCTGCCGGGCCATTTGATTGTTATTATTATTTTTAAAAAAGAAAATATGATTAACTATTTGGCACAATAAGCAACACACAAAATTCAGCGACGATCTAAAAATTGGCTATCAAGGACTCTTAGCGGCCAAGATATGCCGGTCAAATTGGACTTCAGAACAAGTTTGATACATTTTCAGTACTTACAATAATAATATATATACAAATCAAAACCTTCGATTATAAGATTTTTCTTCTAAAAATGTTATTCAACAAAGACCGAAAATAAGTCTATATACAAAATCATAATATTATGGTTCCTTAAAGACATTAAACGGACCCTAAAAAAAAAATTAAAAGACATTAAATAAAGTTGTGTCATATCGTTTCAAATCAACATAGGAAGTTATACACAAACATACACGCATGGATACACTAAGCGCAGCTTCTCTCTTCTGTCCTTCCGGAGTATTACCCTACTGTTTCAGAAGTAAACTTTCAACCTCGATTTGGCTAGCTATCTGAACCTGATAAAAGGATTTAAAAAGAAATTGCTTTGGAATTCATTCATGTGTGCTCCAATTCACCATAGAAAGTTACCAGTACCACCTGCAGAGATGTTAGCTGGCGAGTTCAGATTAGATCCACACACACACAGAAAAAAAAAAAAAAAAAAAGCTTTGCGAACGGTGGTCGCAGAAATTAAGATAAGGTAACCATCTAATTACGTTACTTCCCATACAATCTCCATGTGACTACGATTTCAGATGGTCATGGACCAATCTTTCCATTGCTTACACCTTTACAACTAGAGATTAGCCCTCTATATATAATATAAGACAAACTCAACTTACCTGGGATTTAGCGCCAGTATTGGGCCCACCGATGAATGGTCTCAACCATTTGAGGAAACAAGGCACTGACGCTTTCGTTGATTAGATCCTGGAAGAAATGAATAGAGGCTTCATCGTCCAAGTCCAGCCGGAACTTCTCTTGGAGCTACATCACATCAATAGAGACTCAATTAGAGGAAAACAAACAATCAAATGATTCAGAAATCAGAGTATAATTGTACGGAGGTCACACCTTTAGAATGCCTTTTTCAGGATCAGAAGCTATGTCAGGAATGTTGGAGCCCGCCATTAGATAAAACAAGTTCAAAATAAGATTACTAGATTTCCGGAGAATGTTGTATGCTTCACAGCAATAGGATTTGAACCTTGTATAATATTGACTGCAGGAGGAAAAGCAAATCAGCCAGTTGATATCTTATATCAAGGTTTTTTTCTCCTCTCAACATCAAGCATGAATAAGTTACCCACAGAATTACAAGATTACAGAAGCACAAATGCCGGTAAAAAAGATACCTTTCAGCTCCACCCATAGCCTCGACCATTTCTTTGCACAGCTTCATAGGTGGAGGAAATGGCTTAGGATCACGACCAAGAATGAAACCAAAATCAACATGAAAAAGACGCCCATCATCCCGAAGGAGAAGGTTGTCAAGGTGCCTATAGACCAAAAAGATCAAAGTCTCACATACGTGCTTCATTTTTGGCATTCAGCCCATCACAATTAACACGCAAGAAAGTTAATTGTATGAAAATATTATTAGAACCCAGTTAATAGTATACGGAAATGTTATGCCAACTTCAATTTCCAGTTTACTTGCACACATATCTAAGTTGATGATTACCTGTCACCAATGCCCAGTATATACGTGATGACCGAGTATCCAGCACAGCTCTTTATAAATGTTTCAAGACAGGTTGCTGTAATACCAAATGGTCCGTGCTCATCTGGATGAAACTTCTGAAGATAGCTTATGATGCTTCGATGCTCCGAGAGAATCTGGATATTAAAGGACCAAATCTAAGCAATCTGTGGAAAAATTCCAAAGACAACATATCCAACTAAAAATTGAGGGTACATGTTATATAAGCATGTCCTTGAACAAGCTTGTCAGCAGACTAGCATTACCCATATAAACAGGTTTACAGTGAGAGTTACAAGTTACCATTAACTTCTAGTTATAATAAGCACAAACGTAACTTGTTAATTATATAAGTAATTTGGTTCCTCGAAAGGTGTCCGAAGATTTTATTTGTATTGTCGAGGGAAAGCCAAATAAGCTTAAATTAAAGAAGCTTGTACGTTATATCTGATTTACATATAACACATGTTCAATACTAGCAGACCATATGTGCTCCTTTCATTAGGGGTAGAACTTTCTGGAAGAAAGAGCATATTATATCCTAATACCTGCGCCAAAGAACGGGATGGAATAAATTCTAGCATTCCTTCATCTTGTCCTGTTGCTAGCACCTTATATGGAGTTAAGTGCAGGTCAAGATTTTCTAATTTAAGCAATCGGTCCATCAGAGATACCATTTGAACAACCTACAGGAGCCAATCAACAGATACCCAGGGTCACTGCATGTGCTCTAAGAAGAAGAAAAGAAAAGGGGCATGGAAGAGTGTGTGTGTGTGTGTGTGTGTGTGTGTGTGTGTGTGTGTGTGTGTGAGAGAGAGAGAGAGAGAGGTAGTTACTAATTGGTCTTGCCGAATATCATCCCCCTTTTTAAAGATTACTTTGCAGCTTCCACCATTTTCCGTTCGAAATGTGAGGCGCAAAGGATGCAATGCACTTTTAAAAATTGATGACTCTGATGGCACAATCCCAGTGATAAGAACACCAGGATCCAATGGTGACCGTATTGGCTGATATTAGAATACAAAACACATACCAAATGACACAATGTTCAGCAGTTGCATGAGTGGGATAGATACAATAGGAACATCATATATAAGCCTCAGAGGCTGCACATATAGAATGTTCACCAGACAAGGACGTTGAAATTAAAGAACATACCTCTTCAAAATAAGTAAGCTCACTGAGAAGACCAGAAAGTAGCTGTCTAAGCTTTTCAATCTTCTTCTGAGTATTACCACGTACATTTCTTACATCTCTCATAATTGAGCACAACTGAGCTGTCAATTCAGTCTGACGAACCAAACTTTGCCATAATTTAAATCCATCTTCGTCATCATTCGCGCTACCTGACAACTGTTGCAAAAAGGTTATTGTTATTGAACTTCACCTACAACAACTTAAATCAAATATTATTTTCTACTTAAATCTAATTCCACTTTTGAAGCTCTGCATATCGACTGTAATAGATGACCTATGTATGAATATGAAATAGCTTCTAAGAACTAATTTACAATAAAGCTACAAGCTATGCTTTACTTTTGTCAAAGAAAACAACTTTTTGTGCGCAAGAAAGCTATGCTAGGACTTCATGTTTCAAAGGAGATATGAGCACAGATTGTGTATCTTCCAATAAAGACAACATAAGATGTCAAAACTCACACCTTTATCATGTTCTCTTCCAGAATCTCATAGGTAGAGTAGAAACGTTTTGCATAGGCTGGATCATAAAGTTCCACAGCCACATACCAGCGAAGAAAACTTGCAAACTTGATATTCCGTAATGCTGCCAGAAGTCACAGACACAATCAAGATAGTGATTAAGCATTGAGATGCTAATATTCCTATACATTGATTCCACAGAACTATACTATGCATGGACACACACAGGCAAATAAGAAATATAGAGCACATACATCGCTGTACAAGAAAATGAGATAGGCGAGATTTATCGGAACGCTCAAACCGGAGAGCCTGAACTAGTTGAAGTAAGTAGCATTGAAGCTCTTCATCATCAGCTCTTTCAAGAACACTGACAGCATATGCACGAACCTGGCACAAGGAGTTAAACTTATGGATTCTTATTAGATCTAAAATAAACATTTAGAGAGAGAAAAAAGAGATCAAAACCTTGAAGCATTCAATGCCGAATTCGCATTGGAAGAAAGGAATGTATGTATTAGCACAAAAACATATTATCCAATCACTTCACTGTACTTTTTTTCCCTCAAGTCTCATCAAGAATCAAAATAAACGGGAAAGAACTTTCTTATCTTGCACACACCAACCTCTTCACTTTCAAAAACAGGAGATAATAGCTCCAATGCATCGCAGACATCAATCATTTCCCACCTGCCAATGAGTTCTAGTGCCTGTTTTGCTTCCTGAAAACACATTGATATAGCGATTAGCAATAAAAAATGAACTACCTCACACTCCATAATGCCATATAGCAATAAATGACAGTTAGATTGCAAATAGCAGGTGGTAACAATTGAAATTTTCTAAGAAGTTCATCACGAAGGCAACAAAAAGAAAACGTCCTTCCTTAGCAAGCTCAATAATCCCTTTTTTCTAAGAACTGCTAACCTGAACATCACTCCATTCAACACATCGAAGAAACTTCGTAAGAGCCCTCTTCTCAGACATCAATGAGAAACGGAATTTCCATAAAAGTTGTCTTTCATCTCCACTCAAAGTCCTTGTTGGTGGGTATTTTAGAATTCTTTGAATAGACCTAACACAAGGGCGGGCAACACGACACACTAATTAAACATAAAGACATAATGAAGCTAAATAAGACTGCCTTCGTGTAACACTTTCATGCTTACTTTCTTTCATTGATGCTTGGTTTGAGATCCCTGTCAATGACACCACGAGTCAAACTCCTAGCAAGCTTTAGTTGCTTGTGCTCGGAGGGATTTATCTTCCCCACTTCTGGATCCCAAACAGTGACAATTTCGTTTGTTGAAGCTATAGGTGATGGTAATAAGAAATTTGCTCCCGATTCCTTCCAGACAAATAAAAGTTCGACGACAAGAATCAATTTCATTGTACAGAAAATTGGAAATAGGTTAATCCAAAACCTTGTGTTTGAATTCCTTTAACAAAGCAACTTCAGCTCAGCATTCACAGACATTAATGCATAAAGCAAAATAAAAAGATAGTTACACGCAAAAGAATGAAGTAAAAAAGGACCAAGACTACAATGCACTTATCTAAAGATGTATTACTGCTTTGATCTAAACACACTTTTTTCTAACATGCATATAGTTCCAACTTCCAAACATATACACAAACATAAACATGAGATAACAATGGATATTAATTTCCACATAGTGGCATTACCTGAAACACAACTCGATGTTCAAACCCACCAAACTCAACAACCAGGTATAAATTAGAACCTCCATTCCTAGAGCTTTCACGGTCCTTGATTTTCTCAATACTTTTAAATGCAAGGCGATCAAGCCAGTCAACATGCTGGATCTGTCCCCTCTCGTACTTATTCATAAGCTTCTCCAAGCGCTCCAATTCCCCACGTTCATGCTTAGGGACCTATAGATAACAGCACAATTAATAATCCATGATGTCACAGACTTGACTCAAAGCTACAACACTGCAGCAAATAATAACGAGACCTTTCCCGGAGTGGTTGTTGTAAATGATCCATCCGCAACTTTTCCCTGCCAAAGCCTAAGCTTTTGTTTCCCTGTTTTGAGTTGCCTTTTGCTATTAAATAAAAGAATCGTAGCCCCACCAATCAATTTCTCATCCTTCCCACGAGAAACGTCCCAAACCTACATGTCCCATTGCAAATAATAATAACAATAATCATATTATGACCTTGGACCATAAGAATGTGGGGGGAAAGGGGTAACACGAAATGGGTGACAAACAAACAAAAGAAAATAAATCTTAAACTATTGACCCAACAAGGGATTTGAAGACCAAGCAGGAAAAAAATAACTCCTTTACTTTTGAGTACTTACTAAACAAGAGTCGGATAAAATTACACGTAGGAGAATCTCATAAAGCACCAAAAAAAGAGTGAAACTGCTAGCTTACTGTAAAAGCAAGTTGCGAGTGACCAGTTAAGTCTCGGTATTTCGTGCTTAATGTGATTAGTTCATTCCAACAATATATTGGTCCTTCAGATTCCAACCTTACCAAAGAAAAAAAAGAACAAAAATTTAGACACAAGAGAACACAGAAAAAAATGATTTTAATTAAGCCAAAAGTGGGTAAGAATCAAAGAAAACCTTGTTCTTATAGGAAGGCCAAACGGAGCACCATCAATGTACAATGCGCACTCCACGTAGAGCTCTGCTAGTCTCTCCTCTGTCGTTGAATCAACTTCTAAACAAATAAAACCATCAAAATGTTTCAAAGTCAAGGCAATCGAGAAATTGTTTGATCAAATTTGGCCAAATTTTGTACAAATATTGCTGATTTAAACCGATAGCTATCATTTACGAAACAATTTCTCGATGAAATTGACTGAAGAGTTTCTCAATTTGATTGCTTATTTCTCGGGAAAATTTAGGGGAAAGTACCTGAGTTAGGGGATTTAGCGGGAGGCAAAGTGCCTTCCAAGCGATCGATTCGGAAAGTGACGGGAAGATTGATGTCGCACGACAAGAAGAATCGGAACTCGTTCCCGCTCATCGTTCGTTCATAATGATTATCAAGGTTTTTGAAGAAAAAGAGAGAGATTGGTGAAGAAATTTGCGAGCGTAATTCAGAAGCAGAGTTCGTTGGTTTGATGGTTTTTGTTTAAGAAAACCGAACGGGATGCAGTTCGTCTTGCCGTAGTTTAATTGGTTTGGGCCGTTTATCACATATGGCCCAATCCATAGTTTCATAGTATTCTGCATAAACTCGCGAAGATTACATGTGATGAGAAAGTTGTGCTTATTCATCACATTTTTTAAAATTTTATATTATACCATCATTTATATTATATATTAAATTATATCATTGTCATAAATAAAAATACATGGTATTTATAAAACATAAATTTTAAAATATGATATTTATAAGAATCCTCCTTTTGAAAACTCCCGTGTTACTTGTTGAATTTTGAACTTTTTTAATATTTAAAATTTTAAATTAATTTCACTTAGATAATGTTTAGTAATCAAGTTCTAACACCAAATTTTAATTAATATAGTGTAAAGCTTACGCGTACTATAGGGTTTAAATTTTGACTTGATTCTCAAACACTTTGAATTTCTTCCACAAGACCGCACGAATTTTCAATTCTTTGTCTACTTTTATGAAATTCTAAAAGATGTAGTTAAATAGGACTAGTTCAAAGTTCATGTAAAAAAGTTAGAGTTTTTAAATTTCAGATGAATAAAATGAGAATGATTTTAAAGTTGATAGGCACTGGTGAGAATAATACTTAAAAAATAATACTTAAAATGATAATTAGTTTAGTTTAGGTAAATTTATGAAAGTGTAGTTAAAATATAACAATTTTATATTTGCAACAAAATGTGTTCTTATCGAATTTATTTGTGGATTTTTTTCTTAGAAGAAAAATTTGAAAGAATACTTATACATTTTCAAACGCATAAAACTAGATTCTTTTATTTAATGTTTTGGTTTAACATTTTTATAAAATTTTAAATTAGTTAAAATATTTTTCAGAATTTAGTCAATGACATTTATGTATTTTCTCTTCATATTTTGGGTCACAGATGATAAAATTAAAATAAGTTTTACAAATTTAAAAGAAAATTTCTATAAACAAAAAAATAAATAGAGAAAAAAATTAAAAATATAGAAATGATAATTGCATAGTTATTCCAATTGTAGATATTAAATCTATAATTAAATTAAATTGGATTTAAACAAGATTAAAAGACTAATTAAGAATGACTGGGCCCTCTAATCATCGTTATTAGGTCTTAACAAACTTACAAATCAAGTAAGATATTAAGTAATAATAGGAAATATTAACAATAACTAGATATTCAATTTTATCCTATTATTCTTCTTTTTTTTCCTTTTTCTTATTTTTTTTTTTTTTGGTTCTCACATGATACAATGGGCCGCAATGGGCCATCTCTAATCGAACCATTATTTTTTTGTTATTTTTTTATAGAAAAATTACGCCAAATAATATAGTTTAAATTTTTAACATGTTCTTTTTAAAAACTTAAATTTTTAATTTTATCTCATTCTACTTCTTTTTCTTTTCGTTCTTATTTTGCAGCTTCTTGTTTCTCTTTATGTCATTTTATATTAAAATAAACTTGGTTTTAATTTAATTGAGCTATTTACTAAACATTGTTTCATTTTAGTTTATTTATTTTTATTCCCAAATAATAATGGTTTAATTCACTCTTTCTCCATTTTTTATAACAATAATTTGGACGTTTATAATAATTTTTTCCTTTTATTTTTACTTTGTTTTCCCTTCGGTTCTTTTAGCATGTTTTCATGTTGCCAATCAAAAAACGCTATTTGTTTTTTTTTATTAGCAGACTTTAATCTCTTTTCATTTGTATATGTTCCATCCAATTTAAAAAAAAAAAAAAGCTGAACGAGCTTTTAATTTGTTTCTTTTTAATTAATAATTATATCAGTTTAGATAGATGCAAGCAAATAAAGGGGGGAAAAATCATAAAACTGTTTTTTTTCATGTGTTAAATCAATACATATGATTTAGAAATGAGCTAGGTCCATAATTTATATAACTTAGCCTTAGTTTGGCAAATTAGTCAGAACTTTAAGTTTCAATTTATTACAATGTATTGTTCTTATATATCATAGTGAAATGCAAAAGTTTGCTACATTATTTAAATTCTAACTTTGTTTATAAACACTTTATTAATAATAGATTATAAATTGTATCAAAATATGAATCATTATTATAGCATGCGAAAGTTTTACTCTATACCAATCAAAAGTTTTGATTAGAACCAAATTTGTTATACATCATTATTACACATTTTTCTTTTAGTTCCATAATCTATATTGCTTAATAATAGATTATAAATTGTATCAAAATATTGATGATCATTGTAACATGTAAGAGCTTTACTTTATAGTAACTAAAAGTTTTGGTTATGATTGATTTTGCCATATACCATTATCATGCTTTTTTTTCTTTTTATTTTTTTTAATTTTATTTTTCTTTCTTTCTTTCTTTCTTTCTTTTTCACACGCACGAGAGATAAACAAGCTCTATCCCCAAATGACTATGTTATTTACATCTGAAGTTTTTCTGCTTGTGTCCAGCTAGAGAATTTAGACCAGGAAACTATCAAATGGTGCAGAGAGATATTAAGGAAAATCCCGAAAAATACTTCGGGTGCTTATATCAGCTTTCAATCCACTTTACGACTATTCATCCAAACGACAGTAATCAAAATAAACGGCAGCATTTTAGGAAGAAGAACGATAACTGCCCACAAACGACACTAATTGAAGAAGACATCCCCACAAGCGACAGTTATATCCCTAAAACCGTATACATGCAACAGCGAAACAAGGAAATTTTAGCTGCTCTTCATTGTTATGCAAAAGACAATGATTAACTACTTTTCGTTTAAGGTTTTTTTTTTTTGAAAGGTTTTTTTTGTTCAAGATTTTTCCTCCCTGGTATCTATAACATAAGGCTCCTAATTCATCTAAATGACACAATTAGTTAGCAACACAAAAATTTGGGTTGCCAAAATGGGTTGTGATATAACAAAGGCAAAAGCTTGAGATTAAAACATTGAGCTCACCACCTTCAATTACCAGAAAATTTACAGCAAATTTTATCAATCAAAGAACTCACTCAATATGACCAGAAGGTAGCCGGCTAGTCGTCATCTAATTCAATGAAAAATAAAATCAACCAGATTTGTGCTTCACATAATTTCGGTTGTTTTTTGCAACAATTCCAGATGGTAGTTTTCAAAATGCGCACGAAAGGTTTACATTGGCCTTAAAATATGCATTTCGAAGCACTTAAAAACGGCCATCTTAGCAGGCGTCTAGATTAGAAGACGAGAGAGGCGTCTTGAAAAAGTCCCCCATCGCTAGATTAGAAGATTACTCTCTCGTTTATATGGCATGGAAATAAAGAAACCGCTCGCCGGGCTCAGTGACGAGGGCCTGTAACCCGAGTGGGGGCTAAGAGGTGGTGGGACATTGGTTCAGCCTATTGGGCCGGGCCTGGTGTAGCTAACTCCTGGCCTGCCCATTCCAAGCCGATAGATGGGCCGTGTGACTTGTGCGAAGGCGCAGATTACTCGGCCCCTAGAGCGGAGGGCAACGCGTGAGGCTGGTTTCACAGAGCAGCGAAAACTTCCCGCTGTCGGCAGTGGAAGGATAACGGGCCGGTGTTACCCGAGCCCATCATGACCCAATGGGTTGCTCCCAATAGAACCATCACTTTTTGGGGCCTCTTTCCCTGTTTTTAAGTTGAGCAAGCTTTTAATTATTTATGTTTATTGAGAAAACTTTTCTTTTGTGAATTAAAAAAATGTTCTTATTTTATTTTGCATGGGTACAAGACTTACAAAGTCACATATTATAAAAAAGTCGCAAGACTAACAACTTACAAGAATGATTATGATCTCATTAATTTCCAAAATTTGTCTCCCCATCGAAACAATAAAATCCAAATGAGCAAATTTATGATGTTGATAAATTAAGAAAAAGTAAATGATTCAAATGTCATAAGACTCTAAGGTCGTCTAGGAAATTTGGAGTAATCGGGACAAGAAAAATCATAAAACCGATATTTTATTTTATTTTTTTCGCGTATTATATATGATTAAGTAACGAGCTAGTTTCATAATTTAAAAGAAACATGTTATAAATTGTGTCAAAACATTGATAAATTAGAACGGAAGAAACCTAAAGTCCAGCATGACCATCATCAACTGCGTTGAGAGCTGACTTAAGCACCCAAAGTGTTGTTGGGCTGTTTCTTAATATGTCTCTGCACCATTTGATTGTTTCTCTCTCTAAATTCTCTAGCTGGACACAAGCAGAGAACACATTAGATTAGAATATAATAGTCACTTGGTAGTTGAGTTTGTTTGTCTTTATGTACGTGTGAAAAAAAAACGTAAGAAAAGGAGAAAAAGAAAAAAACTGCAACAAGGTTACTCAGTTCCTCTATCTGAAAGCCAAAGTCGAAGCAAAAAAGCATAAAATTACCACAAAAACTGCTAAACAAGAAAAATGATAGAAAAACGACAATCACACACAAACAACAATAATCCGCAAACGAAATAAAGTCTAAAACGACGAACAAAAACTCAAAGCACAAAATAGTAGGGAAACGGCTATATTACACATAACTTTGAATAAAAAAGACAAACAAGGAAAAAACGAGAACGGCAATTCCTTAACGACAGTAATATAAAAGGATAATGAATCCTAAAAACAACAGATGCGACAATCACCACAGACGGCAGTAAATAAAAAACGACGGTGAATGTGAAGCAGAAGACGCTACCATATCATGAAACTAGAAAGGTCCAACTATATTGAACCACAGCCACGATAAACGACTACTGCATCCAAACGACAGTAATCCAAATAAACGGCTACATTATAGGAAGGATAACGATAACTACGCACAAACGACAGTAATTAGAGAAGGGATCCACACAAACGACAGTAATCCAAAAACCCTATATACGCAGCAGCAAGACAAGGAGATTTCAAACCAGTTTTTTTGGAAAAGAAGAAATCTATGTGCAAATTTCAACCCATTTGACCAACCAATTGAGAGATTGAATTAATTACGTGTTAGTTGTTCCAGACATTTATAACAACCAGAATTCAAGGAAAACGGAAGCGTATTGTATCGAATTTTGTTACCTCTTGCCATTGACGTTTTCTTCCTCTGTTTTTGGATGATTTTTTCACGCTGCAGCCTTTTGGAATTTTGGTTTATTTTTGTGTTAGGGCACTTATAAACCTTTCTTAACCTCTAACAACGATGGTGTGTTTTTCAAAAATTGAGATTAAAAGGCTTAGGGACCCAACACACGTTATATATTTTGCTCTGCCCATCACAGAGCCCCTTTCACGTGTAAACATCATGGGTATTCAGTTACAAACAGTTTTTGGACAATTCCTAAACTGGTGGGATGATATGGACCATTTTAATATTTTTTACAATCGGTTGCAACCGAATTTTATGGGAGAAAAATTGCCAACATTCTCCCACTTGGTCCATATATTTCATCATTTTCATAGTAAGAAACAAAATACATAAATCATGGCGATAGGTCCTCTGAGAATCAAGTATTATCGTCCATGTATTACAATGCATCATGTCCCTTAAACATTAACCCATGTAACTTAATGAATAAACCCTATGTTTATTCCAGGTCCTAACTTTAGTGATATTTCTCAAAATAAAGTTGTGCACTCAACTGAATATGAAATGAGAAATTATCATAAATACAGAGTTTCACTACAAAGTACAACAAATTACATAAGGGAACCAAGTGCCATTCTATTGACATGATCCCTAAATTTTACTAGTGGCATGCCTTTAGTCAAGGGATCGACAATCATCAATTCAGTGCTTATGTGTTCAATGACCACTGCTTTATCCTTAACACGCTATGTTATGGCTAGATACTTAATGTCGATGTGTTTGCTTAGACTACCGTTCTTGTTGTTTTTAGTCATAAAAACAGCAGCTGAATTGTCACAGAATATCCTCAATGGCCTAGAGATAGAATCCACAATCCCAAGCTCAAAAATAAAACTCTTGATCCATACACCATGCGAGGTAGCCTCAAAACAAGTTACGAACTCAGCCTCCATAGTGGAAGTAGCAGTCAGAGTTTGCTTAGCACTCCTCCATGAAACAGCTCCACCAGCTAGCATGAAAATGTATCCATAAGTTGATTTCCGTGAATCAATGCAGCCAGCGAAGTCAGAGTCAGAGTAGCCAATGACCTCCAAGTTGTCAGTCCGTCTATACATAAACATGTAATCGTTGGTTCCTTGAAGGTACCTCATCACCTTCTTTGCAGCCTTCCAGTGGTCTGATCTTGGATCACTCTGATATCTGCCCAACATTCCTACAGCAAATGCAATGTCAGGTTTTGTGCAAACCTGAGTATACATAAGACTTCCAACAGCTGAAGTATATGGAATGTTGCGCATATGTTCTCTTTCAAGGTCATTTTTCAGGCACTGATTCAAATTGAATCTGTCACCCTTCACAATGGGAGCTATACTTGGTGAACAATTTTTTCATCCAAAATCTCTCCAAAACTTTGTTGATATAGGCCTCTTGAGATAGACCCAAAGTGCCTTTATATCTGTCTCTATGTATCTTAATGCCCATAACGAAGGATACATCACCTATATCTTTCATGTCAAAGTTTTTAGACAGGAATTGTTTTACCTCATGTAGCATACCCTTGTCATTGGTTGCAAGTAGAATGTCATCCACATATAGAACCAGGAAACAAATTTTACTCTCACTGACCTTCTGGTATATACATTGATCTATGATGTTCTCTACGAATCTAAATGAAGAGATGACATCATGGAATTTCAAATACCACTGATGGGAGGCCTACTGCAACCCATATATGGATTTCTTAAGCTTGCAAACCAACTGCTCACCATTACTATAGGAGAATCCTTCTGGTTGTTTCATATAAACTTTTTCCTCTAGTTCACCATTGAGAAATTTCGTTTTCACATCCATTTATTGCAACTCTAAGTTAAAATGAGCAACGAGTGCCAAGATAATGCAGAGAGAATCTTTCTTGGATACAGGAGAAAAGGTCTCCTTGTAGTCGATTCCTTCCTTCTAAGGGAATCCTTTGGCGATGAGTCTTGCCTTATATCTTTCGATGTTGCCCAATGAGTCTTTTTTCGTCTTATAGATCCATTTACACCCTATGGCTTTTGCACCATCAGGCAACTCGATAAGATCTTAGACTCCATTGGATGCCATAGAATCCATCTCATCCTTCATTGCATCGTACCAAAGTTTCGATTCTTGGCTACTTATGGCTTGTAAAAACGTTTCAGGATCATTTTTGGCTCTAATGTTATAGTCCGATTCTTGTAGATACATAACATAATCACCAGAAATTATCGATTTTATCTCTCTAGTAGATCTCCTTAATGTTGGTTCAACATTTTCCTATGGAATATGTTGTCCAACTTGTTGCTTGATTGTATCCGAAAGTTCTTGAGCAACTTGACCTTCTAGATTACTATCAGCAATTTGTGGAACCTTAATGATCGGTTGCACAACACTCGGTTGAACTATAGGAGTGCTATGAACTATGATCAACCTATCACTTGATGTAGATGGTTGAGCTTCACTATGATCTCCTTCAAAAACTATGTTTCGAAATTGATCGCTCCCACTAATCAAGTCATTCTCAAGAAACTTGGCGTTCCTTGATTCCACAAATCTAGTGCTGTGAGTTGGACAGTAGAAACTATATCATTTGGACCTTTCGGCATATCCAACGAAATACCCACTAATGGTCCTCGGATCTAGCTTCTTCTTTTGTGGGTTGTATACTCTTATTTCAAACAAACATCCCCAAACGTGTATATGTCGCAAACTCGGTTTTCAACCTTTCCATAACTCAAATGCCATCTTTAGGATAGCCTTAGTCGAAACCCGGTTTAATATATACACAGCCGTCTTAAGAGCTTCAGTCCACAAGGACTTAGGCAGGTTGGAGTTACTCTACATGCTCCTCACCATGTCTATTAATGTTCAGTTTCTTCTTTCTGCTACACCATTCTGATCTGGAGAACCAGGCATTGTGTATTGGGCAACTATCCTATGCTCTTGGAGAAACCTAGTAAATGGACCTTGAGCTTGTCCATACTCAGTGTATCTATCATAATATTCTCCACCTCTATCTGTCCTCACGATCTTTATTTGCTTTCCGCATTGTTTCTCTACTTCAGCCTTAAAAAACCTTAAAGGCATCTAATGCTTCGTCCTTTATATGAAGCAAGTAGAGATACATGTACTGTGAGTAATCATCTATGAAAGAGATGAAGTATCTCGGACCATATGAGTCCATTACTAGACTACAAATATCTGAATGTATGATTTTTAATGTTTCTAAACTCCTCTTGGCACATTTCTTAAACTTGTTGGTTAGCTTTCCTTTAATGCAACCCACACAAGTCTCGAAGTCAGTAAAATCCAAAGCACTGAGTACCCCCTCATTTACTAACCTCTTGATTCTCTCAATGGAGATATGTCCCAATCTCCGATGCCACAACATAGAGGAATTCTCATTTATAACATAAAGTTTAATGCCAGATTGAACATGCATAGCAGTATGATGTGGTTCATTTTGCAAATTAATTGAGAAAAGACCATCAGACAAAGTACCATTCCCAACAAGATCAGATTTATAAAATAAACTGAAATTTTGTTTGAAAAAGTAAAGGAATATCCCAAAGGTACAAGTCTGGAAACAGAAATTAAGTTCCTAGAAAAGTTTGGAACATAAAATGTCTTATCCAATTCCAAAGTAAAACCACTACTTAAAACTAATGTGCATGTTCCGATGGCTTCCACATGTGAACGCATCTTGTTTCCTGAAGAGATGCTCAGCTCACTTCCCACTGGCTTTCTTAGGTTTCGCATACCCTACAAGGTATTCGAAACATGGATTGTAGATCCAGAATCAATCCACCATGTGTTATAAACAACATCAACCATATTAGATTCATAACAAACCAATGAGATTGGATTACCTTTCTTCTCAAGCCAACTCTGAAATTTCGTGCAATCCTTCTTCATGTGTCCCTTCTTTTTACAGAAGAAACACTTAAATTTCGTGCAAGCCAACTCTGAAAGTTGTGTTTATTCGTGTAACGCCCCTATGTGGGGGTTAACAGTTTTTAATGAGATAAAATAAAAATAAATAATAAAAGTAAAACCTTAAAATAAAATTTGCCCGGGACTTAAATGAAAACTCCCAACTCAAAAATAAAAATATAAACGACAAATAAACCACAGTTTAATGTAGCACCTTAAATTTAATAATATAAACTGTTGTCATCATCATTTTAACCCTCAACACATTGTAATACAGTCACAGAAAGTAACAATTGATGCTTACATTATCATGAAGAACATTCTCAACAATTGAAGCAGTCCCAATGTAATATAGCTACATCACTTCCTCAACTATATTTCTCGTAGCCACCTCACACTTAGTGAGTCCTGAAAAGATATAAACATAAGGGAATGAGCAACACTATGCTCAGTAGAGAAAGCCATTACTCACCTTTAGGTTTTTATCATTACCACATTAAAATCTGCATGATTAGTAGGTTACATCATATTCCAGATTATAAGGTTTATTATGATCACATCTTATGGATACCGTAGTTAATCATTACCAAGTGTCATAATTACACATTTATACAAATATTACCAATCATCATTGTTCCTAGGTATCCATGTTAAATTGAGTATCACTCAACTCATCGAAACCCAAATGGGCGCACTTGATCACCCTATAAACATTCCAAGGGTGTTCCGGTGAGGGGACATCAAGCCCCGAGTCCTCACCAAATCAATTCCTGTACAGTGTGTTCTGGGACTTTCAACCCAAGGAAGCGTCATCGCCTTCCCCCTATTTTACCTTTTAGGGTATTCATGCCCAAGGACGTAACCGTCGCCCTCTTCATGTCTCACAATTTCTCTATATTGAATCATTATCAATAGAGTTAGTTTTCCTAACCATGCTTCTCAATTTATAACATGTGTCAATTCATTATGTTCCTCGCCGTACAATACAAGACGAGTCCATGTCATAGTTTCATATGTGATAATCATATAATATCAGTTCAACATAGATATATATATATTGCGGCAAAACAATCAATTTTAATTCTATAAAAACCTCACAAAAGATGAGTAATAGAATCCCTACCTTTTAAGCTTATCAACAGTCTCTTAATCCTGGAATCAATTAACGTTAGCTCCATACTCCCTTGATCCTAAGGCGTGCATAAGGACAATTAAAACTAAAGCACAACATACAACTACATTCATAAAATTTATTTTAATTTAATCTTAGAATTTCAAGAAATAACCACTGCCCATAGAGGTATTACAAAGTTTAACAATATAAATTTTCTGTCTAGGGCATATACACTTAGACTTCATACATATGCTCCAAAATAGCAACAAACATAAACTTAGGTTTAAGAACGCAAATTTGAATAATCCTTTAGTATAAAAGAAAATTTATAAATGAAAAACTAAATTTGTTCATAAGATTCTAACCTCGGATTATGGTTAGTTGGAAGCTTGAAATGGCTTCAAAACAGGTTCCTTTACTTCGGTATGACTGAAATTCTTGCTCAAATGGAGGTGATGGTGGCTGATTTTTATGGCTGCCTTGAAGAAGTTCTCTAAGTATTTTGCTTCAGCAAAGAAATAAGAAGAAGAGTGTGGGAACCGTGGAAGAGAAAGGAAGAAAAGATGAAGTCTTTGAAGAGAAGTGATAAAAACAATTATGGAGGAGACATGTTGAAGCATGTCACGGAGGAAATAAAGAAAATGAGGGTCAAGAGTAGTTGGAAAAGATATCCTTATGTCTCATCTAGAGACTTTAACACACATAATGCCAATATGACATTTTTGAGATTTATTAGAAGTTCTAAGACTTTTTAGTAAACATACTAAATAAATATAGGAGAATTTTAGAAAATTTAAAAATAGATAAAAATAAATATTATAAAATAAATTTAAATGAAGCAATTTTTTTTTATACACTAAAAATTAATTTAATTACCTCAATACCCGTTAGGAGAATAACGGGTGTCACAGCTCTACCCCCCTTAAAGAAATTTCGTCCTCGAAATTTCAATTCTAGCAATACTAGTAAAAATTTTAATTCCATTATGATTCCAATTCCGAGTCTAAACCGTTAATGTTGTTTGTCCTCCAATTTAAGTCATCGTATCTCCACTTATTTACTTGCATAATAAATCTTACTCCTAAATCCCTCAATGAGAGTATTTCTGACAAGTTTCAACTTATAACACCGTATAATAGTCTAAGAATCTGATCAGGCATACATATTGACCATATCATGATTCCAGTCCTTCATTGTCCATGGACCGTGATTTACAATCACATTTAAGGAGATTGCCAGAGAAATTTTATATACTTCATCTTTAGGTTCCTTTTCCTTTTTGAGTAAGGAAAAGTCAAATATATTTGATTTCATACCTCAACTAATAAACTAGAACATAATCATAAAACATATATCACAAACACTTTTATTCAAAACTATACATTAAACTTACTCATAGAGATATTAAACGGAATCTCAGAGTTGCAAACATACCCGACATATTTTTCATTAAACAGCTATCCTCATGACACAAACATTCAACCCAAATACTATACTCATATTTCATATGGAATATCCTCATAACTGACTCTGGTACTTCCACATAATATTAACAGAATATTACACATTACAAACATAATACGGATACGTTTCGAGAGTACAAGGCACTCCGTATACCAGCTATCCATATCATGCATGCTTAGAGGATACAAAAACATCGATAAACAAAAGATCGGACCTTAAGAAGGATGCGTTTCGAGAGCATCAAGTACTCCGTATCCAGCCATCCCGGCATTAGGCTCAATGAATCTAAAAGATTTAACAACGACGTACCACAAGAAACACATAATACAAGGCAAACGGTTATTCGTAACACACGAAATACGGACACACATGCCTACATGCCAAAGATAAAACAAAAAGATTACAGATGGAGATTCAAATCAATTGGCCGCTCCCGGCTTTCCCTTTCCCATTCAAGCTTGGATGTTGCAGTGTCGGATTCTGGATGTATGATTTGCATTTTATCTATCAATTCCTCAGCTGTTGAAGCAGTGACAAAGATTTGTCTCTCCGATTCTGTAGTGATGTTTTCTTCCACAGCGTAATCTAGAAATTTCAAAAGACTGTCATAAAAACCCTTTACGTTCAGCAGACCCAAAGGTTTGGAATAAAAGCCCAACAATTGCCCACAAGCAACTATAAATATTTCCTCAAGAGTACCTAGACCACCAGGTAATGCTATAAAAGCATCAGAATTATAGATTATGTCTTTAAAATTTTTAGGGATACTCCTGACTCCTTCTCCCTTACCTATGGCTTCCTTACAAAGGTTTCCTTCAACTGAAATATGAGGCCAAATTCTTACATCAGTAGCGTCGCTAGACCTAGCTGCTAGTGCCATATTTACCATCATTTTTATACTACCACCCCCATAGATTATGTTAATCTTCTTGCGTGCTAGGACTTGCCCTAAGTGATTTGCAGCTTCTAAATAAGCTTTATCGTTTCCAAAGCTGGAACCACAAAAGACACAGACATTCTTTATTTTCTTCGTGGACTGGGAGGTAGACATATTTGGTTTATAGAAGTGGTTGCTTAATGTCTGCTCCACTTAGACTTCGGGTTCTACATGAGATTTTAAAGATGAAAAATATACAAAAAGGGCTAAAGAGATAGACGAGTAGGTAATGAAAAGGTAATCCAAAGATTTAAACAAAATCTTGTGCGGATAAGAAAGTAAGATAAGGTGATTGATAGTTTACAGAAAATCTGATTCACTTTTTGAAAAAGATTAGACTCTAATTGTATAACTTTTGACAATTGAGAACAATTCGACAGAAGACCCTCATGACACAACCGTAGACTTTTTGACAAATATACACCAAGTCTAGAAATTTAATATAAACGACAAATACTGTAGAACTTTTGAAATTTGAGACACAAATCTTGAAATATCTGGATAAGCTTTTCAAAATTCAAACATATTACTGTACCGTATGTAACGTGTCTGATAAGATAATATATTTTATTATATATATATATATTTAAGAAAATCATAAATTAAATAAGATATTAACACTTACTGTATCAATCTAATAATCACAATTATTTCAAACACAAAAGCAAATATTCTGAGTAAAAGAAAAACACAAACTGTTGAACATCAGCTAAAACTGCTTCAAATAAGTAAAGACTAAATAACCTTTATAGAGCGATGACTTATTTCCCATCCAGTTTTCTTATGGCTTGACAAACAGGATCTAGAAATACCATATTCCTGAGGCGTTGTCTTTCTGTATAAAATTTAGGCCAGAGTTTAAAAATAGCTCCTTGAACATATCCACTAGGGTGACCGTGGAGAGGAGGATGGATGCTATCCAAGTTCTCCTTTGAAAGTCCATCCCTACAAAACCTTATTTTATCCTCTCTATTCGTAGACATATAACCAGGTGAAGTACATTTACCGTTACAATTTTGTCTTCCACATTTGTTACAAGTGACCACGATGGCACGAGCTCTTCTTTTCATTGCACTACGACTGGTACCCGTTCCTGGTAAACCGACATCTTGACTAAAGTCACTCGGACGGATTTTCCCCTCTATCAACATTCTCACATCACAAGGGATACCAAAACGCATAAGAATCCACAACCGAGTAATTCTAGCCTTGTATTTCTTTCTGAGAATCTTTTGGGAGAGTGATGGGAAATACTTTCTCAGGTGTTGGTACTTTGGGTCCATGATGAGATGAAAGAAGAGTAAATAGAAAGGAAAAATTAAGATAGTAAATTACAGAATCCTAGAATTCCTTCTTCTTTTAGAGGAAAAGAAGAATTTTTTAATGAAAAAGAAGAGGATTTGCGATTTAGAGAGAAAATAACAAATTAAGAGAGAAAAAGTGAACTCGGAGAAATAAGCTCCTATGCACAGTAAACGTATATGTAAACAATGATTAAACCACTGTATATGACACGTATAGAAACCACGTGGGAGAGACAGTGTGAATCAAACTGATTTAAGATTTAAACTAGGCCCAAATGTTCTAAGTGAAAATGATCAGGTTGTTTCGGGCCTTGACACATTTGGAACGAGTTAAATAACAAACATAAAATTGAAAACCAATTTGTATAAATCTTAAACCCAATTTAAAGCCCACTATAGATAAAGTTAATTATGAACAACAAATCTAATTTAACGACAACAAGGATCTTCCTGAATGATCCAGCAACTCAAATAATTTTGTTTTAATCAAAACCTTATTGAACAATGCATACACCCATATGTTATTCTTAATACTCAACATCTATCAATGGATTCGTCATCATTGCTACCAAGGGTTTAGAATGTGACTAACCTTGAAATCAATACGATTTACGTCTTTCAACGTAGACCATATCAACGAACAAAGACACTAGATGTTACTACTTAAGAACATCTACAATCCCCACAATTCTACTCATACAATATATAATTTCCTCATATAACAAAACCTTAGGTAACCAAAAGATTCACTGATACACTTAAATACAATGTACGTAACGAAATATTCCAATTTTGATATTCATGCATTCTAGACTTTACACAGTCTCAACAGACCAAAAGTCTAACATTTATCTCTCTCAAGATTCAATACCATGATTCCCAACTTATATCATATTCCTTAAATAAATAGAACTTTTAAGAAAAGTTATTGACACTTATGTGCTCCATCGAATCCACACATAATCATTACTTAGGTTTGAATCAATTACGAAAAATTTGGCATATCTATGTCAAACTTTAAAATCAATAAATCAAGCCTTATATTTCTTATTGTTTTTCACGAGACAAAAGGCTATTAAATCCTCGTATCTACACGAATTTCTCATCGTTTATACGAATTATATATGCTTATAGATCCAAATATTATACGAATCTCTCATAAGCATTCTACTTATAAACTCATTCCATATAATTATCATTCCCTCATAACTATTAATACTTTCCTTCTATGTAATTATTGTACTCATATAACTATTAATATTTTCATTCTATGGCCTTTCCATGTTACATCCTTCTAGACTGTATAAATCAAAGTGAAGGTTCATTTTGATGATGACAATGAAAATTCAGCTTCAAAACCATCTCAAAAATATATTTTTTTAAAGTGGTGCTACACTCCCTAGGTTAACCGAACCTAGGCTCTGATACCAAAAATTCTGTAACGCCCCTATGTGGGGGTTAACAGTTTTTAATGAGATAAAATAAAAATAAATAATAAAAGTAAAACCTTAAAATAAAATTTGCCCGGGACTTAAATGAAAACTCCCAACTCAAAAATAAAAATATAAACGACAAATAAACCACAGTTTAATGTAGCACCTTAAATTTAATAATATAAACTGTTGTCATCATCATTTTAACCCTCAACACATTGTAATACAGTCACAGAAAGTAACAATTGATGCTTACATTATCATGAAGAACATTCTCAACAATTGAAGCAGTCCCAATGTAATATAGCTACATCACTTCCTCAACTATATTTCTCGTAGCCACCTCACACTTAGTGAGTCCTGAAAAGATATAAACATAAGGGAATGAGCAACACTATGCTCAGTAGAGAAAGCCATTACTCACCTTTAGGTTTTTATCATTACCACATTAAAATCTGCATGATTAGTAGGTTACATCATATTCCAGATTATAAGGTTTATTATGATCACATCTTATGGATACCGTAGTTAATCATTACCAAGTGTCATAATTACACATTTATACAAATATTACCAATCATCATTGTTCCTAGGTATCCATGTTAAATTGAGTATCACTCAACTCATCGAAACCCAAATGGGCGCACTTGATCACCCTATAAACATTCCAAGGGTGTTCCGGTGAGGGGACATCAAGCCCCGAGTCCTCACCAAATCAATTCCTGTACAGTGTGTTCTGGGACTTTCAACCCAAGGAAGCGTCATCGCCTTCCCCCTATTTTACCTTTTAGGGTATTCATGCCCAAGGACGTAACCGTCGCCCTCTTCATGTCTCACAATTTCTCTATATTGAATCATTATCAATAGAGTTAGTTTTCCTAACCATGCTTCTCAATTTATAACATGTGTCAATTCATTATGTTCCTCGCCGTACAATACAAGACGAGTCCATGTCATAGTTTCATATGTGATAATCATATAATATCAGTTCAACATAGATATATATATATTGCGGCAAAACAATCAATTTTAATTCTATAAAAACCTCACAAAAGATGAGTAATAGAATCCCTACCTTTTAAGCTTATCAACAGTCTCTTAATCCTGGAATCAATTAACGTTAGCTCCATACTCCCTTGATCCTAAGGCGTGCATAAGGACAATTAAAACTAAAGCACAACATACAACTACATTCATAAAATTTATTTTAATTTAATCTTAGAATTTCAAGAAATAACCACTGCCCATAGAGGTATTACAAAGTTTAACAATATAAATTTTCTGTCTAGGGCATATACACTTAGACTTCATACATATGCTCCAAAATAGCAACAAACATAAACTTAGGTTTAAGAACGCAAATTTGAATAATCCTTTAGTATAAAAGAAAATTTATAAATGAAAAACTAAATTTGTTCATAAGATTCTAACCTCGGATTATGGTTAGTTGGAAGCTTGAAATGGCTTCAAAACAGGTTCCTTTACTTCGGTATGACTGAAATTCTTGCTCAAATGGAGGTGATGGTGGCTGATTTTTATGGCTGCCTTGAAGAAGTTCTCTAAGTATTTTGCTTCAGCAAAGAAATAAGAAGAAGAGTGTGGGAACCGTGGAAGAGAAAGGAAGAAAAGATGAAGTCTTTGAAGAGAAGTGATAAAAACAATTATGGAGGAGACATGTTGAAGCATGTCACGGAGGAAATAAAGAAAATGAGGGTCAAGAGTAGTTGGAAAAGATATCCTTATGTCTCATCTAGAGACTTTAACACACATAATGCCAATATGACATTTTTGAGATTTATTAGAAGTTCTAAGACTTTTTAGTAAACATACTAAATAAATATAGGAGAATTTTAGAAAATTTAAAAATAGATAAAAATAAATATTATAAAATAAATTTAAATGAAGCAATTTTTTTTTATACACTAAAAATTAATTTAATTACCTCAATACCCGTTAGGAGAATAACGGGTGTCACAATTCGCCACATGTTTTTAAAATTTTATATTATACTATCATTTATATTATATATTAAATTATATCATTGTCATAAATAAAAATATATGGTATTTATAAAATATAAATTTTAAAATATGATATTTGTAAGAATCCTCCTTTTGAAAACTCCCGTGTTACTTGTTGAATTTTGAACTTTTTTAATATTTAAAATTTTAAATTAATTTCACTTAGATAATGTTTAGTAACCAAGTTCTAACACCAAATTTTAATTAATATAGTGTAAAGCTTACGCGTACTATAGTGTTTAAATTCTAACTTGATTCTCAAACACTCTAAATTTCTTCCACAAGACCGCACGAATTTTCAATTCATTGTCTACTTTTATGAAATTCTAAGAGATGTAGTTAAATAGGACTAGTTCAAAGTTTATGGAAAAAAGTTAGAGTTTTTAAATTTCAGATGAATAAAATGAGAATGATTTTAAAGTTGATAGGCACCGGTGAGAATAATACTTAAAATGATAATTAGTTTAGTTTAGGTAAATTTATGAAAGTGTAGTTAAAATATAACAATTTTATATTTGCGACAAAAGGTGTCCTTATCGAATTTATTTGTGGATTTTTTTCCTCAAAGAAAAATTTTAAAGAATACTTATACATTTTCAAACACATAAAACTAGATTTTTTTATTTAATGTTTTGGTTTAGCATTTTTAAATTAGTTAAAATATTTTTCAGAATTTATTCAATGACATTTATGTATTTTCTCTTCATATTTTGGGTCACAGATGATAAAATTAAAATAAGTTTTACAAATTTAAAATAAAATTTCTATAAACAAAAAATAAATAGAGAAAAAAATAAAAAATATAGAAAGGATAATTGCATAGTTATTCCAATTGTAGATATTAAATCTATAACTAAATTAAATTGGATTAAAACAAGATTAAAAGACTAATTAAAAATGACTAGGCCCTCTAATCACCGTTATTAGGTCTTAACAAACTTATAAATCAAGTAAGATATTAAGTAATAATAGGAAATATTAACAATAACTAGATATTCAATTTTATCCCATTATTCTTCTTTTTTTTCTTCTTTTTCTTATTTTTTTTTTTTTGGTTCTCACATGACACAATGGGCCATCTATAATTGAACCATTATTTTTTTGTTATTTTTTTATAGAAAAATTACACCAAATAACATAGCTTAAATTTTTAACATGTTCTTTTTAAAAACTTAAATTTTCAATTTTATCTCATTCTACTTCTTTTTCTTTTCGTTTTTATTTTTCGTTCTCATTTTACAGCTTATTATTTCTCTTTATGGCATTTTATATTAAAATAAACTTTGTTTTAATTTAACTGAGCTATTTACTAAACATTGTTTCATTTTAGTTTATTTATTTTTATTCCCGAATAATAATGGTTTAATTCACTCTTTCTCCATTTTTTATAACAGTAATTTGGACGTTTATAATAATTTTTTCCTTTTATTTTTACTTTGTTTTCCCTACGGTACTTTTAGCATGTTTTCATGTTGCCAATAAAAAAACGCTATTTGTTTTTTTTGATTAGCTGACTTTAATCTCTTTTCATTTGCATATGTTCCATCCAATTAAAAAAAAAAGTTGAACGAGCTTTTAATTTGTTTCTTTTAATTAATAATTATATTAGTTTAGATACATGCAAGCAAATAGAGGGGAAAAAAAAATCATAAAACCGTTTGTTTTCACGTGTTAAATCAATACATATGATTTAGAAACGAGCTAATTCCATAATTTATATAACGTAGCCTTAGTTTAGTAAGTTAGTCAGAACTTTAAGTTTCAATTTATTATAATGTATTACTCTTATATATTATAGTGAAATGCAAAAGTTTTCTACATTATTTAAATTTCAACTTTGTTTCTAAACACTTTATTAATAATAGATTATAAATTGTATCAAAATATTAATCATTGCTATAACACGTCAAAGTTCTACTCTGTACCAATCAAAAGTTTTGATTAGAATCAAATTTGTTATACATCATTATTACACATTTTTCTTTTAGTTCCATAATTTATATTGCTTAATAATAGATTATAAATTGTATCAAAATATTGATGATCATTGTAGTACGAAAGAGCTTTACTTTATAGTAACTAAAAATTTTAGTTAGAATTGATTGTGCCATATACCATTATCATGCCTTTTTTCTTTTTATTTTTTTTAATTTTATTTTTCTTTCTTTCTTTTTCACACGCACGAGAGATAAACAAGCTCTATCCCCAAATGACTATTTTATTTACATCTAAAGTTTTTCTGCTCGCGTCCAGCTAGAGAATTTAGACCAGGAAACTATCAAATGGCGCAGAGAGATCTTAAGGAAAATCCCAAAAAATGCTTCGGGTGCTTATATCCGCTGTCAACGCAGTGTACGACTATTCATCCAACGACAGAAATCCAAATAAACGGCAGCATTTTAGGAAGAAGAACGATAACTGCTCACAAACGACACTAATTGGAGACGACATCCCCACAAACGACAGTTATATCCCTAAAACCGTATACATGCAACAGCGAAACAAGGAAATTTTAGCTGCTTTTCATTGTTATGCAAAAGACAATGATTAACACCTTTTTGTTCAAGATTTTTTTTTTTGAAAGGTTTTTTTGTTCAAGATTTTTCCTCCCTGGTATCTATAGCATAAGGCTCCTAATTCATCTAAATGACACAATTAGTTAGCAACACAAAAATTTGGGTTGCCAAAATGGGTTGTGATATAACAAAGGCAAAAGCTTGAGATTAAAACATTGAGCTCACCATCTTAATTAGCAGAAAATTTACAGCAAATTTTATCAATCAAAGAACTCACTCAATATGTCCAGAAGGTAGCCGGCTAGTCTTCATCTAATTCAATGAAAAATAAAATTAACCAGATTTGTGCTTCACATAATTTCAGTTATTTTTTGCAACAATTCCAGATGGTAGTTTTCAAAATGCGCACGAAAGGTTTACATTGGCCTTAAAATATGCATTTCGAAGCACTTAAAAACGACCATCTTAGCAGGCGTCTGGATTAGAAGGCGAGAGAGGCGTCTTGAAAAAGTCCCACATCGCTAGATTAGAAGATCACTCTCTCGTTTATATGGCATGGAAAGTGGGAAGCCGCTCGCCGGGCTCAGTTACGAGGGCCTGGAACCCGATTGGGGGCTCTGAGGTGGTAGGACATTGGTTCACCCTATTGGGCCGGGCCTGGTGTAGCTAGCTTCTGGCCTGTCCGTTCCAAGCCGATAGTTGGACCGTGTGACTTGTGCGAAAGCGCAGATTACTCGGCCCCTAGAGCGGAGGGCAACGCGTGAGGCTGGTTTCACAGAGCAGCGAAAACTTTCCGCTGTTGGCAGTGGAAGGATAACGGGCCAGTGTTACCCGAGCCCATCATGACCCAATGGGCTGCTCCCAATAGAACCACCACTTTTTGGGGCCTTTTTCCTTGTTTTTAAGTTGAGCAAGCTTTTAATTATTTATGTTTATTAAGAAAACATTTATTTTGTGAATTAAAAAAATGTTCTTATTTTATTTTGCATGGGTACAAGACTTACAAGTCACATATTATAAAAAAGTCACAAGACTAACAACTTACAAGAATGATTATGATCTCATTAATTTCCAAAATTTGTCTCCCCATCGAAACCATAAATCCAAATGAGCAAATTTATGATGTTTGATAAATTAAGAAAAAGTAAATGATTCAAATGTCATAAGACTCTAAGGTCATCTAGGAAATTTGGAGAAATCGGGACATGAAAAATCATAAAACCGATTTTTTATTTTATTTTTTTTGCGTATTATATATGATTAAAGAACGAGCTAGTTTCATAATTTAAAAGAAACATGTTATAAATTGCATCAAAACATTGATAAATTAGAACGGAAGAAACCTAAAGTCCAGCATGACCATCATCAACTGCGTTGAGAGCTGATTTAAGCACCAAAGTGCTGTTGGGCTGTTTCTTAATATCTCTCTGCACCATTTGATTGTTTCTCTCTCTAAATTCTCTAGCTGGACACAAGCAGAGAACACTTTAGATTAGAATATAATAGTCACTTGGTAGTTGAGTTTGTTTGTCTTTATGTGCGTGTGAAAAAAAAAAAGTAAGAAAAGGAGAAAAAGAAAAAAAATTGCAACAAGGTTACTCAGTTCCTCTATCTGAAAGCCAAAGTCGTAGCAAAAAAGCATGAAATTACCACAAAAACTGCTAAACAAGAAAAATGATAGAAAAACGACAATCACACACAAATAACAATAATCCGCAAACGAAATAAAGTCTAAAACGACGAACAAAAACTCAAAGCACAAAATAGTAGGGAAACGGCTATATTACACATAACTTTGAATAAAAAAGACAAACAAAGAAAAAACGAGAACGGCAATTCCTTAACGACAGTAATATAAAAGGATAATGAATCCTAAAAACAACAAATGCGACAATCACCACAGATGGCAGTAAATAAAAAACGACGGTGAATGTGAAGCAGAAGACGCTACCATATCATGAAACTAGAAAGGTCCAACTATATTGAACCACAGCCACGATAAACGACTACTGCATCCAAACGACAGTAATCCAAATAAACGGCTACATTATAGGAAGGATAACGATAACTACGCACAAACGACAGTAATTAGAGAAGGGATCCACACAAACGACAGTAATCCAAAAACCCTATATACGCAGCAGCAAGACAAGGAGATTTCAAATCAGTTTTTTTGGAAAATAAGAAATCTATGTGCAAATTTCAATCCATTTGACCAACCAATTGAGAGATTGAATTAATTACGATGTCCTATAAACGACAAAAAACTCTTGGACCACAATATCATCCAAAGTCCAAACGAGAAAACTAACGAGGAAACAAATAAAACGGGAACATCTTAGGATAGAGGCTTGCATTTTTTTTTTTTTTTTTGAGGCTCGCCGGAACAACAGTATTGACAAGTCCCATTTTCTCGGCTTCAGCAGCTGAGTAAAACCTCGCCATAAACCACATTTCACGTGCTTTTTTGGGCCCAACCTGTATAGCCAATTTCCATAGTGCAATTATTTTGGTAAATTAAATAAGTTTCATCCAAATTTTCATAATAAGAGAGCCTAGCAGTGCTATCAAATAGTTTGCTCTCATTGTCAGCTTTAATGCTTACCAGGCGTGACATAATGGAACTCCCATAGCCAGCATCAAAGCTTCCAACCTGCAATACATACAACTTGGTGAGGTTTCGTTATTCTTCCTCTTTCCTACTGCAATATCTTTCTCTATCAAATAAAAAAAGTAAATTTGAAGGCAAGAGAACAACAACTTATTAAACAGGTCATGATTAATTTATTATAAAGCAAGAACAAGACGTACATGGTTTGAAATATTAGTTGGAACTAATTGGTTCTAATTGACTACAATGTAAATCTTTCAATAACTATAATAAAAACAAAAAAGTTGCTACAGTAGAAAGCTCTCACGTACTATAGTTCTTCAACTTAAAGACTTTGTTCTAACCAACTTATCAAATGGCCTATATCTTACGTTCTAAGAATATTAGCAAGCAACTTGGGACCAGTTTGACCAAAAGGAGCATTGTCTGCTGCAATGGTTAGATCACAGACCATGGGGAGTATATGTCCTCCTCCAACAGCATAACCAGCAACCTACAAGATATCAAACGATTGCCAAGAAACAAAAAAAGAAGTTTATAAACAAACATATCTTAACTTGACATAATCAAGACATGATCTTATAGGAGTGTAAAAAAGGATTAAGAGAACAAACAGCTTACCATTGCCATCACTGGTTTTGGAAGACGGCGGATCTGCACCTGAAAAACAAATTGATACATATACCAAAACTTGACTAACAATAATTTAGTAGGGCACAATCTAGTGATAAATCTATAATATTCCTAAATTATGTGACGTGGTGAACTGGGAAAGTGTCGTTGTACCCATGGCAAGAGGAAAAAAAATCCCATAATATAGAAAAAACCCAATTCAATATTCAATATCTCAAAATATTCAAGTCTCACCACTGTAATTACCATCGTAACTATTTATACCTCAAACTCAAAACGAAAATAAAATGCAAACTAAGACAAAAAAACTAATGGCAAAACAAAAATAAATTGATAAACTAGAACAAATGACATAGCAAAAATATAAAAATGACTCTTATGCTCTTATTTGACAATCACAGTTTCAACCATTTTTTACGATTCTAACCTTTTTTTTTCAGTTTCAAAGAAAAATTGTTGTTTGGCCATTCTCAGTTCCAACCATTTTCATTTTTTCGGTTCAAACCAACTAAAATCAACATTTTGATAAACTTATCAAACATAAATTCTAACCATAAATTATGATTCTAATCAACTGATTCCAACTGGTGTAGCTTAATTCTTTAACATCATTATGTTATATGAAAAAGATAATGTGCAACCTACTTTTGGGTTAATTAATGTAATGTAATACCTGAAGATCCAAAACATTAAGACGACCAAAATTGTCATAAGCCACATAACCATCTGCTTTTCTCAAAGCCTGATGACCGCCACTACAGAAAGCCTTGGTTCCCTAATCACGAGCCCAAGAACATAATCATCAAGATTAATTCATAATCCGAAAATTTAGCAAGTCGGTAATTGAAAAAAAAAAAAAAAAAAAAAAAAACCTTTCCAGTAAGAATGATAACGCCAATGAAACTATCGTCCCTCGCATCGTCGAAAGCTCCAATCATCTCCTTAACCGTCTGTGGCCCAAACGCATTCCTCCTCTCCGGCCTATTGATCAAGATCAATTAAAGATCCTTTTTCACAATTAGCATTTCATCGAAGTGATTGAGTAAAGCAAAACCTGACCTTGGCGATTCCTTCTCCGACGGCTTTCTCGTAGATGATGTCGACGAACTCCTTTCCAGAATCGTCGCCGCGAGCAGTCCTCCAAACGACAGGGTGATCCGGAACCTCGCCGTGAATCCGATGATAGCTGTCGTTCATCGTCGTAGATAGCTCCGCGGCGCCGAAATTCGTAGACGAATCAGACGGAGCCAGATGGTGGGCGATGGAGGCCACTCTCCTTCTCACGGTGTCCAGGTTCTTGGTCTCTGCAACTTTCGCCATTGATGGATATTGAGAAATGCGAGCTAATCATGGATTTGGATAGCATACATTGAAAGATACTGAAGAAATGGCTTCCTTTCCTTCGACATTTTTTTAAATTTTTTTTAAAAATAAAATTGGACTTGTATAGGCTTAAGCAATAGGATAAGATACCTTGGATAAGGCGCCAAAATTGAACGGTTTATTTATTATGGAGACAACGTCGTCGTTTACGAAGATTTCTGTTAAAACTTTAAACAATATAAAACGGTGCGTTTAACTCTTCTCCATTATTGCGTTAGAATAAGCTCGCTGTGGATTGGGGATTTCGTTGCTGGTGTTATTACGTTGATCCGTTGATTGCGATGAGGGTAATAATTTCCACAAATTCATAATTTTTAGCTTCGTTTTCCAGTGGTGAATTTGATTTTTTTTTTATTTTTATTTTCTCTTTCAAATGAAATTATGGAATTGTTTGATAATCCTCAATTAGCAAGAGTCAAATTTCGAAGCTGTTGTTTTTATCATCACTGTTACTACTCTTGGTTTGATTAAGAGTATCTTCAATGCTGCATTACTAAATAAATTGATTAATATAAAGTTTTTAGCTTTTGAGTAGGAAAGCATTCTCAAAAATAGTGTTGTTATTATTTTTTTGGGTTAAAATTTTCAAGTTTTGGCATTTAATTGTTATTTGTTGATGTATTTACATTTTCATTTAATTGTCACAGTATTGTCATTTTTAAATTATTTTAGAGCTAAAATTTTATGTTTATAATTCTTAAATAATAATTAATTTTGGCAGAAAAATGTTAATATGTTGGAACAAAAAATGGATACCAACATTATGTATTGGAATACAACATAAAATAGCATATTAAGTATGCCATTCTTACATTTTTTTAGTGTCAAATATAACATTGATATTAACATTTGTATTGAAGATGGACTAAGGACCGTTTACACCATACTGCCATTGGTAGGATAAGACCATTATTTTGTCTTTTGCAGCTTCTTCATAAGCTTCACAAAACGAGGTCAGTTTCTTTGCAACTTTTCTCTCCAATGTGACTTAATTAGTTTTGAGATTGGGGGTTTTAAGCTGTACATGACTCTTGAAAGTTTCTGATACAAAATATATTATTTATTTATGTCATTTACATTGTTGAAACATGCAATTCCTTATGTTTCTTTTTTCAGACTTTCAAAGTCCATAATCTTCAATAGTATGGAACCTTATTAGCATACCTTAGATGCAAGCACTTGTATAATAATATGTCACTCAGGCATACCTTATTAGCATACATTAATTTCCAACATTTGTCTCCCCATCGAAACCATAAATCCAAATGAGCAAATTTATGATGTTTTTTGGGGCCTTTTTCCTTGTTTTTAAGTTGAGCAAGCTTTTAATTATTTATGTTTATTAAGAAAACATTTATTTTGTGAATTAAAAAAATGTTCTTATTTTATTTAGCATGGGTACAAGACTTACAAGTCACATATTATAAAAAAGTCACAAGACTAACAACTTACAAGAATGATTATGATCTCATTAATTTCCAACATTTGTCTCCCCATCGAAACCATAAATCCAAATGAGCAAATTTATGATGTTTTTTGGGGCCTTTTTCCTTGTTTTTAAGTTGAGCAAGCTTTTAATTATTTATGTTTATTAAGAAAACATTTATTTTGTGAATTAAAAAAATGTTCTTATTTTATTTAGCATGGGTACAAGACTTACAAGTCACATATTATAAAAAAGTCACAAGACTAACAACTTACAAGAATGATTATGATCTCATTAATTTCCAACATTTGTCTCCCCATCGAAACCATAAATCCAAATGAGCAAATTTATGATGTTTGATAAATTAAGAAAAAGTAAATGATGCAAATGTCATAAGACTCTAAGGTCATCTAGGAAATTTGGAGAAATCGGGACATGAAAAATCATAAAACCGATTTTTTATTTTATTTTTTTTGCGTATTATATATGATTAAAGACTCTAAGCTTTTAATTATTTATGTTTATTAAGAAAACATTTATTTTGTGAATTAAAAAAATGTTCTTATTTTATTTAGCATGGGTACAAGACTTACAAGTCACATATTATAAAAAAGTCACAAGACTAACAACTTACAAGAATGATTATGATCTCATTAATTTCCAACATTTGTCTCCCCATCGAAACCATAAATCCAAATGAGCAAATTTATGATGTTTGATAAATTAAGAAAAAGTAAATGATGCAAATGTCATAAGACTCTAAGGTCATCTAGGAAATTTGGAGAAATCGGGACATGAAAAATTTAGTAGGGCACAATCTAGTGATAAATCTATAATATTCCTAAATTATGTGACGTGGTGAACTGGGAAAGTGTCGTTGTACCCATGGCAAGAGGAAAAAAAATCCCATAATATAGAAAAAACCCAATTCAATATTCAATATCTCAAAATATTCAAGTCTCACCACTGTAATTACCATCGTAACTATTTATACCTCAAACTCAAAACGAAAATAAAATGCAAACTAAGACAAAAAAACTAATGGCAAAACAAAAATAAATTGATAAACTAGAACAAATGACATAGCAAAAATATAAAAATGACTCTTATGCTCTTATTTGACAATCACAGTTTCAACCATTTTTTACGATTCTAACCTTTTTTTTTTCAGTTTCAAAGAAAAATTGTTGTTTGGCCATTCTCAGTTCCAACCATTTTCATTTTTTCGGTTCAAACCAACTAAAATCAACATTTTGATAAACTTATCAAACATAAATTCTAACCATAAATTATGATTCTAATCAACTGATTCCAACTGGTGTAGCTTAATTCTTTAACATCATTATGTTATATGAAAAAGATAATGTGCAACCTACTTTTGGGTTAATTAATGTAATGTAATACCTGAAGATCCAAAACATTAAGACGACCAAAATTGTCATAAGCCACATAACCATCTGCTTTTCTCAAAGCCTGATGACCACCACTACAGAAAGCCTTGGTTCCCTAATCACGAGCCCAAGAACTTAATCATCAAGATTAATTCATAATCCCAAAATTTAGCAAGTCGGTAATTGAAAAAAAAAAAAAAAAAAAAAACCTTTCCAGTAAGAATGATAACGCCAATGAAACTATCGTCCCTCGCATCGTCGAAAGCTCCAATCATCTCCTTAACCGTCTGTGGCCCAAACGCATTCCTCCTCTCCGGCCTATTGATCAAGATCAATTAAAGATCCTTTTTCACAATTAGCATTTCATCGAAGTGATTGAGTAAAGCAAAACCTGACCTTGGCGATTCCTTCGCCGACGGCTTTCTCGTAGATGATGTCGACGAACTCCTTTCCAGAATCGTCGCCGCGAGCAGTCCTCCAAACGACAGGGTGATCCGGAACCTCGCCGTGAATCCGATGATAGCTGTCGTTCATCGTCGTAGATAGCTCCACGGCGCCGAAATTCGTAGACGAATCGGACGGAGCCAGATGGTGGGCGATGGAGGCCACTCTCCTTCTCACGGTGTCCAGGTTCTTGGTCTCTGCAACTTTCGCCATTGATGGATATTGAGAAATGCGAGCTAGTCATGGATTTGGATAGCATACATTGAAAGATACTGAAGAAATGGGAAGAAATGACTTCCTTTCCCTCGACATTTTTTTAAAAAATAAAATTGGACTTGTATAGGCTTAAACAATAGGATAAGATACCTTGGATAAGGCGCCAAAATGGGAAATTTTGGTGAGAGGGCAAAAAAAAAATTTAAATTGAACAAAATGTCTCTTTTTTTTTAAATAAAAAAAATATATTTTTTTTATACAGGTAAATTGTTTTAATATTTTTTAACAAAAAAAAAATAACTGTAACAGAATAAGAAACCTCAATATGTTAAAAAAAAACTAAAATTATTTTAATGTCTAAAAAATTATTTTTTATGGCAAAAATTGTAAAAAAAAAACAAGTCTATTTATCGAAAATTTTTTTTCCGAGGTCAGTTATCAAAATGTCTCCGCCAAAACCGAACCGTTTATTTATTATGGCGAGAACGTCGTCGTTTACGAAGATTTCTGTTAAAACTTTAAACAATATAAAACGGTGCGTTTAACTTTTCTCCATTATTGCGTTAGAATAAGTTTGCTGTGGATTGGGGATTTCGTTGCTGGTGTTATTACGTTGATCCGTTGATTGCGATGAGGGTAATAATTTCCACAAATTCATAATTTTTAGTTTCGTTTTCCAGTGGTGAATTTGATTTTTTTTTTTTTTTATTTTCTCTTTCAAATGAAATTATGGAATTGTTTGATAATCCTTAATTAGCAAGAGTCAAATTTCGAAGCTGTTGTTTTTATCATCACTGTTGCTACTCTTGGTTTGATTAAGAGTATCTTCAATGCTGCATTACTAAATAAATTGATTAATATAAAGTTTTTAGCTTTTGAGTAGGAAAGCACTTTCAAAAATAGTGTTGTTATTATTTTTTTGGGTTAAAATTTTCAAGGTTTGGCATTTAATTGTTATTAGTTGATGTATTTACATTTTCATTTAATTTTCACAGTATTGTCATTTTTAAATTATTTTAGAGCTAAAATTTTATGTTTATAATTTTTAAATAATAATTAATTTTGGCAGAAAAATGTTAATATGTTGGAACAAAAAATGGATACCAACATTATGTATTGGAATACAACATAAAATAGCATATTAAGTATGCCATTCTTACATTTTTTTAGTGTCAAATATAACATTGACATTAACATTTGTATTGAAGATGGACTAAGGACCGTTTACACCATACTGCCATTGGCAGGATAAGACCATTATTTTGTCTTTGCAGCTTCTTCATAAGCTTCACAAAACGAGGTCAGTTTCTTTGCAACTTTTCTCTCCATGTGACTTAATTAGTTTTGAGATTGGGGGTTTTAAGCTGTACATGACTCTTGAAAGTTTCTGATACAAAATATATTATTTATTTATGTCATTTACATTGTTGAAACATGCAATTCCTTATGTTTCTTTTTTCAGACTTTCAATGTCCATAATCTTCAATCGTATGGAACCTTATTAGCATACCTTAGATGCAAGCACTTGTATAATAATATGTCACTCAGGCAATTAATCTGCCATAACAATGGCTTATAATTATATATACTGCTATAGGTCTCAATCTGAAAACGAAATTCTATATGGTCTCTCACAATGGCAACATGTAAAACCAGCTAAAGATAAATTCCCTACAAACTAGTACTTCCAATTTACAATCTTCTATTCTATCCCGCAAATGGTGTGGAAGGGGTCGGGAAATCATGACGACCTCACAAGATAATACATACCAACACCAAATGACTTGGCATAGATTCTCAGCATGAATCGTGGTCGGATTGAACCCGGTTGCTTGATGGTTTCCCAATCTGTAAACAAGCGATTGGTGGGAGGGTAGGAGACATCAGCTCTCCGAAAGTTTGCCAGCAGAAGGGATCATACATGTGATAGCCTTCTTGCATTGGTTTCAGCTGTATGCCATTTAGTGTCACGTCCATGCAGGGTAGGTTATCGCTGCAGGCGAAGTGTACGGGTTTTACTGTGTAGGTCCCTCTTATTCTCTCGTAGGTGATTCCTGATACAGCCACAGCTGATGATTGGTTCTTGCATGTGCTTTTGTCACAATAAAACTGGTCTATGACAATTGGAAGTTGGACTTCAGAAACTTGAATGTTTGAGAACAGAACTCCCTGGACAGAGCCTAATCCACCCTGCAATTACAAGACTTCAGGTTATTACAAACAGAAAGAGTTGGTTTGTACCGTAACAATTTTTAGTTTTCAAAGAACTTGGGATTGAGTGGGATGACATAATTTTGAAGGGCTTATCGTGTCTATCATTAGGAATAACGTGGAGGTATATATTCTATTATATGGTCTTCAGGATTCTAAGTTCCAAATATTTATATTCTGGTTGATTTTTCCTTAGTCCGTGAATATGAAGATAAAAGATTAGAGAGAATCAAACATAATCTATTGTTTGAGTTGCCACTTTAAGGTGATTAGTTATCAATCCTGTGACACTTTTTACCATGTAAGTACCTGCCATGTCTTGATTCTAACACCAGTCATTGTGTTGTGCATATTGACATCTCGGACGGTGATGTTAGAGACACACGCTTTGGTGTTATACCTCCCTAGACTTCCAATGCTGATTCCATGACCTGGTCCACAGTTCACATTGTGTATGTATACATTTGAGCATCCAGTTTGTATTGAAATGCAGTCGTCTCCTGCACAAGTCAGTGGAGTTCAAGAATGTCATTTTATGTAGACTCAACATATAGACTTGTTTTAGCTCACCATTTACGTCATTTGAACTGAAATAACAATAATATTGGTGAGTATTACATGTTTCTTCTGTCGTCCATTCTACTTAAATATAGTTCTTAACAGATTTGAGTGTGTGCCGTAATTTGTTTCATGTTTATTATCTATGTGATGCTGCTTATCTTTAAGTTTTGTGCTTCTTCTTTGATCTATCCCCCATCTTTGTTATTTTTGAGAAGATTTAATCAAATAAGTGTGGCTTATGCTTCCAGGGGAAAAGGGGTAAAAAAGAAAGGGAAAAGGATGTGTGGCTGACACATGCATCTATCTGTTTTATGTCACCCTATGTGTTAATGTCAAGCATATTTTGAATAAAAGTGCAGAAGTGACAACAGGATAGGCATAGGATGCAAAAGTTTCAAGTTCCTGATGAAGACGGGAATTTAAGGAAAAAAAAACTACTAGTGCCCTTCTCTGTGGGGTTCAAAACCAGTCTGTTATCGGTGGTCCACTGATGGTAGTTGTATAGGGTATAAAATGTACCATACCAATTGGTGGTTATTAGGCTTAGAATGCAGCGGAGTGATTGGCACCACGTGTTAAGCAATTAGTGGTGCAATGTTCACGGTTTGGAATAAGGCTGCAGGTAGGGCAAGTTTGTCTCTTGCGTTTTCTTGATCCCATCCAGTTGCTTCTTTGTGTCTATAATTACGATAATTGCCATCATGTTCGTCACAAGCTACTACTATGTTTGACATTTCAGGCCAGTGGCTTTCGGACTCTGACTTAATGGTGAAATGTGTGTTCCGTCATCATAGAAGCTGATGCAGACATGGCATAAAAGTGCTAATCTAGGAGTGACTAAATTACCGCAAGCGAGATTGCTGCTGTGGATTAGCACATCATTGGAGTTCTGTAGGTGAATTCCATCTGTGTTCGCGCTGTCACCAGGAGACGAGACGCTCATGTCATGGACCAACACCCCCGCACAATTGTCAAACTTGAGGTGGCACTGGGGACTGTTCTGGATCGTTATGCCCGTGACCGTCACGTTGAAGCTCCCATAAAACCTTAGGGCCTGTGCAACAGAAAATACAACAAACATGTTACTCATGTGCCTCAGCCTATTAAGCTAAGCTGGATGTATGTACTAGCATCCCAAAGTGGTCCTTACGGTTGGTTTGATGCTTGGCATTTTCCCACTCAGCTTGCTGTTTATCTACCACAGAATTTACAGGGAGATCGAGATCAGTTTTGGCTTGTAGTCATCAATGAAGAATTGGAGTTCAGGGAAATTTACAAATAGTCAAAGTAAAAATAATAATTTAAAAAAAGGTAATTACCGGGTCTAGTGGTGGTGGGTGTTCAGGCCTAGAGCTGTTTATTGGGATAATGAGCTTTAAGTCATCATCTGCAGGGTCATCATAGGGAGAGTACTCTTGCCACCAAATTGAGCCTCTTCCATCTATGACTCCACTTCCTTGAACTGTAATTCCTCTTAGCTTTGTGAATTCCAGCCATTGTAATAGACCTTTGCCCCATGCTTTGGGGTCCGTTGGAGCAATGATTGTCCCATCCAGCTAAGGTAAGAAAGAAAGAAAAAATTATAATGAATTCTTACTTGATATGAAGTTAGAGATATGTAAAAAAGATGATGAATTTTAGTTTTTCTAAATTGGTTTTTTTTTTTTTTCAATTTAATTAAATAAAAAGTACTCATGTTGGAGTGGGATCCATTTTTGTCTTTTGTGGTAATTACTGGCAATATTTTATTTTCAATTTATATGATAATAGCTATACGAACAGATTCCATTTATTAATATTTAAGATTCTTTTTATTTTCTTTGTGGTAAATAAATACAAGAAAAGGCTCCAATTCCCCTAAATTGGTCCAACATATTACGTTCATTTTACACTTAATTTGTAATAATACTCATTATTATTAATGAAATCTTCAGATGGGTTCCTTTTTTGTCTTTTGTGGTAATTATCTCTTAATACTTTATTTTCAATTTATATGATAATAGTTATACAAAGAGATTCTATTTTTTAATAATTAAAATTCCTCTTATTTTTTTTTTGGTAAATAAATACAAGAAAAGGCTTAAATCTAACACCCGAATCGGTCCAACACATCATGAGCATGTTTGTGTTACACTTAATTTGTTTTAGTGTAATACTTATTATTATTAATGTAAATTACATTTATTAAGTGTTATACAAACGTAAATGATGTTATTATTTCGCATGAAAAATGTTTCCAATACGAGTCAAGAGACATTTAGCTGTCTAATTTATTTTATATTTTTGTAGTAAGTTACCTGAAAAACGATGTCGGCTTCACAATATGGGCCAGAAAATGAGATGGGCCCAACAAGGAATTGGTATTGGGCGGGAACAACGATCGTCGATGCCTCCACCTCACAAGCAGCAGCCCACGCAGCCTGGAACGCCTGCGTAACATAACACCATAGACAGCCAACTTTTCGTTAAGTACTATAAAATATAAGATTCGTTTTCATGATAAGTACTATAAAAGACGCAATTTGGTGTTCACGCTTCAATAATACTGGTTGCTATTATTGGTGTTTAGATTTGCACAGAACTGGATACAATTATTGTTGGGAATCTTGACCCAACTGCCATAACGAGAATCATTTTTCACGGTGTGAGCCCCACTTTTTGGGTTAGTTCTGCTGTCTCTGCTCTCTTTTGTTTATTAAATTGTGGGTGGCATATGATATCGACATTTTTAACTTATGTAACATCAAACATTAGATCTTATTTAACTCTATGGGATAACTCTGTTATTAATAAAACAGTAAAACTTAGTTTAAAAAGTACATTACATATTAGATTAGGTCCCATAATTTTGAAAATAGTGGATTATAACTCACAGGGATAAAAATGATCTTTCCAAACATTATTAATGTTTCACTCTTAAAAAAAAACATATTATTTATTTCTTTAAAATTATGTGCCTGTTAATATTGATATTCAATTTTTACTCCTATGAAAAATGTTGATATTCAATTTTTACTCATTTGAAAAATGTTGAAAACTAAGTCCATAAAGATTGTGCTTCAAATATAATGTAGCTTAAGCTGGAAACCTCTTTCCCTGCAAAAGTGCTCTTATAATAATGATAAAGTTTCAATGAGAAAATTACATGAATTTTACAAGAGTGCTCACATGAATTATCTTTTAAAAAAAAATAAATAAAAGTTTTCTCAGCCAATCGTGTACATGTAGCAAAAGAGAAAAACACGTGGGAACTGATTTCTCTGTTAGCAGGGAAATGATCAATACAAATATTTTGTTTTCCTTGAAATCCATGGGGCAGAGTGTTACTTAACCAAAAACAAAACTCACTTTTCAGACTCTTACAAGTTGCATGACTTGTCAATTATGTTAAACACGTTGTAATACATTAATCCTCTTCAATTCCATGAAAATCATGAGATAAAAAATTACTAAAAACTTCTCTAAAAGCCAACATTTTTTGTTTAATATAGAATTTCAAAAAGCAGAGGACTCACAAACAAACCTTAGTGTCGTCCGTACTGCCATCACCCTTGGCACCAAAATCTAGCACGTCAAAGGAGGCAGAGTGCACGCCATTGTTGTAACCTTTACTCTTCGGCGGCGGCGGCGTCGTGGGGCTAGGCGGGGCGTCGTCCCCAGGTGCTGCTTTTGGGGGCGAGGGCGGCGGAGACACTGGTGCTATTTTCGGGGGCGAGGGCGGTGGAGACACTGGGGGAGCCACCTTGTTATGAGGTGGAGAATATTTCGGTTTTGATCCGCTTCCTTTGTGGTGGTGACTGCCGTGGTTTTTGCTTTTCTTCTTGTACAAAGAAGAAGAAGATTTTCCTCTGTTGTGTTGCCTCCAATGTCTTCCTCTTCTAGCAATGCAGGCTTCGAAATTCGACGACCATACGAGAATGGCAATGAGAAGCGTTAGTGTTAGGATTTTGAAGCTAAAACCACTCATTTTTGATGCAATGTGGAAGATAGATTGTTGTAGAGAGATAGAGAGAGAGAGAGAGATGGTTTGTGTCTTATGGTTTAGATAGACAAAACAAGTTAAAGGGTTGTGTTTAAATAGGGAGAGAGCTCCAAAGCATTTGCTAAGACTGTGCAGACATATGGAAATAGACACAATTGTAATAATGCTATATGGGATTTTTTTAAAAAAAAATTTACCTTTTATTTTTGTGTATGTCATTCTGTTTTTCTTCTCCTACTTGTCTCTGTTATTTATTATGTCGTTTTCTTTTTTGTGAATTTTGGTGGGAATTTGTTTACCCTCATCATCATCATCATCGTTCAAGGACCCATTTTCTGCTTGCCACGTGTCAATATAATGATGCGTTTGATTTATTCACATTTGGCTAAGGCAAATACGTACAATGTCATAGATCAGTTGTCTAGGAGACTAATCACAAACCCAAAAAAATAAAAAAAAATAAAAATGAATGTCCAATATATTGTAAAATAATTTTTCCCTTTTTCTCTTATAGGGTCGTTGCAGCCTTGACAAAAAGAGACAAAACCAAAAGAAATGAAAAATAAAAGTTGTTTTGCCCTACTCTTTGCGACACAATATTGCCGGTATAATAGTTATAGCTGGTATAGGTATATTGATGTTTTCCACAATGCTTCTTAGTATAAATGTTATTTCTCTCTGTATTACATTTCAGCTTTGATAATACTTATTGTCGTACCATTTTTAGTCAAAATCACTAATTCAATATTATACAATGACATTGAATGGCGAAAATAAATGACATTCAAAAAAATAGAACACTGATATTTATCACTATTATTGACGGATCACCATAAGATATAAAGATCCTTTGATCGAGGTGATTACATATCAAACTAGTAATGAAAGACATTTTTTTTTTAACATTATGCTATATTGGCAGCTAATTTGCCACATTACATGACGTTTTGAGAACACAGTCTAACTAACTTTTCTTATATTTTTCCTATAAAATTTAAATTGAAACTTCGAAACAATATTTTATTGTTCCAACCGCTTTCAAAAAGCCCTAAACAATCTTTTTATACGTGGCTGTGTTGATGGTGCCATAAATTCTTTAACTCTTGTGTGTGTTGAAATGCTTGCAAATGATATAGATATTAAATTAGAATTGCGGGATGTGAAAGCCAAAAAGGGACACGTGAGTGGGTCTATAAGGTGTCAAAGGCCCGGCACTGATTATAACAACACTTTATGGTCACATGCAACGTTCACGGGCTATACTCTTTTCTGGCTCTTTGTCTTCTTGAGCAACCCCCTTTCTATCGCTCTCATGTCTACAAATTCCTTTCAGCCTTCTCTTCTGCTCACTCCTGCTGCAATATGCTAAGCTTTTGCTTCACTTTTTCCCTTTTCGACCCTATAAATAAAAAAATTCCCAGTAGTTTCCCAACGACCGTAGAGACTCTTAGCAAAAAGGCCTAAAAGATAACCTGTGCAGTCCCGTATAAGGTCCTACGTTTCAAATGTTAGTTGTGAATGTACAGTGCATGAAAAAAAAAAAACCCTATTAGTAAAACACGGTTTTAAATTATGAGATTAAAAACGGTTATATAAGTGAATTTAAGAAAATTTGACGGTTTAAAATTTTATCGATTAACAAGAAATCTCTAAATTATCAAGATAGTTGTCTCCAAATGTTGTCTGTGTTGATTTTTGGGTTACAATTTTCAGAGAATAAGACTAATATGCATTTTTCATGTAAAGTTGATTTAAAAAAGAAACCACCGACGCCCATAGTTTCTCTTTTGCTCTTGGTTTTACTACATGCGTAAGTCTGATATAATGACAAACTAGTACAACTAGTACTGCGCTAAATTGTACATCTTAAACCAAGAATAATTTATGATCACAAATATTTGAGGCAAATCAACATTACAAAATTAAATGTTTTTTTTTTATAAGTCACATGTCTTATTAATCTCTGCGTGAAGTACCAACGGTTTTTAGACACACACAAATAATAAAGCTTAACCCAGAAAGGCCAAAAAAAAAAAAAAGGCTCTCTTTTGTTTAGATATATTTAAATTTTACACAACTGAATTAGTGTGCTAGTCTGGAATGTACGGTAAGAGTGAACTATAATAACAGAATCTGCTTTGAGAATTGAGAAAATTGTTTTCAAAATAATTTTGTTCTCCGTAAATATCACGGCATTTAACAGACACGTGAGTTTCTTATTACAATTCCATAAATATCACGGCATTTAATTGATAAATGACTGGCTTTGATATTCCTTTCAAGTACTAGAAGAACATGCTGGGCGATATAAAGAGAAAAGTACTTGGAAAAGAGTAATGACACAAATGCCCTCTAAAATTCCGAGAAAATGATGGAAAGTAATGCAAGATATGCTCTTTTTTCCCCTAGAAATATAAACATCAATATTTTTTTTTTCTTTGTTTTACTTTTTTCCCTAAGAGCTTTCTGAGACACATGATAAGACCGTGAATAACATGATCTTTGGCTCATCTTTTTTTTTTTTTTTTTCTGTGGCCATGAATTAAGCTTTGTGCATAGCAATGCCGTCTTTGGAAAGCAAAACAAACACCTCGTTTTCATTATCCACCAAAGGCACTGTCCAGAGTCTTTGACCTCATCTGTCTTGTGTCCCTTCACATTTCTCCTCTCTCTCCTCTCGCTCTCTCCTCCAACCCCCAGGTGCATATTACTAATTTCTTCTGGGAAGTGAGAACCAAATTTTCATGATCTTTCTTTTCTTTCTGCTAAAAAAAGTATTGTATATACATACAAGGAGCTTGATGAACCAGTTTGAACTAGAAAATGAGTTTTAAGTATTGTATCGTGTGAGAATTTTTTACTGTAGCTATTTTTTGCTTTATACTGTGGATGTTTCAAATAGATAGGTTTAAACTAGTGTGCCAAGCGCACTAATAATGATATAGCTAGTAGTTAAGCACAAGATTTGTACCCATTTTCTGCCTAACCCTGGCTGCAAAATTAGTTTAATATGACATATACATTTATTTTGTGCACAACTTCAATCTATGTATCTATATATATATATATGTATATTATATATACATATGAGCATTATTTATACCCGTACTTGGCGACATATGCGGCAGAAACGATATCTTATGTTATGGTTATATGTATTGTTTCGTTACCTTGGTTTAAATACAAACAAATTAATTGAGGAGCGGTCCCACTTTGCCTCAACTTGTGTGGCGTTTTATGGTTTTGTGACAACCTTGAGTTTGAATATAATTATATAATATATAGTAAAGTTTTGAAAACAAATTAAAGGGATTTGGATAGTTGGTGTCTTTGAGTACATTGGAGCTTCTACACCGGCCGTCTTTTTGTGCTTAAAAAAGCTCGTGAACTTTGTTTCCTCTCGTGAACTCCATTCCATGCATATAAATGATTAGAAATGTTGCTTCTTCTCCATTATTAATGCAAGAAAATGACCCGGTCACAGCTGAGGTATGGAAGTTCGAATCCACCTAAGCAGGACAAGGCCAGAAAAATTAATCAAGTAAAACAGATACATGATAAAGTTGGAAAATAATTTTTCATATGGGCCTACATATGTATTTAAATGTGTCGTTTAATGCTATCTTAAAGTAAAGCTTAAATTAAAGTGATATAATTAAGATAAAGTTGAAAAGCTTTTGGGTATTAATATAAAGTATGGGTTATTATTATTATTATTAATATATGTGTAGATACCAATTTGTAATTTTTAGATTTTATGATGGGCAAAACTGAAAATACATTAAAATAACTAAAGTTATTTATTTTGGTTATGGTCCCCAATCCATACGTACGTATTTTTTCTCTTCTTGTTTTCTCTGAAATCCCATCTTTAAAGAAAATCTCAAGGAATCTCTATTGGATTGGAAGGCAATAACTCAAATTGATCCATAATCATGATCAAGGTACGCTTCTGTAATTTAGAATTATTCCTCTCAAGGATTTAACATGAACGATCTTGGTAGAATTTTGGTTTGATTTGGTTTCCAACAAATAAAACTAATAAAATAGGACACATAAAAATATTAAAATTTAAAAAAAAACGCAAATACAATTTTTAAATGTGAAAAACACAAATTTTATAAAATTTAGGGGTGGGGCGCCAGCCCACCTTTATCTGTAGATGGCTTCATCTCTGTACTTAAGAAGACCAACTACTGAGTATCAAAGACGTCTGACATCATAAAATAATAAAAAAAAAATAAAGAAAGAAAAAGAGGAATGGATCACAATAATATTTCCACAAAAGTTTAGTTTGCGATTAATAATGTACACTTGCTAGTCGTTTCTCAAATAAGTTAACAAAGTATTTTAACTGAAAATATATGGTAAAGTACTCTGATTTTCCATTTAATGAAAATGCCAAATTCTGAGATTAATTTGTAAAAGATTCCCATTTGCATGCACTAATTCTCAAGATTAAACTACATAATCATTATCCTTTTTTTAAACATCTTTTCTGAGTTGTGGGAGCATTAGACGATCTAAAAGTACTAACATGTCGGATTTGCTGTCAAACACACGTTAAATCTGGAGCGTTAAATTATATGTATAAAGAAAAGCGTGCATGATGTGATTCACGATCATTATTATTATTTTTAATGCGAATTAACTGTTTTAAAGTTCTTATCTTTTAAAGTAATCTTCTTTATGCCATTTTCGGATGAAAAAGCACCACTTTTCAACAACCTAAATAATGTGTTGGTAGGCAGCTGCTTATATCCGAATCTTGTTAATTTATTTCATTCCAAGTGATCTTTTCCTTTTTATTATTATTTTTAATACACCAAACCAGGGTTAATTTGAGAAATATTACTTCTACGGTATTGTTTGTCAATTTTACAACTTTTATGATAAAATTTAAAGCATCCCATGTTAATAAATATAAAGACATTATTATTATCAAGTATTTTGAGTTAGAGTTAAGTAAATACATGTTATCTAAAAATGTTTTGGTCTTTTTGGCTATGAGAAATTGTATGGATAAAAAGGAAAAGGAAAAAAAAAATAGAACACAATAACTGCAGTAAAAAAGTGATATATCGCTTAATTTATCGGTGATAACTCTAAACTCCCCCCCCCCCCCCCCCCAAAAAGAAAAAGAAAATCATAAGTGAGACAAATACTCAAAATCATTCTGAAACATTTACCAAAAACTGCAATTTTTATTTAAAGAGAATTACGTCATAAGTTTAAGTTTCTTTTTCTTTTTATAAATAATTAGGTTATAGATATTGCTAAGATCTCTTCTTTTTCTTTTTCTTTTTCTTTTTCCTTTTCTTTCCTTTTCTTTTCACCTTAATGCGGCTTTAACAGAATGTAGTGAAAGTTAAAAAGCAAGCCCGTCTTCTCAAGGCAAAGAAAAAAAGTAGTCTTCATTTACCATCATCAATTTCATCACAAAAAATTATCCAAGATCAACTTTTATTAGAGGTTTGCAATGTGAAAAACGATTGAGAAAAGGAAGGAAACATGGCCCACAAAAAGAGCTTCCACACGATCATGATCATGATCATCACCATCCAAATTGCATATCTGTGGAAAATGTGCTACCATTAGGGATTGTCCCTACGAAACAGCAACCACCCAATTCAAAAAAACTTGTAAGCATAGGGAGATCACGGATCATTCTAAAATTTTGAGCTTTGAAAAAGGTTAGTAATAATATCCATTAAAATTATGCCAACAATACATATCTAATCTGAAGCTTCCCCTATTGGGTGGGAGATATATCACGTATGATTGTTGTTGTTTTACATGTGAATTTCCAATTGGAAAGAAATATATATATATATTAAAAGCCCCATTTTCTATTTAACAAAATTCTGCTTTACCATTTGGTAGTATAAACTATGCCTCTAACGTAGACTCTCAAACTCTATAGTATGCGAGATGAATAAGACTTAGAGTCAAGCTCTTTTATCATTCCATCGGTGATACCAGTGTAATTAAAAAAGGGGCCTCCTAAACATTCTATTGAGCCTTAACGTCAAGCTCATTTCTCATTCCATCGATGGTTTTAGTATTACTAAGGAAAGATCTTCTATACATTTCACTGGGTCGCAAGCATGAGCACACTATCGATTTTATTTATTCTATCTACCAAAAAAATTTTAAAAAAAAGTTCATTTGCCTAAATGTGTAAGAAGTGCTTTTGTCTCCACCTTGCTTGTTTGCACTCCATGACCCTTAATTCGTGGCCTACATTTCTCAAAAAATCACGGATCCCTTTGAGCCTCTAAAGCTCTGCCTCACTCTGGTTATTTCTCTGACGTCAAGATCTCAGGCTACTTTTTCCCCCCTCTATTTGCGTCTTCTTCTTCTTCTACCTTAGCCTAGTAATATTTTAATCAATACGCAAGATCTATGTACTTGTTCCAAATTATTGCACATTAAGAAATATTTGCTGCAACATATGCATATAATTATTTATAATTACCCAATTTGACTTGTAATAAGAAACTTGTGCCTTCTTCTAAGCTATTTCTTGATCCAATGACAAAAGCATGACGTTTTTCTAAGCTGTTTCTAATTGTACAGCAATTAAAAAAAAAAAAAAACTACGACACAATTTTTTTTTTTTAAAAAAAGATGAATTAGGCCAATTTGGTTTTTGTCATGTAAAGACATATAATGCACACACGTTGTTGTTTTGTAAGCATGTATTAGGTGGCATCCACTCGTGACTCTTTGCCTTCGCACTTCTTCAAGGCATGTGTTGCTTTCTATGTTTTCATATATGTTACAAATCTTTGAAATGCCAAGCCCTTGTCTATATTTTTTACATATGAGACATGTTGCATTAATTTTGTTGTATTCAGTGTCCAAAATCTGAATTGTTTTTAGAATTAGTATCATGTATGTAATGCAGAAAAGCCAGCTAAGACACCCTGTCTGTCCTCTGAAGTGGGAGTTTTCTATTCATTGGTGTCTACAAATTTTTTGGATGGACCTAAGTTTGGAGGATGGCCAAATGAATAAAATGAATATATATATATATATATATGTATATATATATCATATTCAAAACACACACCACTAAAGCTACAAAATGGTTAATACTTATCTGTATTGGGCCTTTGGCATCCACATTTGGAATTTCCATTTTTTGTCTTTCTCATTCCTCTTTATCCATTCTCATCTCAACTCTTTGGTAGATGGTAATGTAATGTCCATTTTGGAGGGGCACATTTTGGAACCTCTTTCCATTGGATCCTTTTTTCTCCTTCTCATTCAATGGCAATTTTACAAGTCTCTAGTTTATATATATATGTGTGTATAAAAACTAATGAAAACCAGTTGGAAATTTCATTGGCATTTCTAACAAAATAATGGGTATATATGAGTACAATTAGAAGGGACAATTGTTGGATCCTTAATCCAACGTTGGGCTAATATGTTGAAAATTATGTGTTGCGGACTGTCATATAAGGTTAAGCCCATTTAAATATGATCTTATAAGGTTTAGGTAATTTGGACTTTAATGTATTTAATAAGACGTGGGCCTTTAATGTGTAAAGATTTAAGGGTAATTTTTATGTTTATGATAGGTTAAAATAGAAATACCACAATTTAATAGGAAAGTTATTTATATATAGTGTTATGATTCCCATGCCACACGTAACATTATATTCTTTCTGACATCTCATCATCAAAAAGAGAGCAAAGAGTAAAGCTTAAGGATTCTCTTTAGAAAATGTGTTGATTTGAAAGGCAGACTGCACGGCTCTAAAGAGTAATTGGTTATTGTGGTTTCAGGGACGCTTCCGTTATATATTTCTTGATGATCTAGCATGAGAATCTGGATTTAGATGATGGTTTTCATCTATTCAAGTTTTGCTAACAACAATTTCTTGGTTGTATCACAAGCTTCAAATTTACTAGCAAGCAAAAAATAAATTTCTAATCTCTCTCTCTTTTTTTTTTTTTTCCCCTCGCAATGTAAATAGAAGAGAGCCACAAGCATAAGACAACCAAAATCAATCCTCTTTCTAACATATAATTCCAATGGACCACACCACTTTGTGTTGGCATGCAAAAGTCTAACAGCAAAAAACGCAAATTATAACTTTGTTACTTTTTGCAAAGAAAAGCAGTCCAACAGAAACCTTTTATTTCATTTTCCATTTTGGTAAAGGCTTGTCTGTGGGGCTCCAAAGTTCAGTATGAACTCTGATAAGAATACTGTGATTCTTTATATATGTATGCGTACATACACACAGTACAGCTTCTGAAAAGGTGGAGACCTGCTAGCTGCTAACAAAAGCAGATGGTTAAAATTGCTTTTGCTTCTGCATGTAAATTTTCATGAATAAGGATTTTGTTGATCGGACAGGAATATCAAAGTGGTCCCAAGTTGTCCCTAGTTGCAAAAAATGTGTAAAATTGCCCCTATTCTATTTCATTTATATTTCAATGAGAAGGGGAAACAATTACATATATATTATCATATTCTCTCCTTTTTAAATCTATCCTTTGGGCCATTGAAATTGATGACTGTTGACTGATACAATCAGAATTTTTAATTTGTTAATGAAAATTATGATTATCTATCTTAAGTAGTTAGGATTAGCAGGCAACCGAAAACACCAACAATATTAATGATTTACAAGGGTCAAATCGCATAATATATTGTATTGAGATGGGCATGGTAAAGAAATCATGCTATTTGATGAAAAGAAAATTAACTTATTATGTATGAAAATCAACTTATTGGCAGGGTTTGGGATTTTAAAATTTATTCTCTATTTATGCGTCCAATGTGTGATAATTTTGGGGTTGGAGATTGGCTTGAAGACAAAAAATTCATTTTACTTTTTGGGAAGTTGGGACTGAACTGAAAAAGTTTGTTATGATCTTCTCCAATCTCCATAAAGGGTTCACTCTGGACCTTCCTTGATTGTAACAAAATTGGGTCAACTTTGAAACAGAGACTCTTTAGCCACACCCTTTTTGAGGGTCACCTAAAAACTAGGTCATCTTGGCCCAAGTTTTACTTGATTAGTTAATTGTTGTCAAGTTTGACATGAAAATTCATCAAGAAGCACCAAAGCCATTCTTATGACTTAATATATTCATCCATTTCATTAAAAATCGATATATTGTTGATACATTTGGTTCAAACTTTCTACAACTTAAATCCACCTCAATTTTCAGTGTATAAACTACTACAACCGTAATGTCCCATAAAAATTTTTCTTGGCCACCTCAAACCTCCTCAGAAACCTCTACTATAGAGTACTCTACAGCTCAAATTTTACCCCTATTTGGTATTCTATATTGAATCAATTATTTATTTTTGTATATGCCCTATAAGACAGCAAAGTATCAAAGTACAGTATGAATTATATCCTGTCTTTCAGGCTCAGCTTCATCTGTCTGACGAATTGTTACGTAGTTCTTGTCATGGGCGCTGAGGCAGTCCGCCGAAGGATGAATAATTCCATATCCAAAGCCTTGAGCAGAGTTGCAATAAGTCTCCACAGTTCCATCTTTGTTCTCTAAGTTTATGTTGGGCAGGACTATGTGGCTGCATGGGATGGTGTCACTGCAGGCAAACTTCATCGCCTTTTCGCTTTTTGTAGTCCCGCTTATATTCTTGTATATAATCTGAGTTATGTTCACCGCCGAAGTCTGGCAAATAAAGAAGGTAAAAAAGAGCACAAAATTCAAACTTTTGATAAGAATGTGACTTCGTTGTTCTAGATTGTTCATTTCATTGCAAAACTTTGGTTAGGATTGGGAACTTTTTGCAAATGCTAGAGATGTGGTAGAAAGGAACTTGAAGGATACCTGGTTTTCACAACTTTTTGGAGAATCACAGTAGAACTGATCAATGATAATGGGATTGGCTATGTCTTCCATCTTCACGTTTTGGAAACGTACACCTTGAACATAACCCGAGCCTCCCTGAAACAGAACATCCCAAGAAGGAAAAGGAGAGAATGTAAGTGAGATTTCATCTCTTTCTCTCTCTAAGTCAAAGAACAATAACCACGTTAATATAAGAAAATTGTGTTCCAAGCACTAGTAGTAAAACCTGCCAAGTCTTGATCCTGAGGGCAGTGGCAGTTTCTCTGATAACTGCTGTATCCAAGACCACTCGAGTAACTATGCCTACCGAATTGTCCTTCCCAAGACTTCCAATGCTATGTTGTTGAATTTGGCACCGAAACAAATGGTGAAAGTTATATTCTTCAGTTCCAAATGCAGAATTCAGCAACAAATTTAGGAGTAGATGTTACCTTATTCCATGTCCCGGTCCACCATAAATTCTCTTCATCTTGATGTTGGAGCTAGCATTGACAATTCAGATACAATCATCCCCTAAAAATCATACACAAAATGAGCAACAAACTCAATGATTCAGTATGCTGATTAAGGATATATATTATTGAAAAAGGGGGGAAAAAGGCATGCAAAGGATATGGACATGGTAGATAAACCTGTTCCAATTTTGGTATCTTGGAGAACCACATTAGTTGATTGAGTGATATGGATTCCATCTGTGTTGGGACTGTCTCCAGATGATGAGACTTTTACTCCAGTAACCCGACTGGAATCACATCGAGAAATCACGAAATTCATCTATTGGCTGTTCTGGACAGTGAGGCCTTTGACCTTAACAGATTTGCTTGAATCTATAGTAAATGCCTGCAGAGAATTATTTTAACAGAACACTACACTATCAACTCATTTCATTAGTCAATCCACAAAAGTTGAGGAAAGATGCTTACTCTCGGTGCCCCTTTTCAAGGCTGTAGGAAAAAAAAAGAAAGACAACTAATGTTAATATTTGTTTGTTGATGTTACGAAAGAATCCACGAAATGCAAGCAAATTCTCATTAGTTAGTTACATCGTCTTGTTCTTCTTGCAGGATGCTGCCCACCATTTGCTGCCCAAGCCATCGATAACTCCATGCCCTTGAAATAGGACTCCCTCAAGTTTGGAGAAATCAAGCCATTGCCAAGCAAACTTCGGATTCCATTTACTAGGCTCATCTGGTGCCACTATTGTTCCATCAATCTGACATATTAAAAAGACGATCAAATTACCATAACCACAACCATGAGAAGAGGATGTTTGCATAAAAACTTCATAGTTGTATTGTGCAACGTGTCTAATTTTTTTAAATGCCAATTTGGAAGTGAAATGTTGTGCATATTACCTGGACAGTTAACCTTCCCACGCATGGCCCTTGGAATTTTGTGGCATTGACTAGATAACTGCACCCTTGAGGAACTAGAAGAACTGCCTTTGAAGTGGAGCAGGCAGTATCCCATGCCTTTTGGAAGGCCTGATAATATCTATATATCTATATATATATTTATATATATTCAAAATCACATTATTGAAGAATAAGGGTAAATAATTATAACGATCACGTTATAGACATGTAAAGGTAAATAGCTGTGTAAATTTTTCCTTTAAAAATAAACGTAAACCATAGTGTCATAAAAGTTTTGCACTAATAAAACATTATTTTATAAGCAACGCTAGCTTTTGATTGTTTTCTTTTATGTCATTATCATGTCAGTAATTACCACAAGTAACTATTATAATAGAATGCATTATCATGATTGTTGGCAATTATTGTAATTACTAAAAAAAAATTAAACGACAGTAACACAAAAGGAGATAGTTTTCTTAAAATACCTTTTTCTCATGCTATTTAAAAATAATAATATTAAACCCTTTTAGAGTTGGAAGGTTTGGACCTTTGGCTAAACCAACAACTATTCTTGCATTATCAGTGATGTTTTACTATTAACCCAATGGTTTCATATTTTGTCAAATTTAGCTTTTAAAGATAGTCTAATGTATTAATGTTCAACAACTGAGTCACATTCAAACAAAACATAAGAAAGTAGTTCACCTGGGTATCATCAGAAACTCCATCTCCAGCAGCGCCAAAGCTGTCTACGTTCACAAGAATCTTGCCGCCACGTTCACTTTTCCACGGCGGTATATCAAAGAAGTTGAAATTGTTGTCGTCTTCTTCTATGTCAAATCCTTCTTCCAGGTCATCAAGCATGCCAATGTCGTCAAACACCATGTTTCCAGCAACTCCATAAGACGCTATCAACGAACCAAGAAATGAAAGCATGAACAATTTATCCATGTTTTTTCAAAAATTTGTCTGTTTTGCTAGTTGATTGATTGATTTGTATAAAATCCAATGAAACAATGGGTTATAATTTATACATGCAGATTAGTTTTGGAAACGAAGAGGTTTGTGGACTATATGGCTTGGCTTGAAAGTACATAAAGATGCTACATTTTTCAACATGCCCACACTTACAGTTCAAGGAAAATATTTTTTAAGCTCGTTGCTTTACTCTTCAACCAGTGAAACAAAATTGCACCAGCAATACTGTTCATGGGTCCTGCCTATGGTTCTCTTTCCATATGAGAAAAAAGGTGCAAGTTGCAACAGTTTTTAGATAATGTGTTGCACGTCTTGTAAAATCAAATTCTGATACAACATACAAAGATGCCATATAAGGAAATAATAATATTAAAATTTGTTATCAACATCTGACCAAAAAAAAAAGTCAATTAGGTTAGTTGGACCAAAAAGTGGCAAAAGAAATGCAGATCATATTTTCCCCTCTTTTTATTTTATTATTATTATTATTTTTTCGCTGCATGCACGCCAAATTCTACACAAAAAATACAAACACAAAAAATAAAAATAAAAAAGGACAAGAATTGTTTCTGAAGTAAAGCTATGAATAAGATGCTAACATTAAAGGTAACTGCTGGTCTCAATCAAAATGTGACCAATGTCTCTTGTCACCTTCCTTGCCATTGCAAGCTCCCTAATTTGCAATGAAGTTGAAAACTCCCCAATTTCAGAATAAAAGTTTGAGACTTGTAAATAAATTGCAGGATTCTGCGGCTCAAGCTCCAACAAGACTTTGGCTGCTTGTCTTCCCAGTATTTCATTCTCGTGCATCCTGCAACTACGCAGCAACGAGCTCCACATCATGGAGTTTCCTCTTCCTGGTGCCCGATGAAATAACTCTTTGGCTTCTTCTAATAAGCCTGCACGGCCTAAAAGATCAGCCATACACGAATAATGCTGTCGATCTGGAGAAACCAAATATGAGGTTTTCATTTAATTAAAAAGGATTTTTCCTTCTCTGACAAGCCCTGAATGGTTGCAGCCGGTTAACACACACAAAAACGTCAACTTATCGGGTTCTATACCCTTTCGGATCATTGCTCGAAACAAATTAATACTTTCCCTTCCCATTCCATTCTGGGCATATCCATTGATGATCGATGTAAACCATTTGACACTTGGTGAAGAAATATTTTCAAAAACCTCGCGAGAGAGCTCAACGTAACCGCATTTTGCATATGTGTCAATCAATGAACATGAAACTGCGTTATCAGATTCAAGTCCTGATTTTACTGCACAAGAGTGCAGAAATTTGAAGCTGGATGTGCTGCCAGAGACGAGACCGATAAGGCTTTCAGGGTTGTGGAGAGAGTCACTTCCTCAAGTCCAATTCCTTGATCAACCATCAAATAAAACATCTCAACCACATCTCCACTACAACCCCAATGCAACAAAGATGTCATTAACGAGTTGCAACACTCCAGAGTTCTTTCTTGAACACTTTCATATACAGCCCTGGATCTCTCAATGTCGCAACATTTTCCATACATATTTATCAGAGCAGATTGAATATGAGCATTCCCACACTCAAAATCCTAATTTCACAGCATAAGAATGTATCTGCGTCCCAAGTTCAATATTTTTGGTCCCACTAGCTAAATTCAGTAGTCCTACAAGTGAAGGGACTGATGGTCTTTTGCCCCAAAACTGCATCCCAGAAAACAGCTCAAGAGCATCAAGCAGTAACCTGTTATTCACATACACCCAGACAATTGAGTTCCATGAAATCACGTCCTTAGGAGTTATAACTGCAAAGGTTTTCCTTGCATAAGTAAAGCTGTCACAAGCAGAGTAAAAATCAACAAGCGCATTCCCGACAAATATATTCATCTCTACCAATCCGACCTTAATAGCACGACAATGGAACTGCTTTACCTCATCAAAAGATCTTCCATTATTACATCCACGAATTAAGTAACTGAAAGTAAGCCCATGTGGCTCCAAACCATCCCATCATCCTAGAAAACAGTCCAAACATTTCGTCCACTTGACACTGCTGTTTGCAAAACCGGCGTAACAACAAATTCCATGTCACTAAATTTCTCTCAAGCATTTCATCAAACAAATTCAAAGTTAAATTGCAGAGTTCCATACACATATGGAGACTAATAAGACCGCTTCCTACGAACGTATTCAGGCTAATCCGAGCGAAACAGCCCTGCAGTGCACTTGAATCCCTTCCTGGTAAAACCCTGAATCGGCACAAGCTCCCAAGACCGAAGACAACGTCAACGCGCTTTCTCGAATTCCTTGTGAAACCCTTTCTGCATATAACTCAAGGGCCACTCTTGGATGCCCATATCGGCAGTTCCCGGAAATTAGCAAGTTATAGGTGACGACATCACATAGCGGCATATCATCAAACGTCTTGCGTGCCGAGTCTAGATCTCCAGCTTTGATTAAATCATCAATGTTCCGATTCTTGGAATAAATCTTGTCATTAACGTTCTCTTCACAGTAAGATTCTAAGTTCAGAGACGAGGTTGTTAAGGTTACAGGTGCAGAGTTCGTTATGTCCCGTGCAAACATTAGTAATCTAGTACATTTTCTTACCAAAGTGCCTTTGTGAGGTAAAATTGACATCTGCGAGAAAATCTTGGCAATAACTTCCAAACAGAAAGTGTTTAGTTTTCACCAACTCAAGTTTTTTTTTTTTGGATAAAAAAATGCCAAATTAAGTAGTTTTGAAATCCCTTTCTACTATTTTATTTGATTCCCCTTTCCTTTTCTGGGATGTAGTTAACATTTTATAAAAGGAATAATAATTTAGGATCCCACTTTTAAAGGTCTACAATTAACGATAACGCCTGATTTTGCACGCAAATATTTGTGCTCTTGCTCGTTGAGAATGCAAGTTTTTTGCTTTCAAGACAATTTGTAATGCAATCTTAACAAAACAAGAGAAAAACATTCCAAGTCTTTGCTTAGCTTCAGAAATTTCACTTAAAATGAAGATATCACAATCTAAATGCCCAATCTAACTTTTAATTGTTTCTTCCCAAATGTGACAACCAAAAGGATGCAAAAAGAGTTCTAAATGATAATATTTTGTAAAAAAAAAAAAAAAAAGGAAAGAAAAACCGCAAAAGAAATTTTAAACTGCAGCAAATCTTTCCATCAGTTATTTCCCTGATAAAATAAAAACCAAACAGCAATCCACAAGTTTATGCAGCTTTAATCTTACAATTAAATTGATATCATATTCACAGGGCGGTTTTACATTTGAAGCATTTGATGGCCATGAAACTTCAAAGACTTTGGATAGATAACATTAACATGTAGCACCTATGGCCTCCAACAGGGCAACCGCAAAACGCATCTGGGTCTCTTCATCAATTCTCGAAAAGAGAGGAACATGAACAAACAAGGATTTATGACCCTTCTCTTTGGCAAACCGAAGAGATTGATAATATACGTAATTGCACACGAAGCGTCCAGCATCATCTGATATCACAGCATCATATCCTTTCTTCTTTAAGTACTTCTGGATCGCCTCAACAGAGCAGCAAGTCTTTGTCCAGTACATGTTGAAATTGAAAAGTCAGCAAACTAACCGCATTGAATTCAAAGGGAGAGAATTCCAAGATGGTAGCCCTCCATCCACAACAATGCTCAATGTATACAAAGATGAAAGAGTTGGAAGAGAAAATAAAATACCTCTCTAATACACAAAGTTCCTCCATCTTCAGGGACTATCGGGGCTTGCTAGAAAAAAGAAAAAAAGAAAACAAATTATAGGAGTATTGGTCAAAATAATTGATTTGGAAGCAAAACCCAACATTTTTCCAATGATACTTCTTCCAAATGTAATAATTAATCATAACAGGTTGAAGATAAAAAGTCTCCAAGAGCAGTATTCCATAGGTTAGTTACGTTACAAGGATGAAGCACTGTACCTGAGGTTTCCATCCTAACTCATCTGGACAACAGAAAGTGGCTTCATTTACTGCCTGCCGCTCAATGGCGAACTTTGTTGCCCCGTTATTCACTCCCAAGTGAAGCTGAAGAAACAATAAAAAGCAAAGGCTTTTAGACCACCAAAAAGCTCTAGTCAGATAACACGGGAGATTGTCACTAACATACGCTTCTCCACAACAACAAATACCTACAACATCTTTTGCCAACTGTTCCAAACAATATCATCTAAAATGCGCTTAAAAATCATTGTTCTACAAAGCAACAAAACTTGACAATACAATGCTTAAAAATCATTGCTCTACAAAGCAACAAAACTTGACAATACAATGAGCTAAGTGGTACATTACGTATCTATCTTCAGCCAAGCTGGTGGAAAGGTTAAATCAGAGTATAAGAATGCTAATGATCCCCAAGAAAGTTCAATAGATGTTGCGCTTTGCAAACAAATAAACAATGAAACTCATATTAAACATGCTTGTGACAACAAATGCAAATTTGATGAGGTTTCATAAGTCCATTTCTCTTGCAAATTAAAAACCAGTCTAACTCTGTAACCATCATTTTATAATCAAGACAATCAAAAAATTCCCTTAGATCTCCACAAAACCATTGAGTTCTCAATAACCAAACTCTAACTTGCACAACAAGTACCACTCCAACAAAGAATATAGAAGCAATTACAGACATTGCCTAGTAGTAATTCCACAACCGCTTCCGATATTAAGATCTAGAGTTCGAATCCGCATCAACAAGTTCAAAAAGTAAGTGAATACGAAAATGAAGACTGACCCACACAACTTGCTCATCGGACTTTGCGATCCCGGCTTCCATTGTCTTGTAAAGAACAGGAAAAGCACCATCACCCGCAGTTTCAAGGACGGTGCAACTCCCAAGAGTAACACCAACAGGAAGCCCTTTGCTCTCTACAAAAGCCTTGAGTTTATTAACAATAGTCTCCGTTGGATTCTCAGGAACGCCTTGGAACTTCTTGAACCCGGTCACGTGAATCACTACTGCCTTTGGCCCTTCAGATCCCATTTCCCCGTTCTCCACGCGAATACAGTTCCCAATTTTCGTTTTTCTTAAGCTCTGTTCAAGCACCCAAAAAAAAAAAAATCTTTTCAGTACTGAAATCAAAGATAATCCAAAAACTAACCATTAATTTGACAAGAAAAAGGTTGGAAAATAAAACCCATTTCTCCAATTCAGATGTTTTATGATTCGTGCAGATTATTAATTCGAAGTGATAAACAAAAAAGTCATAATTTTTCATAGAAGACAGTGAAAGACAATTTGTACTGGGAATCTTCTAGGTAACATGAACATGGAAATCAATCCCTATGTGCAAATTGTATTTGAGAACAAGAATTGAAGAGAATCACCTCGGAATTCACGCAGGTTCGACAGCTGAAGAAGAAGAATAAAGTTCGCTTGTACAGAAGCGACCTTTGATTAGGCCTCTTGAGTTTGGCTTATAGGCCTCTTTGCTGCTCGAGAGCGCTATATTAATTAATTGCCATTAGGTCCTTAACATTAATATATCTTTATCTATCTGTACTATCTTAAAAAGTCTATAGCCAATTTTATTGACTGACAAGTGTCCTCCTACATTTTTTTTTTATTTTTTAACTTTTTCAACTTTCAATATTTTCTTTGTAATAATTAAACGTTGAATTATGTGGCACCACCTTAATTAAACTAACATTGGATCTATGATTATATTATAAAAATTAAGATATGATTGGTTGGCATTAATCGTTGAATTAACTTTCAATATTTATCTTTATAATAATTAAGCATTGAATTATGTGGCATAAACTTAATTAAACTAATATTAAATATGTGATTATATTATAAAAATTAAGCATATGGAATTTAAAGTGTGATATTTAGGTATAATACAAGAGGTGGTTGTGTATTATTAAAAAAAAAATCTCATGTAATTATACAAGTACATGTGGGAAAAACAAAAGAGAATGGCCTATTCATGAATTTTTTTTTTTGGAAACGTGATAATTTAGGTCTTGCCTTAATTTTTGGCACTTTTAACTCTTCAACTTAAAACTAATAGTATTTTAAATTTAACTGAGCTAGTCATGCACCAATCCTTCAAAAACTTGAAACTTTACAAGAATTTTTATCTTCTTTTTTTTTTTTTTTTTTAGATGAGGATTTTTGCCTTTTTTAATACCTTATAACGAGACTTCTTATTAGTATATTATTATTTGAAAAATATTAAAAAAGTATCTTATTATTTTTTTAAAACTCATTTTCATACCTTAAGTTTGTTTTAGAATATGAAAATATCCATTTTGTCCTCTTAATTTTAAATTCAAAATTTAAAACTTACGAAACAAAATAAAAAAAAAATATAGAAACCGTAAATAATATATTTATGTTTATCGAAACAGAAAAAACCTGCACAGGCTTAGCCCAATAGTAAAACTATATCCAAATTTATGTACAGATAAAGAGTTTGAATCTCTCTTCCTTCAACTTAAAAAAAAAAAGGAGAAAAAACGGCAAACCCGATAAAAGCATGATTGAAGTCAAGGATATTAGTCCATTTGTTTCGATACTTGAATCACGGTTTGAATCATTTTGCTACAGTATTTTCTTTGACAAAAATTTAAATCTTCATTCAAATACTCGAACCAAACAGGCCCATAGAGTATCAACGATAATTTTTTTTAATTTGAGGATATATAACATTTTTGCACATTATACTACTGTTTTATTAAAATTTAATTTATAACTCAATAGACGCAAGATTACTTACATCAGATTTGAAATTTTATCACCAATTTTATGAACATGAACCAAAACTATCAAAAAGATTAAACAAATACTAATCGGCAAAAAAAAAAAAAAATTGAAGACCATGCTACCACAATGCTAATTGTTCGTGAGTAATAACACCAAACAGTTCTAACTTCTTAAAAAATTAAAATTAATAATTGTGTATCCACTGAATTAATACTCGTTTGCACAAATAATCAACAAATAAATAATTTGTTCAATAACTTAAATTCTTAATAAATAGTATTTACTCGCAAAATGTTCTTGAATTCAGCACTTGATATAACTTTACGAAATTCGGCAATTTCTTAAATTATGGTCCTCATTTTGGTTATATACATTATTTTAACTTTTATGCAAAGATACCACAGATTGTCCTCTTGTTAAATTAGGAGAAAATAGGTGCCCTCTCACCGTTACCATCGGTATTGCCCAAATCCCAATTTTGATGCAAAATTAGATCCATAAATTTATAAGAATTTTTTTGGGTTAGGGCTGTCCTTTATTTCCTACCCATAAGAACTTTTAATTTTAGCAGTTAGATTAATTTTCAACGGCTTGATGTGAGCGGTTACATTTTTATGTCACAGTTTAAATTTTTAACAGTGATAAACATAAATCAAATTGGAAAAATCAATCAAACAACTAAAAAGATAAAGTTAACAATGGTCAGTTTTGATAGAACTTTTAGATGAGTGACCCATTTTTTAAAAAATTAAAGAAATGTCCACCGGGTTCAAAAACAGTGGAGTTAATGGAAAAGACTATTTCCTCCACGGAAATATAGCTTCTCTTTCTTTAGTGTTCTATCCTAGATCGACAATGACGAGGATGATCAGCAACGTCGTGTGGGGAGGAAGATCAGTGGCAATGCAACGCATAAGGAGATGAGCTCTGATGTCAGTGGCGAGAGGTGGGGAAGCCTCCGACGAGAGTGAAAATTCACCGTTGCAGTGTGAAAAAAGAGGGTGAGAGTATATTTGTAATTATAAAGTTTTATTAAATTGTTTCAATAGTTTTCAATCATTCACGAAAGTGTATATTGGGTGTCCAATCTTTTATTTTAGATTTATCAGTCTCTAATTTTTAATTTTAATCATCGAATGACCAATTTAACGGTTAAATAATTAATTTTGGACTAAAAATATGATAATTCGGTCCACAAAGTTATAAAAAATATGATAAATTGATCTCCAAAGTTTTAAAAAAGGTGACCAAATGGTCCCTATAATTAACGGTTTAACCACTAAATTGGTTCACAGCAACTAAAATAAAAGATTGAGGACTGATAAATTAAAAATAAAAATTTTAAAAAATAAAATCACATTTTCATAAAATAAAGACTAATGTAATAATTTACCATTTATTAAAAACAAGCGACGATCTAGCAAAGTAAAAGAAATGATAATCATTATTTTAAGGTGAGTGTTAAAATCCGACAACCTGTCCTAATTTCTCACGCTGAAACCATAACAATTTTTCATTTCATATTAGGGTGATTAGGAAACTTAATTCAAATTAATAGTTTAAACTTATCAACAATGTAAATTTTTTATATATTATAATATAAAATAAAAATAAATTATAATATAAAACACTCACTTACTATATTATTTTGAACCAAATTATTTGAAACCATTAGTTTCAATCAAAGATGAAAAACAGCCGATTCTTTTGCGAAAATGAATGAATATAGCCATTATTAGTATATTTTTTACGTCGTGGGCGTGAAATTGTCGGTAATTTAAGGTGATGAATACTCAGAGGGAGTGTGATATATATATATATTGGTGAAAAGAGAGGGAATATATAGTACTTCATTGTTTCTTTCATTTTATTGATGACGTAAGTTTACGAAAACTTTTTTATTAAAAAAAGATGTTTTTGTCAACATTTAACTAATTTAGTAGATAAAAAATTATTTTATTTAAACAAATGACTTAAGTTTAAGTTTTTATAAATATAACTGTTAGCGTTGAGAGATTTTTATTGCCTTTAAATCAACTTTAGATTAATATAAATGTTATGAAAGTTAAAGAATCTTTTATATAAAAGATTTATACTTCTTGTAACAGGCTTTAAAAGTTAAAGGTGTGAATTACCGCTACAGAAAAAAAAAAAAAAAAAAAAAAGACCTTTGTACACTGTCCCATCAGAGAAAAGAAAAAGTTTGCAGCCCGTTCCACTTCTCGACAAGATGTCATTTAGTAATTGGTATACATACGAAAACAAAAAATTGTTGACAAAATCGAGATCAATAAATTAAATCGAAAAGAAACAGCCAAATTTTGTTCCCAGAATTTTCCCCTCTTCCCGTATAACTGTTATTATTATTTTTTTTTTTACTCTATCCATGTACGACTTTCTCTTTATTTCGTTAACCTTCAAGGTAGAAAGAAAAAAGAAATAAAGAGACGCGTAACTTCTGATGGCTTGATTTAAAAAAAAAAAAAACCATTTATAATAATAAATTAATATAAAAAAATTGACACAAGAATCTATAAAAATGATATTAAAAAAATAGGTATCATAGTCTCAAACCAGTCCTTTAAGTTTTGCTCATCTTTTACTCTCTTTTCCTTCCTACCAAACAGCCTAAACTCTCCTGTTCTAATTCTTCTACTCCTTTGGACACTTTTCATCTTTTACCGCTCTACTACTTCTTACGTGGATTTTGGAAGAAGCAAACTAACACTCTTGCTCATATTTGCTTTTTTTACCCATAACATGGTTCGCTTAAAATAGCTCAGCCTTTTTTTTTTTCTTTTCGTTCTTCATTTATATGGGCTGGAATTCATTTGGATTGTTTAATGCTTTTTGAAAACATTTTTTTTTTTGGTATAATATTTTTATTTTAACTTGTTTATGTTATCATGGCAGAATAACTCATGATTTTAAGTAAAATTAGTGAGCAATGAAACACCGTCTGTTTCTCCACAGGCTAGCTCTTCAACATGTCCTAACTTCGCCTCCATTGTGGCTCGGAGATTTATTGCGATGGGGTTTTCGAAGAAGATGGTGGAGAAAGCAATCAAGCAAAATGGTAAATATTTTACATTGCTTTTCACATAATCAATTAATTAGTTTTACACGTTTTAACCGCTCCAATGTGGCTCTGATTGGACCTTGACACACGTTTTACCCCATGAATGTTTTCATTGAATCTATTAGTGGTTTCAGTTTGTGGTCGGATAAAGCCTCTAAGAGTACGTTTGTTTGAAGTATTCTTTGGATTCAATAGATTCAAATTTAAATTCGAGTATCAAGAAGCTTTTAGATATGTGTTTGTTTTCTCAAAATCTGAATCAAATAAATATCAAAAATCCAAGTTTTAAAGTTTTGACCTTTTAAGTACTTGATGCTCCACGTATATACTATAGTAAAAGCTAAAATTCTCTCTCTTATCAATGTTGGACAGATATCAGAGTGATCCAGGATTAGACCACTGGAAGGCTGCAAAGAAGGTGATGAGGTACCTACAAGGAACCAAAGACTACATGCTTATGTATAGACGGACTGACAACTTGGAAGTCATTGGCTACTCTGATTCTGACTTTGCTGGCTGCATTGATTCACGGAAATCAACTTCCGGATACATTTTCATGCTAGCTAGTGGAGCTATTTCATGGAGGAGCACCAAACAAACCTTGACTGCTACTTCCACTATGGAGGCCGAGTTCGTATCCTGTTTTGAGGCTACCTCACATGGTGTATGGATCAAGAGTTTCATTTTTGGGCTTAGGATTATGGATTCTATCTCTAGGCCATTGAAGATATTCTGTGACAATTCAGCTGCTGTTTTTATGGCTAGAAACAACAAGAGCGGTAGTCAAAGCAAACACATCGACATTAAGTATCTAGCCATAAGAGAGCGTGTTAAGGATAAAGCAGTGGTCATTGAACACATAAGCACTGAATTGATGATTGCCGATCCCTTGACTAAAGGCATGCCACCAGTAAAATTTAAGGATCATGTGGACAGAATGGGACTTGGTTCCCTCATGTAATTTGTTGTACTTTGTTATGAAACTCTATATTTATGATATTTTCTCATTTCATCTTCAGTTGAGTGCACAAATTTATTTCTGAGAGATATCACTAAAGTTTGGACCTGAATAAACATAGGGTTTGTTCATTAAGATATAAGGGTAAGTCTTAAGAGGCAATGTATATTGTGATGCATGGAAGATAATACTCATCATTTAGAGGACCTATCGCCATGATTCATGTATTTTGTCTCTTTTTGCGATGGTTGATGGGAAGTATGGGCCAAGTGGGAGAATGTTGGACTCTAATTGGCCCACGTGGAGAACAACTCATTAGCATCAACCGCCGAACGGTTAATTGTCAGAATAACCGTTCGGCAGGCAACCCGTACAAAAGGCCGTGTGATGGTCACGGAAATATACACGAAAATTTTGAGAATTTTCATTCTCTGGTCCCTGGGCATACATTTCTGAAGAACAACAATACACCATCTGAGTGGATTTGTGAGTGTCCAGAAAAATCAAAATTCACAGAGCACGGTGTATAAAATTCGTGCAAAACAGAGCAATGGCCGGAGGTATTTAATGATCCATTTGCTTCCGCTTTTATGAATTCAATTGTTTCATATTGTTTTTATGATCCATTTTCTTCATTTGATATCCAATTAAGATGATTTTTTTTCATTATCCTCCTAGTGAAGAGAGTAATAAATTAAGATCCATATTACATATTTTTTAGCATCATTAACATTAAGATCATTAAGATTTTATTATATTTGTTAATAAATTAAAAAACTTTTTTCACTACCTCCCTAAACACAACTCCTAATTTTATTCTATATTTAGGTTATAACTTAAATGCACATCTAAACATTAATTCGGATAACAATTCAAATCAAATCACTAATTTGTATTTATTTACCAAACGGACCTAAATGAATCAAGGTCTTTAGCGTCTGAATTAGTAATTGTATTACTTTGATTTGAAATGCAATTTTCTTTTCCGTTCAATATATATATAGTTTTACACTTTTTGGTTTTGAGTCCTGTTCTGTTTAATCCTTGTGTGTATGAGAAGATAGCGAGGAGGCTATATTGGACACACTAGTACCATACGATGTGAGCAAAGTTGTTGATGTGAATTCACTCCTCTAACTTCTTTACATAAAGAGACAATAAAAATTGGTTTTTTGAGAGGATTTAAAATCTCTTGCCTAAATTCATTTTCCTACCCCTTTTTCCCTCCTAGCAAACCACCTCAGGCCCTTAGAATCCTTCCACCAGACCTCTCATACCTATCACTTTTTTTGCCTTCTCTGACAATATTACTTAAGTTCTTAATCTAGTAGAAGTTTCACATTCATCTCTAACATCGATTACATGAACCCGTTTGAGAATATATGTTCGAACCAAAAAATTTTAGTTCAAATCAATTTTGTTATTGTGTTTTCACTACAAAACTTTAAATTGTTACAGTTTTTATATTCTAATTTTTGGTTCAAACTGGCATCCCAAATAGGCTCATCTAAAAAATTGAGATGATTAGTTGGTGGATACAAGATTTAGTCGGTTGATCATTGGATTGAAAGAGGAAAGTGTGGGCCGAGGAGTTCAAAATTATTAGTTAGAAAATCTTAAACCGTTCGAAGTTGAACAGCGAAAACAACAAATAATCCAAAAAGGCACAATAAAGAAACATGAATAATGCCTCTTCATTTGTATTCTCATCCTATTTAATTCAAATTATTCATGCAAGTAAGTTGGTATAGCGTCTATATTTTAAAGAACGTTACCCTTGTGTCCTTTATTTTCTTGGATTTTGCAGGATGATGAAAAGCCTTGTTCAGAAGACAAACATCTTTCAAACGAACATTCCCTTAATACTCCCGCAAAAAATATTCATTGCATTTACATCTCTGATAATGATGATGATGATGATGATAACTCCTCCTTAGCCACGATAAAGCTGGTATTTTTTGTCCGTGTTCTTTTTGTACGTTTTTAAGCTCTTTTTTGTTCTCTATGTCGACTGATAGATCGTTTGAGAAAATGGTTGAAATCATCAGTTATAACAGTAAACTTCGTAAAATTATCACATGTTACAGTAAAAAGGAAAAAGTTGTTATAGTATAAAGCTCTCACATGTTACAATTTTTAAACCAAAACTGTTGGTTTCAACAATTTTTTTCAAACGGCCTATAAGTAAATTTGTATGTGATTGACCATATCCAATATAAATTCTGATATTAATGTGTGACACCCGTTATTCTCCTAACGGGTATTGAGGTAATTAAATTAATTTTTAATGTATAAAAAAAAAATTGCTTCATTTAAATTTATTTTATAATATTTATTTTTATCTATTTTTAAATTTTCTAAAATTCTCCTATATTTATTTAGTATGATTACTAAAAAGCCTTAGAACTTCTAATAAATCTCAAAAATGTCATATTGGCATTATGTGTGTTAAAGTCTTTAGATGAGACATAAGGATATCTTTTCCAACTACTCTTGACCCTCATTTTCTTTATTTCCTCCGTGACATGCTTCAACATGTCTCCTCTATAATTGTTTCTATCACTTCTCTTCAAAGACTTCATCTTTTCTTCCTTTCTCTTCCACGGTTCCCACACTCTTCTTCTCATTTCTTTGCTGAAGCAAAATACTTAGAGAACTTCTTCAAGGCTGCCATAAAAATCAGCCACCATCACCTCCATTTGAGCAAGAATTTCAGTCATACCGAAGTAAAGGAACCTGTTTTGAAGCCATTTCAAGCTTCCAACTAACCATAATCCGAGGTTAGAATCTTATGAACAAATTTAGTCTTTCATTTATAAATTTTCTTTTATACTAAAGGATTATTCAAATTTACGTTCTTAAACCTAAGTATATGTTTGTTGCTATTTTGGAGCATATGTATGAAGTCTAAGTGTATATGCCCTAGACAGAAAATTTATATTGTTAAACTTTGTAATACCTCTATGGGCAGTGGTTATTTCTTGAAATTCTAAGATTAAATTAAAATGAATTTTATGAATTGGTTTGCATATTTGAAAAGTAGCATCCTAGGCTTTCTAACGAGCTATCATAAACCTAAATCGGAGTTGTATTTTATTTTCTAAGAATTATTTAATTTTTGTATTGGAAACTAGTAAATCTACCAGTTTGTTATGGTATACCAGCTGCTAACCTGAACCAAGAACCCATCTTTGCTCACCACCTAATTCTTTAATGTCTTGCAACCTTTCCAATATTATCCTAAGTGATTGATGAATCTTATTAGGGACTAAAACATATAGATTACTTGTTCACATTTTATATTGTGTTAAGACAAAAATTGTTTACTGTGGTATTCAAAAGAGATTTATATAAAAGCTTTAATGGCATACTAGTAAGATAGGTTTACACATGATTTATTTATGAATGTAGTTGTATGTTGTGCTTTAGTTTTAATTGTCCTTATGCACGCCTTAGGATCAAGGGAGTATGGAGCTAACGTTAATTGATTCCAGGATTAAGAGACTGTTGATAAGCTTAAAAGGTAGGGATTCTATTACTCATCTTTTGTGAGGTTTTTATAGAATTAAAATTGATTGTTTTGCCGCAATATATATATATCTATGTTGAACTGATATTATATGATTATCACATATGAAACTATGACATGGACTCGTCTTGTATTGTACGGCGAGGAACATAATGAATTGACACATGTTATAAATTGAGAAGCATGGTTAGGAAAACTAACTCTATTGATAATGATTCAATATAGAGAAATTGTGAGACATGAAGAGGGCGACGGTTACGTCCTTGGGCATGAATACCCTAAAAGGTAAAGTAGGGGGAAGGCGATGACGCTTCCTTGGGTTGAAAGTCCCAGAACACACTGTACAGGAATCGATTTGGTGAGGACTCGGGGCTTGATGTCCCCTCACCGGAACACCCTTGGAATGTTTATAGGGTGATCAAGTGCGCCCATTTGGGTTTCGATGAGTTGAGTGATACTCAATTTAACATGGATACCTATGAACAATGATGATTGGTAATATTTGAATAAATGTGTAATTATGACACTTGGTAATGATTAACTACGGTATCCATAAGATGTGATCATAATAAACCTCATAATCTGGAATATGATGTGACTTACTAACCATGCAGATTTTAATGTGGTAATGATAAAAACCTGAAGGTGAGTAATGGCTTTCTCTACTGAGCATAGTGTTGCTCATACCCTTATGTTTATATCTTTTCAGGACTCACTAAATGTGAGGTGGCTACGAGAAATATAGTTGAGGAAGTGATGTAACTATATTACATTGGGACTGCTTCAATCGTTGAGAATGTTCTTCATGATAATGTAAGCATCAATTGTTACTTTCTGTGACTGTATTATAATGTGTTGAGGGTTAAAATGATGATGACAACAGTTTATATTATTAAATTTAAGGTGCTACATTAAAACTGTGGTTTATTTATCGTTTATATTTTTATTTTTGAGTTGAGAGTTTTCATTTAAGTCCCGGGTAAATTTTATTTTTAAGGTTTTACTTTTATTATTTATTTTTATTTTATCTCATTAAAAACTGTTAACCCCCATATAGGGGCGTTACAGAATTTTTGGTATCAGAGCCTAGGTTCGGTTAACCTAGGGAGTGTAGCACCACTTTAAAAAAATATATTTTTGAGATGGTTTTTGTAACACCCGTATTTTTTTTAACGGGCATAATTTTGTAAAATTTAATGAATAAAATGTGACTATTTAAAATTACTAAGTTGTTTATGATCATTTAAAAAAAAATACCATTTAAGTATTTTCTTACCAAGTCTTCCTAAGAAACATTCAAAACTTACCAACACTTACTTCTACCAATCTTGTCTCCCTAAATTATTGCTCAATTATATAGACTTCTTCTCATTTTGCTAAAGGTATCCGAAGGGGACATTGAATTATTTTCCGTCAATTCATAGAAGACATGGAGATATTTCTCAACCACCTAATTAATTATTTCCTTATCTTCTTCTATAATTCACTCCAATTATCCCCTCAATTATGTTGGCATTATTTGCTAAAAGTCTTCATGGGAGACAAGATGATATTTTCCTTTAAGACTCTTTTGTTTCTTCTTACAACTTTTCCCCGTAAACATCTCATTCCTCTTAAGCATTTTGATATCTTTTTATTTAACTATCACCACCTTCTTCTCTAGTTCTCATTCTCTCCCTTCTCACTTCAAATTTCTAACTAAAGACATAGAGCACAAAGCTCTCTTTGTGGCCAAGACAATTATAATTCCCAACGATGATCGAGGCGGTTTTAAAGTTAATTCAAGCTTGATTGATAACCCAAACTTTGGTGCTTTTCAAAGAAGTTTTGAGGTAGGTTTTCTTTAATTTAAACTTAGTTTTTAGTATGCATTTTCTCCATGTTTAATGCATAAAAATACTTTAATGGCACTAGTAGACGGGTTTACACATAACTCACTTATGAATGTGATTATACGTTGTGCTTTAGTTTTAATTGTCCTTATGCATGCCTTAGGGTCAAGGATGTGTGGAGCTAACGTTAATTGATTCCAGGATTAAAAGATTGTTGATAAGCTTGAAAGGTAGGGATTCTATTACTCATTTTTGTGAGGTTTTTATAGAATTAAAAATTGATTGTTTTGCCGCAATATATATATATCTATGTTGAACTGATATTATATGAGTATCACATATGAAACTATGACATGGACTCGTCTTGTATTGTACGGCGAGGAACATAATGAATTGACACATGTTATAAATTGAGAAGCATGGTTAGGAAAACTGACTCTATTAATAATGATTTAATATAGAGAAATGGTGAGACATGAAGAGGGCGGCGGTTACGTCCTTGGGCATGAATACCCAAAAAGGTAAAATAGGGGGAAGGTGATGACGCTTCCTTGGGTTGAAAGTCCCAGAACACACTGTACAGGAATTGATTTGGTGAGGACTCGGGGCTTAATGTCCCCTCACCGGAACACCCTTGGAATGTTTATAGGGTGATCAAGTGCGCCCATTTGGGTTTCGATGAGTTGAGTGATACTCAATTTAACATGGATACCTAGGAACAATGATGATTGGTAATATTTGTATAAATGTGTAATTATGACACTTGGTAATGATTAACTACGGTATCCATAAGATGTGATCATAATAAACCTCATAATCTGGAATATGATGTAACCTACTAACCATGCAGTTTTTAATGTGGTAATGGATAAACCATAAGGTGAGTCATGATTTCCCTACTGGGCATGTCGATGCTCATCCCTATCATATCTTCATATCTCAGGTGGAACTCAGTGCAACATATTTGAAGAGGAATAAGCGAAAACAATCCTGTTGTTTTCGTGTTAGAAGACCCTGTTTAATTACAACTTATCTACAACATGTAAGAGTTGTATTATTTTTTTTATGGCTGTGTTAAGTTATTTGGGAATTGTACTATGGTGATGATGACTGTAATTATATATATTTGGTGCTACACTAAAAACTGTGGTTTGTATTTAAAACGTTTATTTTTATTTTTCTTGTTGTTTAAAGACCCATGGGCATTGTTTAATTGATTTAAATAATATAAAATTTAAAATTATTTTTATTTATTTAAAGCTGTTAACCCCCACATAGGGGTGTTACAGAATTTTTGGTATCAGAGCCTAGGTTCGATTAACCTAGGGGGTATAGCACCACCTTAAAAATTAATCTTTGGGAATGGTTTTAAAGTTAGGTGTTAATGTCATCATCATTTGGTACTGATCCTAGTTAAATTTTCGCAGCCAGTAGAAACTATGCCACCAAGACGTCAAATGCAATCGTCTGAGCTGTCACAACCGGTTGAACATGCTCAAGAAGTTGAGCAACCGGAACCGATGGAACAAGCTCAAGAAGATGAGCAACTACGACATGCAACACAATCCCCGCCAGCTGCACCAGAAGTAAATAATTTAGGACAAATTCTTCAAGCATTACAAATTGTGCAAAGACCTGTGGAGGTTCGTGATCCCGAACAACGACATCTAACTCTGTTGAAGGAGTTTATGAAGCAGAAACCACCCACATTTAGTGGAGAACCTAACCCGGTCATAGCAGAACAATGGCTAAAGGCAGTCAAAAAGAAGTTGGACACCTTGAGGATTCCACGGGAGTATTGGGTTAGCTTTTCAACATATATATTTGAGGGTAAAGCCGAAGAATGGTGGGATCTTCAGAAAGACGACTATGATGTGCCGAATCTTACATGGGAGCAGTTCGAAACCATTTTTCGCAACACCTATATTCCTCAGAGCCATAGGCAAGCAATGATGCGAGAATTTGAAAACCTGGTGCAGGGAGATACAACAGTTGCTGAATACCATGCTCGATTTATAGAATTGTCTCGCTACAATCCCGGGGCTGTATCGGATCCAATGGCGAGATGCGAAAAATTTAGAAATAACCTGAGGCCGAAAATCAGACAAATGATAGCTGCTGTTCCATCAACAGATTTTCTTGATCTTGTAGCTGCGGCACAGCGGGCAGAGACAGAACTAAATAACTCCTATGGAGAGTATAAGGGTTCTGGTGGGCGTCAAAGGAAAATAAGTAAGAAAGAGAAGTCACAAGGGCAAGTCATTCAGCATAGTGGAGTGACTATTGGTGGTGGATCTTCTGGCAGTGGTCGTTTCCAACCGTATGCTTGTCATAACTGTGGACAAGTGGGACATCTGAGGAGAAATTGCCCTAACCGCCCTACACAATCATCCTTTGCACCAAGGCCACAAGGAAGTCATTTTGGCTCCACTGTTTGGGGAGGGAGTCAAAATCGTGGAGCGCCTCAGCAAAACACTCCAGCTTCCCAAGTCTCAGTAACTCAACCTCGAGGGTTCCAGCCTCAGTACAACTATCAACAGCGGCCACAGGGTTCCAATTTTTATGCTAATCAGAACTTCCAACCGACTCCACAAGGCTCAGTGAATCAAAGGCCATATTTTTCTGGGAGAAATAATAATAAGGCTAGTAGTAGCCAAGGAAACCGAGGAAAAAGTGATAAAGGAAAAGCACCAGCACAAGCTTATGCAATTACGGCTACAACTGGACAAGGAAAACAGGCTGATCACTCAGTTGTAGACGGTATGATTCACGTGTCTCATTCTTGGGCTCATGTATTATTTGACACTGGTGCCACTCATTCATTTATATCTATGTTATTTGCTTCCGTACTACAATTAGAAACTGAGACATGTAGTTCATCATTAACCCTTAGTACACCAATGGGCGGGATAGCTGAAGTATCCATAATTTGTAAATCAGTGTGTATTGTTATAGGAGAACATAAACTATCGGCTGACCTATATGTAATAACTATGACAGAGTTTGATGTAATCTTAGGAATGGATTGGCTAACTAAATACCAGGCAATAGTAGATTGTCATAGGAAACGTGTCTCTTTATTCACCAAGAATGGACAAGTCATCGAATTTCAGGCAAAAACAGGAACAGTGACGCCAGCCCCGGTGCTAAAGGCTTGTATTGGAGGACGAAGGAATTTCACCAATCTTGGGACGATCTTTGCTTCAGATGGAGAACTAAAGAAGAGTGACCTATCCTCTCACACTCCTGTGGTGGATGAATTTTCAGATGTTTTTCCAGATGAATTGCCCGGACTTCCGCCTGATAGAGAAATTGAGTTTGTCATCGACTTAACTCAAGGAGCAGCACCTGTTTCTATTGCCCCGTATCGAATGGCACCTGCTGAGAAAGTGGAATTGAGGAAGCAGTTGGACGAATTACTGGAAAAAGGATTTATTCGACCAAGTACATCACCTTGGGGAGCTCCAGTACTTTTTGTGAAGAAACATGACGGATCGTTGAGGCTCTGTGTCGATTATCGCCAGCTTAATCGATTGACTATCAAGAACAAGTACCCTCTACCCCGAATTGATGAGTTGTTCGATCAGTTAGGAGGATCTTGCTATTTCTCAAAGATTGACTTACGATCAGGATATCACCAACTGAAGATAAGAGAAGAGGACATTCCAAAGACAGCTTTTCGGACTCGCTACGGTCATTTTGAGTTTCTTGTCATGCCTTTCGGGTTGACTAATGCACCAGCGGCTTTCATGGACTTGATGAACCGTGTCTTTCGACCGTACTTAGATCAATTTATCATTGTCTTCATAGATGATATCTTGATCTATTCTAAAAACGAAGAAGAACATGCTGAGCATTTGAGGATCGCTCTACAAACGTTGAGAGAACATGGTCTTTATGCAAAAAGAGAAAAATGTGATTTCTGGATGACGAAGGTCAAGTTCCTTGGACACGTTGTCTCTGAAGAAGGCATCTCAGTGGACCCCTCCAAAATTGAAGCAGTGCTAAATTGGGAACGACCAAAGAACGTGTCAGAGATTCGAAGTTTCCTCGGACTAGCTGGATACTATCGACGCTTCGTAGAGAATTTTTCAAAGATTGCTTCTCCATTAACAAAACTCACAAGGAAGAATGTCAAGTTCGTGTGGAATGATAAATGTGAAGAAGCATTTGAGGAACTGAAACGAAGACTCACTAGTGCACCTGTGCTGATCATACCTAACAACGAGGAGCCTTACACAGTATACACTGATGCCTCAGGAAACGGTTTGGGTTGTGTGTTAATGCAGCATGGACGAGTAGTTGCCTACGCCTCACGCCAGTTGAAACCCCATGAGAGGAACTACCCCACACATGATCTTGAGTTAGCTGCTGTGGTTTTCGCACTCAAAATTTGGAGATGTTATCTATATGGCGCAAAGTTCGAGCTATATTCAGATCATCAAAGTCTGAAATATTTGTTTACTCAAAAGGATCTCAATCTAAGGCAACGAAGATGGACTGAGTACATGGTGGACTATGACTTTAGTATCCAATATCATCCTGGAAAAGCAAATGCCGTGGCAGATGCTCTAAGTCGTAAGAACAACGGACGTATAGCCAGTTTAGCATTGGAAGATTGGAGACGAGTCACTATCGCCGACTTCAACTTGCAATATTATGAAGATAACGAGAGAGCTTTCTTATTCAATGTGATAGCAACTCCTACGTTAATTCAGAAAGTAAAACAAGGACAATGGCACGATGAAGGATTACGTAGGGTTTGGAAACAAATACAAAATGGAGAACAACTGGATGGATGGCAGATTGAGCCAGAAGGATTTTTACTTTACAAAGGAAGATTAGTTGTTCCAGAGGATCCATATCTCAGGCATGCGGTGCTAGATGAGGCTCACCGTTCAAAGTTTGCTATTCATCCTGGAAGCACAAAAATGTATATGGATCTAAAACGACAATACTGGTGGCGAGGAATGAAACGAGATGTAGCAACCTTTGTCTCTAAGTGCATGACGTGCCAACAGGTTAAAGCGGAACATCAAAAGCCTGGAGGCGAGTTGAGGAGCTTACCTATTCCAGAATGGAAGTGGGATCATGTGACAATGGACTTTGTTACTGGATTTCCTAAGACTCAAATAGGGCATGACGCCGTTTGGGTAATTGTAGATCGTTTAACTAAGACAGCCCACTTCATCCCAATCAGAACTAATTATAGTGTCTCAAAATTATGTCAATTGTACGTGGAAAAGGTAGTGACATTGCATGGAGTGCCAATGTCAATAGTTTCCGATAGAGATACACGTTTCACGTCGAAATTTTGGAGAGGATTGCAGAGGGCCTTGGGAACTCAATTGAATTTTAGTACAGCTTTTCATCCTCAAACAGATGGACAATCTGAACGTGTCATTCAGATTCTCGAGGATATGCTTTGGGCTTGTGTGCTGGACTTTGGAACAAATTGGGCTGCACAGCTGCCATATGTTGAATTCGCATATAACAACAGTTACCAAGCAAGTATTAGAATGGCTCCATATGAGGCCTTATATGGTAGACCTTGTAGATCTCCATTGTGTTGGGCTGAAAAGGAAGAGCGTCTTGAACTTGGGCCTCAGTTTATCAGAGAAACAACGGACAAGATCCAGATTATTCGCGAACGTCTTCAGACAGCTCAAAGTCGACAAAAGAGTTATGCAGATAAGAGGAGGCGACCTTTAGAGTTCATGATCGGAGACTTTGTGTTCTTAAAAGTGAAACCAAAACGAGGTGTATCTCGATTTGGTGTTAAAGGAAAGTTAGCACCAAGGTATACAGGACCGTTTGAGATTGTGGAACGCATTGGAACGTTGGCATACCGTTTAGACCTACCACCACAATTGTCTCATGTACATAATGTGTTTCATGTATCGATGTTGAGAAAGTATGAACCCGACCCTTCACATGTGATCATGTGGACAGATGTGCCAATTCAAGGAGATACGAATTATGAAGAAATTCCAGTTCAAATACTGGATCATGAAATAAAATTATTACGTCGTCGTGGAATTCCTCTGGTGAAAGTGATGTGGCAACACCATGATGTGGAGGAAGCCACATGGGAACTTGAATCTGAAATGAGAGAAAAGTACCCACATTTGTTTTAACATTGTAATCAGTGTACGAAATTTCGAGGACGAAATTTTTATAGGAGGGGAGAGCTGTAACACCCGTATTTTTTTTAACGGGCATAATTTTGTAAAATTTAATGAATAAAATGTGACTATTTAAAATTACTAAGTTGTTTATGATCATTTAAAAAAAAATACCATTTAAGTATTTTCTTACCAAGTCTTCCTAAGAAACATTCAAAACTTACCAACACTTACTTCTACCAATCTTGTCTCCCTAAATTATTGCTCAATTATATAGACTTCTTCTCATTTTGCTAAAGGTATCCGAAGGGGACATTGAATTATTTTCCGTCAATTCATAGAAGACATGGAGATATTTCTCAACCACCTAATTAATTATTTCCTTATCTTCTTCTATAATTCACTCCAATTATCCCCTCAATTATGTTGGCATTATTTGCTAAAAGTCTTCATGGGAGACAAGATGATATTTTCCTTTAAGACTCTTTTGTTTCTTCTTACAACTTTTCCCCGTAAACATCTCATTCCTCTTAAGCATTTTGATATCTTTTTATTTAACTATCACCACCTTCTTCTCTAGTTCTCATTCTCTCCCTTCTCACTTCAAATTTCTAACTAAAGACATAGAGCACAAAGCTCTCTTTGTGGCCAAGACAATTATAATTCCCAACGATGATCGAGGCGGTTTTAAAGTTAATTCAAGCTTGATTGATAACCCAAACTTTGGTGCTTTTCAAAGAAGTTTTGAGGTAGGTTTTCTTTAATTTAAACTTAGTTTTTAGTATGCATTTTCTCCATGTTTAATGCATAAAAATACTTTAATGGCACTAGTAGACGGGTTTACACATAACTCACTTATGAATGTGATTATACGTTGTGCTTTAGTTTTAATTGTCCTTATGCATGCCTTAGGGTCAAGGATGTGTGGAGCTAACGTTAATTGATTCCAGGATTAAAAGATTGTTGATAAGCTTGAAAGGTAGGGATTCTATTACTCATTTTTGTGAGGTTTTTATAGAATTAAAAATTGATTGTTTTGCCGCAATATATATATATCTATGTTGAACTGATATTATATGAGTATCACATATGAAACTATGACATGGACTCGTCTTGTATTGTACGGCGAGGAACATAATGAATTGACACATGTTATAAATTGAGAAGCATGGTTAGGAAAACTGACTCTATTAATAATGATTTAATATAGAGAAATGGTGAGACATGAAGAGGGCGGCGGTTACGTCCTTGGGCATGAATACCCAAAAAGGTAAAATAGGGGGAAGGTGATGACGCTTCCTTGGGTTGAAAGTCCCAGAACACACTGTACAGGAATTGATTTGGTGAGGACTCGGGGCTTAATGTCCCCTCACCGGAACACCCTTGGAATGTTTATAGGGTGATCAAGTGCGCCCATTTGGGTTTCGATGAGTTGAGTGATACTCAATTTAACATGGATACCTAGGAACAATGATGATTGGTAATATTTGTATAAATGTGTAATTATGACACTTGGTAATGATTAACTACGGTATCCATAAGATGTGATCATAATAAACCTCATAATCTGGAATATGATGTAACCTACTAACCATGCAGTTTTTAATGTGGTAATGGATAAACCATAAGGTGAGTCATGATTTCCCTACTGGGCATGTCGATGCTCATCCCTATCATATCTTCATATCTCAGGTGGAACTCAGTGCAACATATTTGAAGAGGAATAAGCGAAAACAATCCTGTTGTTTTCGTGTTAGAAGACCCTGTTTAATTACAACTTATCTACAACATGTAAGAGTTGTATTATTTTTTTTATGGCTGTGTTAAGTTATTTGGGAATTGTACTATGGTGATGATGACTGTAATTATATATATTTGGTGCTACACTAAAAACTGTGGTTTGTATTTAAAACGTTTATTTTTATTTTTCTTGTTGTTTAAAGACCCATGGGCATTGTTTAATTGATTTAAATAATATAAAATTTAAAATTATTTTTATTTATTTAAAGCTGTTAACCCCCACATAGGGGTGTTACAGTTTTGAAGCTGAATTTTCATTGTCATCATCAAAATGAACCTTCACATTGATTTATACAGTCTAGAAGGATGTAACATGGAAAGGCCATAGAATGAAAATATCAATAGTTATATGAGTACAATAATTATATAGAAGGAAAGTATTAATAGTTATGAGGGAATGATAATTATATGAAATGAGTTTATAAGTAGAATGCTTATGAGAGATTCGTATAATATTAGGATCTATAAGCATATTTTATTCGTATAAACGATGAGAAATTCGTATAGATACGAGGATTTAAGAGCCTTTTATCTCGTGAAAAACAATAAGAAATATAAGGCTTGATTTATTGATTTTAAAGTTTGACATAGATATGCCAAATTTTTCGTAATTGATTCAAACCTAAGTAATGATTATGTGTGGATTCGATGGAGCACATAAGTGTCAATATCTTTTCTTGAAAGTTCTATTTATTTGAGGAATATGATATAAGTTGGGAATCATGGTATTGAATTTTGAGAGAGATAAATGTTAGACTTTTGGTCTGTTGAGACTGTGTAAAGTCTAGAATGCATGAATCTCAAAATTGGAATATTTTGTTACGTACATTGTATTTAAGTGTATCAGTGAATCTTTTGGTTACCTAAGGTTTTGTTATATGAGGAAATTATATATTGTATGAGTAGAATTGTGGGGATTGTAGATGTTCTTAAGTAGTAACATCAAGTGTCTTTGTTCGTTGATATGGTCTACGTTGAAAGACGTAAATCGTATTGATTTCAAGGTTAGTCACATTCTAAACCCTTGGTAGCAATGATGATGAATCCATTGATAGATGTTGAGTATTAGGAATAACATATGGGTGTATGCATTGTTCAATAAGGTTTTGATTAAAACAAAATTATTTGAGTTGCTGGAAGATTATGTTGTTATGAAATGATTTTAAATATCATTCAGGAAGATCCTTGTTGTCGTTAAATTAGATTTGTTGTTCATAGTTAACTTTATCTATAGTGGGCTTTAAATTGGGTTTAAGATTTATACAAATTGGTTTTCAATTTTATGTTTGTTATTTAACTCGTTCTAAATGTGTTAAGGCCCGAAACAACCTGACCATTTTCAACTAAGAATATTTGGGCCTAGTTTAAATCCTAAATCAGTTTGATTCACACTGTCTCTCCCACGTGGTCTCTATACGTGTCATATACAGTGGTTTAATTATTGTTTACATATACGTTTACTGTGCGTAAGACCTTATTTCTCCGAGTTCACTTTTTCTCTCTTAATTTGTTATTTTCTCTCTAAATCGCAAATCCTCTTCTTTTTCATTAGAAATTCTTCTTTTCCTCTAAAAGAAGAAGGAATTCTAGGATTCTGCAATTTACTATCTTAATTTTTTCTTTCTATTTACTCTTCTTTCATCTCATCATGGACCCAAAGTACCAACACCTGAGAAAGTATTTCCCATCACTCTCCCAAAAGATTCTCAGAAAGAAATACAAGGCTAGAATTACTCGGTTGTGGATTCTTATGCGTTTTGGTATCCCTTGTGATGTGAGAATGTTAATAGAGGGGAAAATCCGTCCGGGTGACTTTAGTCAAGATGTCGGTTTACCAGGAACAGGTACCAGTCGTAGTGCAATGAAAAGAAGAGCTCGTGCCATCGTGGTCGCTTGTAACAAATGTGGAAGACAAAATTGTAACGGTAAATGTACTTCACCTGGTTATATGTCTACGAATAGAGAGGATAAAATAAGGTTTTGTAGGGATGGACTTTCAAAGGAGAACTTGGATAGCATCCATCCTCCTCTCCACGGTCACCCTAGTGGATATGTTCAAGGAGCTATTTTTAAACTCTGGCCTAAATTTTATACAGAAAGACAACGCCTCAGGAATATGGTATTTCTAGATCCTGTTTGTCAAGCCATAAGAAAACTGGATGGGGAATAAGTTATCGCTCTATAAAGGTTATTTAGTCTTTACTTATTTGAAGCAGTTTTAGCTGATGTTCAACAGTTTGTGTTTTTCTTTTACTCAGAATATTTGCTTTTGTGTTTGAAATAATTGTGATTATTAGATTGATACAGTAAGTGTTAATATCTTATTTAATTTATGATTTTCTTAAATATATATATAATAAAATATATTATCTTATCAGACACGTTACATACGGTACAGTAATATGTTTGAATTTTGAAAAGCTTATCCAGATATTTCAAGATTTGTGTCTCAAATTTCAAAAGTTCTACAGTATTTGTCGTTTATATTAAATTTCTAGACTTGGAGTATATTTGTCAAAAAGTCTACAGTTGTGTCATGAGGGTCTTCTGTCGAATTGTTCTCAATTGTCAAAAGTTATACAATTAGAGTCTAATCTTTTTCAAAAAGTGAATCAGATTTTCTGTAAACTATCAATCACCTTATCTTACTTTCTTATCCGCACAAGATTTTGTTTAAATCTTTGGATTACCTTTTCATTACCTACTCGTCTATCTCTTTAGCCCTTCTTGTATATTTCTCATCTTTAAAATCTCATATAGAACCCGAAGTCTAAGTGGAGCAGACATTAAACAACCACTTCTATAAACCAAATATGTCTACCTCCCAGTCCACGAAGAAAATAAAGAATGTCTGTGTCTTTTGTGGTTCCAGCCTTGGAAAAGATAAAGCTTATTTAGAAGCTGCAAATCACTTAGGGCAAGTCCTAGCACACAAGAAGATTAACATAATCTATGGGGGTGGTAGTATAAAAATGATGGTAAATATGGCACTAGCAGCTAGGTCTAGCGACGCTACTGATGTAAAAATTTGGCCTCATATTCCAGTTGAAGGAAACCTTTGTAAGGAAGCCATAGGTAAGGGAGAAGGAGTCAGGAGTATCCCTAAAAATTTTAAAGACATAATCTATAATTCTGATGCTTTTATAGCATTACCTGGTGGTCTAGGTACTCTTGAGGAAATATTTATAGTTGCTTGTGGGCAATTGTTGGGCTTTTATTCCAAACCTTTGGGTCTGCTGAACGTAAAGGGTTTTTATGACGGTCTTTTGAAATTTCTAGATTACGCTGTGGAAGAAAACATCACTACAGAATCGGAGAGACAAATCTTTGTTACTGCTTCAACAGCTGAGGAATTGATAGATAAAATGCAAATCATACATCCAGAATCCGACACTGCAACATCCAAGCTTGAATGGGAAAGGGAAAGCCGGGAGCGGCCAATTGATTTGAATCTCCATCTGTAATCTTTTTGTTTTATCTTTGGCATGTAGGCATGTGTGTCCGTATTTCGTGTGTTACGAATAACCGTTTGCCTTGTATTCTGTGTTTCTTGTGGTACGTTGTTGTTCAATCTTTTAGATTCATTGAGCCTAATGCCGGGATGGCTGGATACGGAGTACTTGATGCTCTCGAAACGCATCCTTCTTAAGGTCCGATCTTTTGTTTATCGATGTTTTTGTATCCTCTAAGCATGCATGATATGGATAGCTGGTATACGGAGTGCCTTGTACTCTCGAAACGTATCCGTATTATGTTTGTAATGTGTAATATTCTGTTTATATTATGTGGAAGTACCAGAGTCAGTTATGGGGATATTCCATATGAAATATGAGTATAGTATTTGGGTTGAATGTTTGTGTCATGAGGATAGCTGTTTAATGAAAAATATGTCGGGTATGTTTGCAACTCTGAGATTCCGTTTAATATCTCTATGAGTAAGTTTAATGTATAGTTTTGAATAAAAGTGTTTGTGATATATGTTTTATGATTATGTTTTAGTTTATTAGTTGAGGTATGAAATCAAATATATTTGACTTTTCCTTACTAAAAAAGGAAAAGGAACCTAAAGATGAAGTATATAAAATTTCTCTGGCAATCTCCTTAAATGTGATTGTAAATCACAGTCCATGGACAATAAAGGACTGGAATCATGATATGGTCAATATGTATGCCTGATCAGATTCTTAGACTATTATACGGTGTTATAAGTTGAAACTTGTCAGAAATACTCTCATTGAGGGATTTAGGAGTAAGATTTATTATGCAAGTAAATAAGTGGAGATACGATAACTTAAATTTGGAGGACAAACAACATTAACGGTTTAGACTCAGAATTGGAATCATAATGGAATTAAAATTTTTACTAGTATTGCTAGAATTGAAATTTCGAGGACGAAATTTCTTTAAGAGGGGTAGAGCTGTGACACCCGTTATTCTCCTAACGGGTATTGAGGTAATTAAATTAATTTTTAATGTATAAAAAAAAAAAATTGCTTCATTTAAATTTATTTTATAATATTTATTTTTATCTATTTTTAAATTTTCTAAAATTCTCCTATATTTATTTAGTATGATTACTAAAAAGCCTTAGAACTTCTAATAAATCTCAAAAATGTCATATTGACATTATGTGTGTTAAAGTCTTTAGATGAGACATAAGGATATCTTTTCCAACTACTCTTGACCCTCATTTTCTTTATTTCCTCCGTGACATGCTTCAACATGTCTCCTCTATAATTGTTTCTATCACTTCTCTTCAAAGACTTCATCTTTTCTTCCTTTCTCTTCCACGGTTCCCACACTCTTCTTCTCATTTCTTTGCTGAAGCAAAATACTTAGAGAACTTCTTCAAGGCTGCCATAAAAATCAGCCACCATCACCTCCATTTGAGCAAGAATTTCAGTCATACCGAAGTAAAGGAACCTGTTTTGAAGCCATTTCACGCTTCCAACTAACCATAATCCGAGGTTAGAATCTTATGAACAAATTTAGTCTTTCATTTATAAATTTTCTTTTATACTAAAGGATTATTCAAATTTACGTTCTTAAACCTAAGTATATGTTTGTTGCTATTTTGGAGCATATGTATGAAGTCTAAGTGTATATGCCCTAGACAGAAAATTTATATTGTTAAACTTTGTAATACCTCTATGGGCAGTGGTTATTTCTTGAAATTCTAAGATTAAATTAAAATGAATTTTATGAATTGGTTTGCATATTTGAAAAGTAGCATCCTAGGCTTTCTAACGAGCTATCATAAACCTAAATCGGAGTTGTATTTTATTTTCTAAGAATTATTTAATTTTTGTATTGGAAACTAGTAAATCTACCAGTTTGTTATGGTATACCAGCTGCTAACCTGAACCAAGAACCCATCTTTGCTCACCACCTAATTCTTTAATGTCTTGCAACCTTTCCAATATTATCCTAAGTGATTGATGAATCTTATTAGGGACTAAAACATATAGATTACTTGTTCACATTTTATATTGTGTTAAGACAAAAATTGTTTACTGTGGTATTCAAAAGAGATTTATATAAAAGCTTTAATGGCATACTAGTAAGATAGGTTTACACATGATTTATTTATGAATGTAGTTGTATGTTGTGCTTTAGTTTTAATTGTCCTTATGCACGCCTTAGGATCAAGGGAGTATGGAGCTAACGTTAATTGATTCCAGGATTAAGAGACTGTTGATAAGCTTAAAAGGTAGGGATTCTATTACTCATCTTTTGTGAGGTTTTTATAGAATTAAAATTGATTGTTTTGCCGCAATATATATATATCTATGTTGAACTGATATTATATGATTATCACATATGAAACTATGACATGGACTCGTCTTGTATTGTACGGCGAGGAACATAATGAATTGACACATGTTATAAATTGAGAAGCATGGTTAGGAAAACTAACTCTATTGATAATGATTCAATATAGAGAAATTGTGAGACATGAAGAGGGCGACGGTTACGTCCTTGGGCATGAATACCCTAAAAGGTAAAGTAGGGGGAAGGCGATGACGCTTCCTTGGGTTGAAAGTCCCAGAACACACTGTACAGGAATCGATTTGGTGAGGACTCGGGGCTTGATGTCCCCTCACCGGAACACCCTTGGAATGTTTATAGGGTGATCAAGTGCGCCCATTTGGGTTTCGATGAGTTGAGTGATACTCAATTTAACATGGATACCTATGAACAATGATGATTGGTAATATTTGAATAAATGTGTAATTATGACACTTGGTAATGATTAACTACGGTATCCATAAGATGTGATCATAATAAACCTCATAATCTGGAATATGATGTGACTTACTAACCATGCAGATTTTAATGTGGTAATGATAAAAACCTGAAGGTGAGTAATGGCTTTCTCTACTGAGCATAGTGTTGCTCATACCCTTATGTTTATATCTTTTCAGGACTCACTAAATGTGAGGTGGCTACGAGAAATATAGTTGAGGAAGTGATGTAACTATATTACATTGGGACTGCTTCAATCGTTGAGAATGTTCTTCATGATAATGTAAGCATCAATTGTTACTTTCTGTGACTGTATTATAATGTGTTGAGGGTTAAAATGATGATGACAACAGTTTATATTATTAAATTTAAGGTGCTACATTAAAACTGTGGTTTATTTATCGTTTATATTTTTATTTTTGAGTTGAGAGTTTTCATTTAAGTCCCGGGCAAATTTTATTTTTAAGGTTTTACTTTTATTATTTATTTTTATTTTATCTCATTAAAAACTGTTAACCCCCATATAGGGGCGTTAATAATGCCATGTTTAATATCAAAATGTGTTTATTTTAATTTATAATCCAATACATACGGTTCATAATTACTAAGTTTTCATGTGTGTTTGGTAGTAGTGGTTTTCACTACTTTCTCAGTTATAAATAATGCTCTCACATGCTACAGTAACAATAAAAAATAGCTATAGCGTAAAGCTATCACATGCCACAGTAAAAACAGTTCTAACCACCCTGCCAAACACCAAAATTGTAAAAATACATTTTTAAGTTTGAAATAATTTAAGATGCCAATATTATATTGATTAAATTTAAAAAGTTACTACCTTAACCAATAACAATTCAAATTGGATATATGTTATATTTGGTGTCAAATTTATCATCAAGTATAACACATGTCAAATTTAGTCTCAAGATATAGTATTGTATTGGAGGGTATTTTTTTTTTACCCAAATATTAAAATTTGTATTGCATATTAATTTGATATTACATTGAAGCTGCTCTTGTTAAATACAATCTTTCCAGGTTGTAAATGAAAAGAATTATAGTTTACGTCATTTTCTAGTTCTGAATTGTTTATGTACCAAGCATTATGAAAGCCCAAATGTTCACTATTGAAAAGAGTTTACATACGTCTCTCTCTTTTTTGGTATCCTCTGTTTCTAGTCAGTTTGACTCGTGTTTTTAGGTGGGTAATTCTGATTTCTAATGGCTTTGCTGATGCTTAAAATGTTTTGAGTTCCTTATGTTAAATTCTGAGATATGGGGGAAGGTAACCAAGTCAACGTTGCTAACTTTAGGCAAAACTGGTTAAGAGGGAAAGAAAATGGGAAGGAAAGAAAAGACAAATATCTTTTTTCTTTTCTTTTCTTTTCTTTTTGAAATTAAGGATATAGGATACGACCTCTACATCTTATGACACAGTTAGGTGTGATATTAACGCTAAGTTATGCTTGAAATCACAAGAAAGACATATATCTTAAGCAAAGAAAATATACGGAAAAGAGAAAAATATTTCGCTCAATCATTTCCTCTTCCGTTCTCTCCTAATAAATGACCATAAGAATCAAAATCCCTTCACTAATCCCCTCACCCCTCTCCATCTATTCATCTTTCTTTCTCGTCAAGCAAGCTCTTATGGTAGTAAATCTGCAAATCACAATCAATTCTGTGAAAAATATAATCACAACAATTAGGACTATTCCAAGGTTGCGCACCAAACATAAGAATAAGATTATCTAATACAAATACAATCTTCCTCTTTATCCTAGGACAAAAATATAACTTATTTTGCTTGGCAATCAGGTAATTCACTAGATTGACTAATTTTCACATGTCAGGAAAGCCAAGATGATGCGTTGTCACTTCTAGACGGCCATCGATAATCTAGGTGGGTTCTCAGCCTTTAATTTACAATTTCAAGTATCAAATACATTTTTCATGTCATGGCGCTGGTTAAAATACCAGTTTAGATGACATAACTCTTTCGTCTTAAAGGGAGCTTCATTTTACTTCTGTTTTCTCGCTATGATCAATTTCGAAAAATACATAAGGTTCGTCCTAAGTCTTTGACAAAGGATATAAGTTGAAATAAATAAATTTAGTGTTGTTATACCTTTTTAAAATCATTGTTACATGAAATAAATACTACCTCTACATATACAAACTTAAAAACAAAGTCTTGCTTATTTACCTTAGTTTTTATTATCTAAAACAATGCAGGCCAAGATGCGGATATAACAGAATTGATTGACCACATTTGTGCTGCTCGATTAGAAAAGGAACAAGAAGGCCATCTTAACAGATCAACTTATGAGGTAAAAATGACACAAGTAAAGGTAAACGGTCGACTGATCTTTCATACTCCAGAAATTATAATTAAAGCAAACAAATAAAAACTTCTGTAGAAGCTCATATAAACATTACTCGTTACTAATTGTTATGATACTACTTTTCCCCGGAAAAGAAGAGGAGGCTTGGCAAAGACATAAGCAGAGGATATCATTGCGAAGAAAGTGTAAAAGATGAAGATGATCATGTTCAAGTCCTCCATCAACCCAACCCCATGATAGGATTTGGAGTTCCCAGCAATCCATATCGAGGCAGAAACGAAAGAAAACTTCCAGAATCGGCTATGGCACCCCCATACTTCTACTACGAAAACGTGGCATGTACTCATAAGGGAGTTTGGCCTCGCATTTCTAGCTTCTTGCACGAGGTTGAACCAGAATTTGTCGACTCTTTTCACTTCTCTGCTGCTGCTAGAAAAAGAGGTTACATCCATAACCTTCCAATAACCAATCGCTTTTCTATTCTTCCAATCGCTCCTCTCACAGTACAAGAGGCGTTTCGTTTGATTAAAAAGTGGTGGCCGAAGTGGGACAAGAGGACCAAGCTGAACTGCCTCCTGACGAGGGTCGCTCCCACCACGGTCATCGAGAGAATAAGTAGTGACGTCGAGAGGTATGACGGTGGTGATGAGCCTCCGCCGGAGGTCAAACGGGGAATTCTGGAGCAATGTAAGAAGTGGAACTTGGTTTGGGTTGGGAAAAACAAAGTTGCATCTCTTGAACCAGAAGAGTTGGAGTTTTTGCTTGGATTCCCAAAAGGACATACAAGAGGAGGCGGGATCAGCACAACAAATAGATACATCGCACTCTGAAACTCCTTCCATGTTGGTTATTCAATAGGAAATTCAAAAAATGGATAAATTTATATTTGCCCGTCTAAACTTTGGTTACTTTATCATTATGTCATCTGAATTTTAAAAAGTGACATGTATATCTTTTAAACTTTAAAATTTTAACAAAAATACCTCTTAAAGTTTAAAATGTTAACAAAAATACTCATTTAAAATGTCAGCAAAAGATGTATTTTTATTAACATTTTGAATTCAAGAGATGTGTATGTCAATTTTTAAAGTTTAAAAATAAGATAATAAAGCAACCAAGGTTCAAGCGACAAAAATAAAATTTGTCCTTAAAAAATTATAACGTGAATTAACAATTCACTTATCAAGTAAGTTGATACCAAAAAAAAATTATAGTTTTACATTCTTCATAATCATAATTAATATTTGGTCCGTTGACCGACCTCATGAAGTTAGGCTGCAGTTGGATTTTTTATTTTTTCAATTGACTGCAGTTGAAGAACTCCTCTCATTTTTTTCTTAGAGTCTTAGCCTAGTGATAAATTTAAACCTCGCTCTATTTTTGAGATGTATGGTTTAAATCTCTGACTTTTATATATATATATATATATATATATAAAGAAACTTATTTTACATTTTGCCCCATTTGTTTATGATCTTTTTAGGAAAACTACTTCCAGGTGAATGTACAATCCTCCTAAAAGAACCATAAATAAATAGTCATTTGGTAACACAATTTAACCTAAAAAAAAGTTTGTTTGAAATTTAAATTTTGTTTTAACTATGCACCCAAACTATTATTCGTGGCATTTATGATTTATCTATCTTCTTTTGGTTTACTTTCTTTTTGTTTGCTTGCCAAGTTTGTGACAAAACTCGATTTTCAGGTCGACACAGTTGCATATCGCCTTTCGGTCTTGAAGCACCGGTTTCCAAACGGGATCAACGTCCTCTCTCTGTTCTCTGGCATCGGCAGCGCCGAGGTGGCGTTGCGTCGGCTTGGATCCGGCTGAGGACCGGGGTCTCGGTGGAGATTTCTAAAGTGTGTAGGAACATCATTAGGAGCTGGTGGGAACAGACTAATCAACAAGGCAATCTGATTGAAGCAGAGGATGTGGAACAAGTCTCTGTGGCGACAATGGAGCAATGGATAATGAATTTTGGTGGCTTCGACCTTGTGATTGGTGGGAGCCCATGTAACAATCTCGCTGGAAGTAATCGAGTTAGCAGAGATGGGCTCAATGGCCAGCAATCTTCGCTCTTCTATGACTACTTCAGAATTCTACGTCTTGTCAAGTCTATAATGGGGGAATGTTCATGACTGAAAACTTTTTTTTTTTGGTTCTGATTGAGAAGAAATTTACTAATTATTCTAATAGATTCTTTGGGAATTACAGTTTGCGGCTTAAACCAATTTTATTATAGTATTTTTTTTTATAAAATTTAAAATGTTATAGTATTTTAGTTTAAAATGAGCTACTTAAGTAACAGCTATAGTGAAGTATCTTATCTAATATCTAATATAGTACTATATTTTTATGGGCAACCTGAAATTTTAGCATAAGAGAAAAAGCATTTTTTAATTTTATTTGCTGCAAGATATTGTTGCCAATATCTATATTTAAAAAAATAATTAAAAAAATCAAACTACGTGACGCTTGCGTGAAGATGCTTTAAAATGATTGTCACAAAAACTTGAGATAAATGAACTAACAAAAATATTAGTCACACATTAAAGACTTCGACGACAGGAGCGGAGCTATACATCAACGAAAGAAACGATAAATATTAGGCAAACAAACCATGAAACGATAAATGACGTCAGCAGAACAAACGACGCATAAGAAAACAACAGTTAACAATGACATGAAGGGGGTGTTTGGCAGTGGTGGGAACCACTCAGTTCCCACCATAATCTCAGTTATAAACAGTATAAAGCTCTCATATACTACAACAGTAACAATAAAAAAATATGCTACAGTATAAAACTCTCACATGCTACAGTAAAAGTGGTTCCTACCACCTTCCAAACACCCTAGAAATGACAGCAACAAAAGAAAATGACAGCAACAAAAGAAAATGACAGCAACATGTTGCAGATATGGAGCCAAATCAAGTAGACAACCCAGCAAAAGGAAGGAAAAGGGAGAAAATCGCGTCCTCGAAGGCAGGGAGCAAGCGCCGCGGCTCTGGCAGAAGAGCGCCGCGGCGCTGGGGCGAAGGCGCCTAGGCGCCAGGTGAAGAGCGCCTAGGCGCCAGGACAAGAGCGCCTAGGCGCTATGTGGCAAGCGCCTAGGCGCCAAGGGCTAAACGCCTAGGCCGAATGAGGATGGCGCCTAGGCGCCAGGAGAAGAGCGCCTAGGCGCCGCAGGGGAGCGCCGCGGCGCTGACGCGCTGTGCTGCGCGATGTGTTTTGAATCAGAGTCGAATTCAAAGGTCCCAAAAACGGGAAACCACTAGGGTTTCCCATTAGTTGCTATTTTTCTCCTCCTTTGGTTATAAATAGACACAAGGTGGCTAGGGCGGCAGAAGAGCGCCGCGGCGCTGGGGCGAAGGCGCCAGGTGAAGAGCGCCTAGGCGCTATGTGGCAAGCGCCTAGGCGCCAAGGGCTTTACGCCTAGGCCGAATGAGGATGGCGCCTAGGCGCCAGGAGAAGAGCGCCTAGGCGCCGCAGGGGAGCGCCGCAGCGCTCGTTTCGAGCGCCGCGGCGCTGACGCGCTGTGCTGCGCGATGTGTTTTGAATCAAAGTCGAATTCAAAGGTCCCAAAAACGGGAAACCACTAGGGTTTCCCATTAGTTGCTATTTTTCTCCTCCTTTGGTTATAAATAGACATAAGGTGGCTAGGGTTGTGTGTGTGTGAAAATTGTGAGAGGCATAATTTTGTGAGAGGCAAAATTCTTGAGAGCTTCATCCTTGAGAGAGAAAAAATTCCCATTGGGTGTTAGATAGAAGAGAGTTTTGGTAAGCACAATTTGTGAGTGTGTGAGAAACTGCTCTTGTAATCTGTAATCTCCTTCATCATAGTGGAATCTGCAAGCGGCAAAAACAGGACGTAGTCTCAATTTTGGACGAACCTGTATAAAAATTTGGTGTCTCCTTTTCTTCTTTTCTCCTATTTATTTTCTGCAATTGTTGGTTCTTGCGATCCTTGGAATTAGGAGTCGCCTAATTCCCCAACAACTGGTATCAGAGCGGAGGTTTTGATCAAGAACGATGACTGGAGAAGAAGGTATGGCAACCGGCATCACCAAATTTGATGGTTCAGATTTTTCCTATTGGAGGATGCAAGTAGAGGACTACCTATACAGCAGGAAACTGCACTTGCCCTTGGGTAATAAGCCCGAAGGCATGAAGGATGAGGAGTGGAGTCTCCTTGATAGACAGGTACTCGGTGTGATCCGTTTGACTTTGTCAAAGAACGTTGCCCACAACGTTGCGAAGGAGACTACTACAGCAGGGATGATGAAGGCTCTGTCAGAGATGTATGAGAAGCCCTCAGCCAATAATAAGGTACATCTCATGAAGAAGCTTTTCAATTTAAAGATGCCTGAAGGTGCCTCGGTGGTAAAGCACCTGAACAATTTCAACACCGTCCTAAACCAATTGGTCTCGGTAGAGATTAAATTCGATGATGAGATCAATGCTCTAATCCTCTTGGCCTCGTTACCGAATAGCTGGGAACCCATGAGGGTGGCCATTACGAATTCTCTTGGGAGTGCAAAATTGAAGTTTGTTGATGTCAGAAATTCTATTCTGGCGGAAGAAGTTCGCAGGAAGGACTCAGGAGAAGCCTCTTCGTCGAACTCGGCCCTTAATGTTGATAATAGGGGCAGGAAACTTGACAGGCAATCCAACAGAGATAATGGCAGGAGAGGCAAGTCGAGGAATAGGAGAAGCAAGTCAAGGAACGGTAGGACCATGGAGTGTTGGAACTGTGGGAAGACGGGCCACTTGAAAAAGAACTGCAGGGCTCCAAGGAAGAATGAAGACAAGACTAATGATGAAGCTAACGCCGCCACTGAAGAGCAACAAGATGCCTTAATCTTGTCTGTCGACAGTTCTTTTGATTCGTGGGTGATAGACTCAGGAGCATCATTCAACACCACAGCACACGTCATGTCCTGGAGAACTACGTTGCTGGAAATCATGGTAAGGTTTATCTCGCTGATGGAGAACCTTTGGATATAGTTGGCATTGGAGATGTCAGTTTAAAAATGCCTAATGGGTCGGTATGGAAGATTCATAAGGTGAGACATGTTCCTAAATTAATGCGCAACTTGATTTCGGTGGGACAACTAGATGATGAAGGACATAAAGTAACCTTCAATTGTGGAGGTTGGAAAGTCACGAAAGGAGCGATGGTTATTGCTCGGGGACGCAAGGCTGGAACTCTCTACATGAACTCAAGTTGTAAAGATACCCTAGCAGTTGCTGATTCTGCTGCCAATACTGAGCTATGGCATTATAGGCTCGGTCACATGAGTGAGAAGGGTATGAAGGTGCTTCACTGCAAAGAAAAACTGCAGGGTTTGAAAACTGTTGATCACAGTTTGTGTGAAGCCTGCATCTTTGGTAAACAGAAGAGAGTGAGTTTCTCAAAGATGGGTAGAGAGCCTAAGTCCAGGAAATTGGAGCTTGTTCACACTGATGTGTGGGGGCCTGCGCCGGTGACTTCCCTTGGTGGCGCAAACTACTATGTGACGTTCATTGATGACTTAAGCAGGAAGGTATGGGTTTACTTTCTGAAAAACAAATCTGATGTGTTCGATGCTTTCAAGAGATGGAAAGCCATGGTGGAGAACGAGACAGATTTGAAGGTGAAGTGCTTGCAGTCCGACAATGGGGGAGAGTACCTAGGTGAAGATTTCAGGCGGTACTGTGCTGAGAATGGGATAAAGATGAGGCAGACCATTCCAGGGAAACCACAACAGAATGGGGTAGCTGAGAGGATGAACAGGACTTTAAATGAGCGTGCTAGGAGCATGAGGTTGCATGCAGGGCTGCCAAAGATGTTTTGGGCTGAGGCGATTAACACAGCCGCTCATCTGATCAACAGAAGTCCATCCACACCGCTGAAGTTGAAGCTACCGGAAGAAGTCTGGAGCCATAAACAGGTGGATCTCTCTTACTTGAGAGTGTTTGGTTGTGTTTCTTATGCACATATTGATTCTACTGCCAGAAGTAAACTGGATGCCAAGTCAAAGAAGTGCTTTCTGGTTGGCTATGGCGGACTTGAGTTTGGTTATCGTCTCTGGGATGACCAAAGCCGGAAGATTATCAGGACCAAGGATGTGATCTTCAACGAAGGTGTTCTGTACAAGGACAGAGATAGCACGGACTCCAGGGGTTCAGGTTCTGAAGACAAGAAGCCTGACGTGATTCCATTGAAGGATCTGCCTGAAGTGGAGGTGCAAAATCCAGAGGTTGAAGACCAGGAAAACATAGCTCCAGAAGAAAACCAGAGGACTCCTGCCACACCAGTCAGGAGGTCTAGCAGGACAATCAGACCACCGCAGAGATACTCCCCAACTCTGCATTACATCTTGTTGACCGACAAAGGTAAGCCAGAGAGCTTTGATGAAGCAGTGGAGGCTGGAGATTCGGTCAAGTGGGAGTTAGCCATGAGGGACGAGTTGGATCGAACATGGCAACTGGTAAAGTTACCACAGAGTAAAAAGTCCTTGCACAACAAGAGGGTATACCGGGCAAAAGATAAAAGTGCTGGCAGCAAGTGGTATAAGGCAAGGTGGGTGGTAAAAGGATCCAGAGATATGCTCACCAAGATGGATCCGATTGAGAAACTGAAGTTGTGCGCAACTTCAGTTGGACTTCTCCAAGAGGCCTGAGAAGTCGTTGCCGCTGCAGTGGGAGACATGGTGATTGATTAGTCTCCAAGTGGGAGATTGTTGCAGATATGGAGCCAAATCAAGTAGACAACCCAGCAAAAGGAAGGAAAAGGGAGAAAATCGCGTCCTCGAAGGCAGGGAGCAAGCGCCGCGGCTCTGGCAGAAGAGCGCCAGGTGAAGAGCGCCTAGGCTCCAGGACAAGAGCGCCTAGGCGCTATGTGGCAAGCGCCTAGGCGCCAAGGGCTAAACACCTAGGCCGAATGAGGATGGCGCCTAGGCGCCAGGAGAAGAGCGCCTAGGCGCCGCAGGGGAGCGCCGCGGCGCTGACGCGCTGTGCTGCGCGATGTGTTTTGAATCAAAGTCGAATTCAAAGGTCCCAAAAACGGGAAACCACTAGGGTTTCCCATTAGTTGCTATTTTTCTCCTCCTTTGGTTATAAATAGACACAAGGTGGCTAGGGTTGTGTGTGTGTGAAAATTGTGAGAGGCATAATTTTGTGAGAGGCAAAATTCTTGAGAGCTTCATCCTTGAGAGAGAAAAAATTCCCATTGGGTGTTAGATAGAAGAGAGTTTTGGTAAGCACAATTTGTGAGTGTGTGAGAAACTGCTCTTGTAATCTGTAATCTCCTTCATCATAGTGGAATCTGCAAGCGGCAGAAACAGGACGTAGTCTCAATTTTGGACGAACCTGTATAAAAATTTGGTGTCTCCTTTTCTTCTTTTCTCCTATTTATTTTCTGCAATTGTTCGTTCTTGCGATCCTTGGAATTAGGAGTCGCCTAATTCCCCAACACAACATTAGGCAAAGACGCATCAACGATCGTGATGTGTAAAAAGAATTCATATGATAGTATAGTATTCATTTTCACTCTGCACGAGCAAAATAATGGTTCTGAAAGTTGATTCTTTATCATCGTTCTTGCATTAAAATGCAAATAATAATACAATTTCGAAGGATTTATGGCTTTTTACATGTGAATTGGAATTTTTTTTTTTAATTATTTGAGACTCCGTATTGGAACGTGAGTTTGCTGAATTTTTAATTCTGGTAAATCATTTTTGAATTTAATAAATTTAAGGACATGAAAAATTTGAAGAAAATGCTTACATTTTCATGACGTGGCATGCTCTCTTATTCCTAAGAATGTACCCTACAACACTCATTAAATATAAAAATAATTTATTCAAATCAAAAATTTATCAGACAGCTTGCTAAATCATAAAAATACGAGGGAAAAAAATAACAAATACACTAAAAACAACAATAAATTCAAACAACGACATCAAAAATGAAAACGACACGAATATTAAGTGGAGAAGACATATAAAGTAAGGGTTAATTATATAATTGTACTATTTAGTTTTAAATTTTTTCAATTTGTCCTTATATTTTTAGAAACTACAAAGGTATTCTTTAAATTTTATAATTTTTTTCAATTTTATCTCTATGAATAGAAAATTTTGAACAAAATAACATGACTATCCTTAAATAGTTTTGCACAATGTTTTATATTAAAAATATTAAAAAATCCTAAAACAAAACATTAAGTCTCAAAAAAAAGATTTTAAGTTTTATGACTTTTTATATTTTAAAATATTTTTTTAACAAATTTTATAAAAAAGAAACATATATTTTATAAATAAAATAGGTTTAATTAAAAGATATTTTTATTTTACCTCTATGTTTTTCAGTCAAAGAAGTCAATAAAAAATAAAATTGAAATAAATTTTTGAAATTTAAAAGATATTTTTATAGTTTTTAAAAATAAAAATACAAATTAACTGTGTATTGTTAAGGGTGGTTTACACCACTAACTCAATTACAAATAGTATAAAACTCCTATATATTACAATAAAATAGTTTTAACTAATAGTTTTTATTGCTATGTTTAACACCTTATAGACAATAATAAAAATTATTGGGGATAGTTATGTATTTAATCCTATAAAGTAATCATGGGCAGACAAATACTAGAAGTGGCCCAAATATCGCTCGGATCTAACCATGAAGAAACGAGGCCCAAATCCAATGTCCCCCGAGCAGAGATATAAAAGCATTCGTTGCACGAAACCCTTGTTTTTCTCATAGCCACCGCAGCCTCCAAGCGCGAAGACCGGCATCGGCATCGGCATCGGCATCGGCGGCAACCATGCAGATCTTCGTGAAAACCCTAACGGGTAAGACCATAACCCTAGAGGTCGAATCCTCCGATACCATCGACAATGTGAAGGCCAAGATCCAGGACAAGGAAGGAATCCCTCCCGACCAGCAGCGCCTGATCTTCGCCGGCAAGCAGCTCGAGGACGGCCGAACCCTCGCCGACTACAACATCCAGAAAGAGTCGACCCTACACCTCGTCCTCCGCCTCAGGGGAGGAGCCAAGAAGCGCAAGAAGAAGACCTACACCAAGCCCAAGAAGATCAAGCACAAGAAGAAGAAGGTCAAGCTCGCCGTTCTCCAGTTCTACAAGGTCGATGATTCTGGAAAGGTCCAGAGGCTCAGGAAGGAGTGCCCCAACGCCGAGTGCGGCGCCGGAACTTTCATGGCCAACCACTTCGACCGCCACTACTGCGGAAAGTGCGGATTGACCTACGTTTACCAGAAGGCCGGCGGCGATTAGGGTTTTGATTTTGTCCCCTCTCTTTTCTCTAACTTTTGGTATTATCTTTTTCAATTTTATAGCGATTTTGTGACTTTTTGTTCTCGATTTGGTATGAATTACTGAGAAATTTTACTTGACTTTGTTATGGGTTGATTGATGCTTAATGCTTGGACGTCTAAGCTGTTTTGTTTGTCTTGATTTTCGCATGCTAGATTTAGATGGGTTAGGCCTATTTTTTATATTTAGCAAGATTTTGTTGTTTTACTCATGCTTTGTTAAATTACAATAGTAATTAGGACTTAAAAATGAAAGATTCTATCAAAAACTCATCTAAAACTTGGTCCTGAAGTGCTTTTTTTTTAATATCAATCATTATTTTTTCAATCCAGCTTTTTGCTAATTTTAGGATTTTTATGCAAATTCTGCACCATTTTCTTCCATGTTTTATGTTTAACACCATGTAGAGACACGCAGAGAGAAAGCCCAATTTTTTTCCCTTTGTTTTTATTCTGGGCATGTTTTGCTCTTAGGTTTAACCCTGTGTTAATTTTGTCCTTTTGCCCTTAGTTTAATGGCATATTGTTTTTTTGATCTCGTATTCTTAACACGAGTTTTATTATTATTATTATTGCTCTTTTTCTAAATCATGCATGAAAAGGAGAATGGGATTATGTTGGTCATTTATACGATAAAATTAGGTTGATTCTCCATTCAGCGGTAGTGTAGGCCAAAAAATATGCCGAGTTTGCTAGTCATCCTCAACTATGTACAGAACTTGATACAAGTGAAAGTTTGGATTTTTGTTTTCAAGAAAAAAAATTTCCTTCAAAATAAATACTTTTATGATGATTTATTAACGCATGCTTTTCTTAAGAAATGAAAGTATTTTTAGTTACGACGTTTCTTGAAACGCACCATTGCATTCTAAGGTTCATTCTGTTCAACAAAAAACTCGTAGAGGTTTGACTCGGGAAGCTGAAATAGTTTTAGCACAAAAAAGTGTGCTTGCATTTCCAATCATATTTTGTTTTTTATACTATTAGAATTTCCTCCACCGCGTTATGTTTATTAGAATATTATTTCTCAAACAAGATTTTCTTCGTTTTCGAGTGGGTTTGAGACAACTATCAAAAAAAAAAAAAAGTGGGTTTGAGACTGTTCAATTCCAAAAGAACACGTATGAGGTTCCTGAGCAAAAAACTGTCCAAAAAGTAAAGGAATTAAACCTTCAATTGGAAACGTTTCAACATTTTAGGGGTCTCTGTTTGAAATTAAAAAAATACAAGGGTCAAAGTGTCACTTTTTGAAATGAACATGACATGGAAATATGATGAAGTGTTTGCAAAAGGTATGAACGAGAAATAGTTAATCACCCATTTAAGTTAACCCTCGAACTTTTAAATGTTATAAATTAAATCCAAGCCATGCTTCTTGTTCTATGTTTGACCTTTTCAGACACAAAATCACTAAAAGCTTTGACAGAATTATCTTTGTGACACTCACACTAGTTAATAGTTTGTTAGTTTGTTTTGTAGATTTGAAGCATAGTTCAAATTATTTGTTACAGTATTTTTTTTATAAAAATTAAAATTTTTGTTAAAAATTTTCTTTTCAAACATGTGAACCAAATGGGCTAATTATGTTTCCCTCTACATGAGCTCTTTGGCTAACGAAGTATGTGAAGGTTAAATTTATTTACCTTTACCTCAAAAGGCATGATTTATCTAAAATGTTTCTCATTAGCGAGTAATATGAAGTTCTTTATTATGTCGCTTTAACAATTTTTGTGACTGAAAGACTATACATTGGACAAGCAGAAAACTTAGGATGCAATTAGTAATTTGTTAAGTTCGAAGATCAAAAAGAGAACAAAGTATAGTTTATAGGCTAAATGTGAAATTAATCTAAGTGTGTATGGTTTGCCACCTCGATCTGAACGAGTCTGTCTCGATTGTATGACCCCAACGGCTAGTCCGGTCCACCGGGCTGATTTTGATGGGGAGTATAGCATGGCCTAATGATGAGTTTCATACGTTGGCCGAACCTCGATGACAATTTTGACTAGTTAATTTGAGAAATACCTCTTTTGTGGTGTTATTCCTCAATTTTATTATTTATATAAGAAAGTTTGAAACATGTAACTTTTAATGAATATAAAGACACTATTGTTCTTAAGTATTTTGAGTTATGGTTAGGAAAATATGTATTGTCAAAGAGTATTTTAGCCTTTTAATTAGAAGAACAGTATGGTTCAAAAGGAACAACAAGAAAAAAAAAAAAAAAGTAACAGAATATAATAGTGGTAGTGTATACCAGCTAATTTATTCAATTCTAACTCAACGACATTATCCATCAAACCATCCTAATCTGTTGGCAACCTTAACCATAACCTGAGATTTTGGTTAAAAAAATTGGGAACAATAAATTTTGTTTCTATAATTGAAAATTTAAGTACAATCTTAAAAAAAAGAGAGATCATTAAATGTGTTTTCAAAAAAATTTCACTGCTTTTTTTTGATAAAAAATATTTAAATAAATCATAGTAAAAGGACCTTTTCATTTTATTTTATTTTATTTATTTTTTAAACGTTTCTTTCATTCTTAGACGGGTAATTAGCACCGTTGATCTTAGAACTTTGAGCATAGGGATATGTTTTATCCTTAAACCTTTAGTTTTGGCATAATAACCATGAAACTTTTGTTCTTTTCGACAACTGTGGTTCCTTAAATATATTGTTGATTGATTTTTATAATTTGACAAAAATAATTATATATTCATCCTGTGATAACTTAATCTTTTACTAAAAGCTGTGGTGGAGCTAGGCGAGGATGAGGACTGAGGTTGAGAATGAGCTATCGGTCCAACTTATTTTTTGAAAATTGAAATTTCTCTTTAAACTTTATAACTTTTTTATTATGCCTCAATTGAGATGTAATATTATCATATATGCTCTCATTGTTGACTTTTAGAGTAGTTCTAATGCAACGCTACAATGATATACTAATATCAAAATTGACAATTGAGTGTAGAAAAATGTTTTCTTATGCTAAAGTTGTCATGTGCTAAACTTACATGGCTTTTTACATCCTCAAAATACAAGATATAAAAAGGGAAAAAAAACTATGGTAACATATTTATATCGTTAGTGTAGTTTATGAACAATAGGTATGACTAAAATCATATAAAAAAATAAGAAACATATACAAAGCAAATATCTTTCTATATAAAAATCTAATATTTCACTACAAAGCTCTACAAATGAGGTATTTTTTATAACATAAAACTCTCAATATGTATCTAGTAGTTTTTGAAAAATATTATAATTTAACATTTATGTCGTTTATTCTTAAAGAAAAACAGTGTAAGCCACCCCTATTGTAGTGAAAAGCTTACGTTATATGAAAATTACCCTACATAAAGCTTTGGCTTACGTCCACCCAAAGTTCGAGTGATGCCGCATAAAGTAATACTGTTCCCTTTCAATACTAACTTGTTTTTAACTACATGTCACTGTAAATAAATGATAAGGCAAAAATATATGAACTTGCAATAGCAATAACATCCAAAACACATGGTTGCGTGCACAGTTTAGTAGCAATTAAAACCAATCCACCAACTGCAAAAAGAAATCCGAAACCCTCTTTTATTAATACAGAGTTATTGATTATGTGCTAACTCGGGATATATATAACTACTACATTATAAAACTATAACAAACTTCTCAAGTATAAACACGTATGGACAAGTAAAACAAAAATAAAAGAAGTCATTATGCTCCTTAAGTATAGAGAGAGAGAGAGTAGAAAGAAAGAGGTGTAGGTCTCGCCAACAATGTGATTTCACTTGCTCATTTTGCTATAGATTCTTGCTATTCTGGACTTGGAGTTCCCATGATCTGTCGATAACATGAGAGGATAAATATAAAATGCTTACATAGAATCAAAAAGTTTTGACGTAAATACGTGAATAGCATTATTTCTCCTAAATAAAAAGATATAACAGTTTTTTTTTTTTTTTTGGGTGGGGTGGGGGGCAGGTTCCTTTATTTTTTTTTATTGAGAATATATATATATATGATCAAATGGATTATGTTAGGTAGCAATATGGTTAAATTAACAAATCAACATGAAAGAAATATGCAACTATATGACTAAGGTACCATGAATAAAGCAATGGGAGTTAAGACAATATTTAATATGCATATTTTTTTGACAGGTCTTAGTATACATTACGTGTGTTTTAGAAGTTTAAAGTCATTTAACTCAGAAAATTAATTCCAAATTTTATTAAATGTACAGATCGTAATAAAAAATAGGGTTAATAATTTTCTTCACTTATTTACCTAAAAAATTTTTGGTTCTATTTTCTATGTACACATATAACCTCTAATGTTGTCCACTGATCAATGAATTTTAAGCAAGAAAACGTCAAAACCCAAAATGACTAGAAGTTATATAGACCAATGAGCAAGTGAAGTCACATTTTTTCTTTCATCTTTTTTTTTTTGGGTACTTAAGCAGCATATATCCTTCTTTTATTTTTTTTTATTTTTTATTATCATTATTATTATTTTTTTGCTTCCATCCTTGGCTACAATGATAAAAATAGGGTACTTCCTTAGGAGGGAGAGAAATGTTTCTGCTTGAAAAGGTAGTTCTCTTAGTTAATTAATAGTTTAACAATGCAGTAGTTTTTTTTAAAAAAAAATTTAGGGTTAATGCACTAGTTATTATATGCTATTCAAGTGCAAAGTTAGCCTTCGTTCAAAAAAAAAGTGCCGAGTTAGCCTGTAGTCAACATCTAGAAAAAAGTATTTGGTATTGCTACCTTTAAACTTATCGCACATTTATAATTTATCTTCTAAACTTTTAATTTTGACAAGTTGTATCTTAAACTTACAAATATATAGCAAATGATTTTAGTTTTTTGATCAAAATTGACATGTAATATCATACAAATAGTTGATTAATGACATAAATGATCATTTTTATATATTCTAACTCAAATTTATTACGATTAATATGTTTAATTAAGTTTTCAACAAAATTGAATTAAAATTTTGAATTAATATTGTTTTAAATATAAATTTAAGTTAATACTTCTACAATAAAAAAACTTTTATATTCTTCACTAACAATCCTCACATATTAATTTCAGTCAAAAACTTATCTAATGTTGTCGTAGACCAAGATAATTTTGTTATGAACATCTGAATTGTGTACTTTCAATTGGCCAAAACGGGACTACTTCTTAACAACTGTTCTTAGACACAGATGTTGTTCACGGTCATCTATGTTTGAATGCACTCATTTTTGCATGACAGTGTTATACATATGTCGACTGTTCAGTATTTTCGTTATATATATATATATATATATTTTTTTTTTTTTTCTTGCTTCTGTGGGGACCCTTGTCTTGAACTGAGTTGCAATTCTTGCAAGCACATGGGATGATATAAAAAAGTGTGACTGGTTAAAATACATGTTGCTAAACAAAGGTAGCACAGAAAGCTGAGGCAAAGCCCTTCTGGTGTCAATTGTACTTACCCTCTTTCAGGAAAGACAAACCCTAAGATGCCTCTTTTCCCTTTTCACTCACCCTTCTAGAATCATCCCCTCAATCTTACATGACAAACTTGCTGCAATTTCATTTTCACATTGAGGTGGAAAAAAAAGGCTCAGAAATATGAGAGAGTCAAATTCAAGAGAAAAGTACAAATGAAACAAACAAGAAACCCTACTTGATTCAAAAGTAGAAATTTGGAGGTAATAATAACAAATTAAGCTAAAAATTGTTTGCTAAAATTTCTTAATTTTACTGCCTCAGAGGTTTTTTATTTCTTTTTTTTTTTAAGGTTCAATAAAATGTACTTTTGAAAGTTTGATTCCTACCCACCTCATTAAAAAAGAAAAAATAATTAATAAAGGAAAACTAAATAATTTTTAATGTTACATCTATAAATAGCCTCTCTTCCAGTCAAAGACCTTCCTCTCACACCCATATAAGCACAAAATCACACAAGCTAAGATAGCCAGTACTGAATATGTCGGCACTGAACCATCTTCTTGATCTCTCTGGGGCAGAACAGATTTGTTATGTGCAATGTGGTTTCTGCAACACTATTTTACTGGTACGTTAAGAAAATCATATCAGCAAAAAACAAAGCTAGGGTAAACTTTATTACGTAAATTAATAATTTGTTGCTTTTCTTTTAAAACGCGTTATCATATTGTATATTTGTTACATGAAAATGTAGGTAAGTGTCCCACGCAGCAGCTTGTCAACCGTGGTGACAGTCAGATGTGGGCACTGCTCTGGCCTTCTGTCTGTCAACATGATGAAAGCCTCCTTTGTTCCACTGCATCTCTTAGCATCCCCTACCCAAGATGAGGTTTACATTGTTACATTAATTATTTAGTTGTTTTGTTTTTTGAATATTGTTCATTACACCGAACGTACTTGTTATTTTGTTAGACTCGTTTTTACTTTTCTATTAATAAAATGTTAAGAACGAGTGGATGATGAAGTCACGAGGCTCCAATCTAGTTGGGATTTTTTAGCACATTCCTTGTGACCTGAAAATTTGTTTTTTTTTTTCTTTTTTTTTTTTAAAAAAAGCCTAGGTTCCTTGTGTTTTTTGATCACTATTCTCTAGCTAGGCTCTATATTCATTTTTTCCTTTTTTTGTGGCTAACTGTGTATGTACTCATCTTCACTATAAATATATTACTTCTGTGTTGTTCTATATGTTTTCTAGAAAAATGAAGAGGTAGAATTAGAGGAAGTGAACACGCAAAATGCGGTCGGTATTCGCAGGCCTGTGGTTTCGTCTGACAATGAAGGAAGAGATATTGTTTCTGTGAATCAAATTATTAACAAACGTAAGCTTCTTTATAAATATCTATACTACTTTATATTGAACTGGAACAAGTTAGATTATTATTGAGTTAAAAATTTATTTATTTTTCATGTTGACTGTATAGCTCCAGAAAAGAGACAACGGGCTCCATCGGCCTACAACAGCTTTATCAGGTGAAGTAATTAAGTCCAAATAACTCATTTAATATTTTTATTATGTTGGTAATTTCCATGTTATATAATGTTAATTAATGTGAAGCAGAGAAGAGATCAAGAGGCTGAAGGCTGAAAATCCAAACATGGCTCACAAGGAAGCGTTCAGTGCTGCTGCAAAAAATGTAAGTTTTGGAACAAATAATATAATAAACAAGGCCAAAGCTCTACATATATATATAAATATAGAGAGAGAGAGAGAGAGAGAGAGAGAGTGAGAGAGAGGGAGAGAGATCTAGCTTTGTTTTACAACGAGGAGCTAATTATTATAGTCTCAATATAATATATGTTTGAGTATATATCAGTGGGCCAATTTTCCTCCAATTGAGTGCAACGGAGATGATCAAGAGAGCTGTAGCAAGGGAAAGGAAAATGCGACATGGGACTCTCATGTTAATAAGGTAAATCCAATATATAATACATATAAAAAACTCGTTTTCTTAACCTTATATAAATATAAAGTATGTTTTATGATCGCTGGGAAAACATATAACTCATATATGAATAATATCTTAAAGAGTTAATATTCGAATACATCAATTTTTAAAGATTGGAGTCTAATTTCCTTATTAAAATTGATACAAGTGAATAACTTTATACACCTCATATATATAGCTTATATTATCTTCAAAATTCTACTACTTTTCTTATTGGTCACATGTTATATCTATATATATATACACACACACACATATATATATATATATATATTAAGGGGACATGTTGTATCATTTATGCACATCCAACATTAATAGCAAATACACTTAACGTTCCTTTGGCCATGACTTGACTAAGATCTAGGCGTAATCGAAACGTACACAACTATATACTCACAATTAAAAGCTCTAAAATGCTTAATTTCTCACAGCATTAAATTTTAGCTATATACACATGTATATATGTCCAAAACTTGGCACACCCTAATTTATTGTGGTTCAACCACTACAGATATGAGAAAATTTATTACTTGACAAGCATGACATTCAAATAGTATACCCTTTAACTCGCCCTATTGTGTTTGTGGTAATATAGGCCTCTAAAATAGGGTGCATGACTTTCTGTTGATAAAGTTTTCAGGTCCACGAAGAGGGCAAAGTTTTCCGTGAAAGACAAGGCCATGAAGACATTTTACATTTACGGGCAAATTGACACCCTTTTGCTGAATATTGAGGCTTGATACAAACTGTTTTCATGAGGGCCAGAATTGGGTTAATAAATCAATTGCTTCTTTGTTATAGTATAACTACTGTAGATGATCTAGGGAATTGGGTTGTATTGCAGTTTTCAGGCTGTACAAGTACTGTGAGCCACTACAAGATACTCTAGCTTTCAAAATGAAGTAGAATAATATTGGTATTATATGCACTTCCCTAAGAATATTTTTTTAGATTAATTAACTATCTATTTATTGGAAAATTAGTAAAATTTGCTTTATGATCAGTCTTGGAATAAAGGCTCAAATCATTTAAGGCCAAAAAATTCCGAGTATTGTCAGTAGATCAAGAACTTGTTACTAAGAAATAAAAAAAGTAGATTTGATTAAGTAGTGAAGAAAAAAACCAGTTTTGTTTTCTGTTTCTCAACACGCACAATAGTCATGCAGAAAATACTATTTCAATTATCACAGTCTAAGCTTTCACATGTTATAATGTAAAGCAAAATTAGGTTACAACAGAAAGCTCTCACATGCTATAGTAAAATTGTCCTAACTTTACGCGCTCTAGCTACATGATGGGTTGTGACACGTGGAGACTATAGATGATCATAACATGATATACATACATGTATATGTGTATATGTGTATATACGCACGCATAAAAGACCATGATGGTTGGGAGGGGTAGGGTAGGGTTAAGGCCTTACAAATTCAAATCCTGTGAGGGACAATTTTAGAGAATAAGGTACATAGAGTGCATTTCTACAAGAAAGAAAAGAAAAAAGAAAAAGACCCTGAGATTAAACAAATTTATTTACCATCACTCATTAATAAGATGGTAAAGTTGTCCCTTTCTTCAAATCAGTACCTTTCAGCATACAGCACCCCTTTTCTATTTATATGCCTACAAAGATAAGATGTATCTAGTTTCTAAACTGTAGCGCATTATTTCAGTACCTTGAGAGCTAATACATCTAGGATTGCATCTCCATGTACATATTTATATATATACATATATATTATATGCTACATCTAATCTTAATTATAAGTAGCTATAGCTAGCTAGCTAATCTCCACTCTCACCACACGGGCTTTTCCAATATCTCTTCTATATACGATCACTTCCAATACTGTCTCCTTTTTGCTAATATTCTTGGCACCCTTTGAATATATGATCTACCTGAAAATTGTGTACACAAGAGGACAAGATCTTTCGTGTTATTAATATAAATGGTGGGACCAATAAAATGATCGTACAACCAATCATCATTTGAATGATCGTAAAATTAATTGTAGTGATCAAAATTCAAAACTTGAGTTATATCTAAAGAAACTGTAAGAAGTAACTGTTAATTATGTAATTAAAATACGTTTGGAAACAGCAGCACTTTAGTTTATTAACTTGTATTTTACTCGGATATTCATTAATGTTGGTTAGAGGTTGATTTAAAATAAAAGAAAAGTCCGGTGGATTTATATTATATATATCTTACTCTCTAGCAAGGGCCTTGGAGGAATGACATGGAAATAATATGCATGGAAGAAGTCCTTATTCTCCTTCTGTAGCTCTCTCCAAACTGACAAAGATATGCAAGCAAATGAAGCCACAAAAGTCAAAATAATGAACAAAAGAGCATGAAAGACTAATAACTATACATACACATACATACATATATATTTATATATACACAAAAACAATATGATATATATTTTGTACACAAGATTGAGCTCATGGATCGAGGGAGATAAATCTAGAGAGAGAAAGATGATGACGGACCAGTAAGAGTAACGAGAGGGCGAATGCTTGCATGCACAGCTAGGGCTCTGACGCATTGCTCACGACTCATGTGAAGCAGCAAACATCTCTCAATAAGATGTTGGACCTGTTTTTAAACGAGAATTAATTTGCATGCAAACTTATAATTAGATAAGCAATATTATAACTTCTTTTTTTTTTTTACCATATAGAGAGATAGATACAGAATATAACTAGTACTAGTGACAATATAAGAGAATACTAAAATAATAAATCAAGGTTACCATTCTAATATAGCTGTGAGGATGGCAATGCAAACAAGGATGATATTGAAAGTGGCGATTATGGTACATTTCTCTCTCTCTCTCTCTGTCTCTCTCTTCCCTCTTCTTTAGAACTGGACAAAACGAAGCAAATGAAGGGCTGGGGTAAGAAAACAAAAGCCAAAAAAGAAAAGTGCAAAGATGAGGGAAATGATGAGGAATGAGGCATGAAAAAAATATATTTGAGGGCTTAAATAAGAACATAAGATGATCAAGCTAGGTAAGGAAATATTTATAACAAGAAGGAAGGTGGGAAAATATTGTTATCCAGAGATATCTAAGCGAAGGGCCAAAAAAGCACCAGAAATCCCACCGATAGATTCACCTCATCTCCAAAGAGATAAGAGAAAGGGATGGACTTTAATGATGATTACTAGCCGGCTTTTGGGTCCAACTCCAAAGCCCCCTAAAGGGCTAAAGCCACACCATAAATATTACAATACCTGCACACATTTTTTAAGTACCCAACATTGTGTGTATTTGTGGGTCCTGCATTCTTCAAGCCATATTTTTTTAACATTGATTGAACCTCTCAAATTGCAAATTAAATTATAATCTTAATTTTGAGAAATGATATTCTAAATTTGAAATTTGAAAGTTGAAAGATTGTTACAATTAGACATTAGTTATTGTTATGTCCCATAATGGTTACATAACACAAAATACACCCAAGATTTTTCCTTAGTTGATGACATAAATCGTAAATGTTTTCATTTTGACATTTTGGAACCCCTATTGTCATCTATTAGCATCATAAGTATTTGAATAATATTGTCAAATCCATAAATCTAAACGCCAAGATTTAAGTCTGGGATCCAATCTTTAAATAACGAAAAATTCAAGATACACTGGTGGAAATTCCTTCTTTAGGACACATACTCTAATTCATGACGGAATTACGGATTTCTGCACCTTCTCATCTTTCTTTTATTATTACAATTATAAATATAGATTGATTAATAGATCTAGTTGTTTAGTGGCCGTGTCAACTCGGTTAAGATGCATTAAGCTTAGTTAATCTCTGCATTTTTTTTCTAAAAAAAATCCCAAAATGAACAAATGGTTGTCCCTGATCTCAGGCTGCAAATTGAACGTATGGTGGTCCCTAATTCTTCGCTAAACGTTGCATATATACAGGCCCTTCTTTAATATATATATATATATATATATATATATATATATATATATATATATATATATATATATTTGGTAGTTTGGAAACTGGCAAAGCAGTGCCTAGTCTTTGATGAATATTAAATAATGACCTTTCGATTGAGGAGAATTTTTCAGTGTACAAACGTTGGCCACGTTTACATTGTATAAACTTGGTGTACTTGAATCTAGCTGATACCTTGAAGGGCACATATTATACCTTCAATTTGCTTATAATTTAATGGAAGGAAAACGATTTGGCTTAGCAACCACAGACATATTTCGGCAACTTTGAGGCCAACTTCCCTTTTTTTTTTTTTTGGCAAGGAAGCATTCACTAGTTTGTGTGACACCCGTTATTCTCCTAACGGGTATTGAGGTAATTAAATTAATTTTTAATGTATAAAAAAAAAATTGCTTCATTTAAATTTATTTTATAATATTTATTTTTATCTATTTTTAAATTTTCTAAAATTCTCCTATATTTATTTAGTATGATTACTAAAAAGCCTTAGAACTTCTAATAAATCTCAATAATGTCATATTGGCATTATGTGTGTTAAAGTCTTTAGATGAGACATAAGGATATCTTTTCCAACTACTCTTGACCCTCATTTTCTTTATTTCCTCCGTGACATGCTTCAACATGTCTCCTCTATAATTGTTTCTATCACTTCTCTTCAAAGACTTCATCTTTTCTTCCTTTCTCTTCCACGGTTCCCACACTCTTCTTCTTATTTCTTTGCTGAAGCAAAATACTTAGAGAACTTCTTCAAGGCAGCCATAAAAATCAGCCACCATCACCTCCATTTGAGCAAGAATTTCAGTCATACCGAAGTAAAGGAACCTGTTTTGAAGCCATTTCAAGCTTCCAACTAACCATAATCCGAGGTTAGAATCTTATGAACAAATTTAGTCTTTCATTTATAAATTTTCTTTTATACTAAAGGATTATTCAAATTTGCGTTCTTAAACCTAAGTATACGTTTGTTGCTATTTTGGAGCATATGTATGAAGTCTAAGTGTATATGCCCTAGACAGAAAATTTATATTGTTAAACTTTATAATACCTCTATGGGCAGTGGTTATTTCTTGAAATTCTAAGATTAAATTAAAATAAATTTTATGAATGTAGTTGTATGTTGTGCTTTAGTTTTAATTGTCCTTATGCACGCCTTAGGATCAAGGGAGTATGGAGCTAACGTTAATTGATTCCAGGATTAAGAGACTGTTGATAAGCTTAAAAGGTAGGGATTCTATTACTCATCTTTTGTGAGGTTTTTATAGAATTAAAATTGATTGTTTTGCCGCAATATATATATATCTATGTTGAACTGATATTATATGTGTATCACATATGAAACTATGACATGGACTCGTCTTGTATTGTACGGCGAGGAACATAATGAATTGACACATGTTATAAATTGAGAAGCATGGTTAGGAAAATTAACTCTATTAATAATGATTTAATATAGAGAAATTGTGAGACATGAAAAGGGCGACGGTTACGTCCTTGGGCATGAATACCCTAAAAGGTAAAGTAGGGGGAAGGCGATGACGCTTCCTTGGGTTGAAAGTCCCAGAACACACTGTACAGGAATTGATTTGGTGAGGACTCGGGGCTTGATGTCCCCTCACCGGAACACCCTTGGAATGTTTATAGGGTGATCAAGTGCGCCCATTTGGGTTTCGATGAGTTGAGTGATACTCAATTTAACATGGATACCTAGGAACAATGATGATTGGTAATATTTGTATAAATGTGTAATTATGACACTTGGTAATGATTAACTACGGTATCCATAAGATGTGATCATAATAAACCTCATAATCTGGAATATGATGTAACTTACTAACCATGCAGATTTTAATGTGGTAATGATAAAAACCTAAAGGTGAGTAATGGTTTTCTCTACTGAGCATAGTGTTGCTCATACCCTTATGTTTATATCTTTTCAGGACTCACTAAGTGTGAGGTGGCTACGAGAAATATAGTTGAGGAAGTGATGTAGCTATATTACATTGGGACTGCTTCAATTGTTGAGAATGTTCTTCATGATAATGTAAGCATCAATTGTTACTTTCTGTGACTGTATTACAATGTGTTGAGGGTTAAAATGATGATGACAACAGTTTATATTATTAAATTTAAGGTGCTACATTAAACTGTGGTTTATTTGTCGTTTATATTTTTATTTTTGAGTTGGGAGTTTTCATTTAAGTCCCGGGCAAATTTTATTTTAAGGTTTTACTTTTATTATTTATTTTTATTTTATCTCATTAAAAACTGTTAACCCCCACATAGGGGCGTTACAGAATTTTTGGTATCAGAGCCTAGGTTCGGTTAACCTAGGGAGTGTAGCACCACTTTAAAAAAATATATATTTTTGAGATGGTTTTGAAGCTGAATTTTCATTGTCATCATCAAAATGAACCTTCACATTGATTTATACAGTCTAGAAGGATGTAACATGGAAAGGCCATAGAATGAAAATATTAATAGTTATATGAGTACAATAATTATATAGAAGGAAAGTATTAATAGTTATGAGGGAATGATAATTATATGAAATGAGTTTATAAGTAGAATGCTTATGAGAGATTCGTATAATATTTGGATCTCTAAGCATATTTAATTCGTATAAACGATGAGAAATTCGTGTAGATACGAGGATTTAATAGCCTCTTGTCTCGTGAAAAACAATAAGAAATATAAGGCTTGATTTATTGATTTTAAAGTTTGACATAGATATGCCAAATTTTTCGTAATTGATTCAAACCTAAGTAATGATTATGTGTGGATTCGATGGAGCACATAAGTGTCAATGTCTTTTCTTAAAAGTTCTATTTATTTGAGGAATATGATATAAGTTGGGAACCTATGGTATTGAATCTTGAGAGAGATAAATGTTAGACTTTTGGTCTGTTGAGACTGTGTAAAGTCTAGAATGCATGAATCTCAAAATTGGAATATTTTGTTACGTACATTGTATTTAAGTGTATCAGTGAATTTTTTGGTTACCTAAGGTTTTGTTATATGAGGAAATTATATATTGTATAAGTAGAATTGTGGGGATTGTAGATGTTCTTAAGTAGTAACATCTAGTGTCTTTGTTCGTTGATATGGTCTACGTTGAAAGACGTAAATCGTATTGATTTCAAGGTTAGTCGCATTCTAAACCCTTGGTAGCAATGATGATGAATCCATTGATAGATGTTGAGTATTATGAATAACATATGGGTGTATGTATTGTTCAATAAGATTTTGATTAAAACAAAATTATTTGAGTTGCTGGATCATTCAGGAAGATCCTTGTTGTCGTTAAATTAGATTTGTTGTTTATAGTTAACTTTATCTATAGTGGACTTTGAATTGGGTTTAAAATTTATACAAATTGGTTTTCAATTTTATGTTTGTTATTTAACTCGTTCCAAATGTGTTAAGGCCCGAAACAACCTGACAATTTTCAACTTAGAACATTTGGACCTAGTTTAAATCTTAAATCAGTTTGATTCACACTGTCTCTCCCACGTGGTCTCTATACGTGTCATATACAGTGGTTTAATCATTGTTTACATATACGTTTACTGTGCATAGGAGCTTATTTCTCCGAGTTTATTTTTTCTCTCTTAATTTGTTATTTTCTCTCTAAATCGCAAATCCTCTTCTTTTTCATTAAAAATTCTTCTTTTTCTCTAAAAGAAGAAGGAATTCTAGGATTCTGCAATTTACTATCTTAATTTTTCCTTTCTATTTACTCTTCTTTCATCTCATCATGGACCCAAAGTACCAACACCTGAGAAAGTATTTCCCATCACTCTCCCAAAAGATTCTTAGAAAGAAATACAAGGCTAGAATTACTCGGTTGTGGATTCTTATGCGTTTTGGCATCCCTTGTGATGTGAGAATGTTAATAGAGGGGAAAATCCGTCCGAGTGACTTTAGTCAAGATGTCGGTTTACCAGGAACAGGTACCAGTCGTAGTGCAATGAAAAGAAGAGCTCGTGCCATCGTGATCACTTGTAACAAATGTGGAAGACAAAATTGTAACGGTAAATGTACTTCACCTGGTTATATGTCTACGAATAGAGAGGATAAAATAAGGTTTTGTAGGGATGGACTTTCAAAGGAGAACTTGGATAGCATCCATCCTCCTCTCCACGGTCACCCTAGTGGATATGTTCAATGAGCTATTTTTAAACTCTGGCCTAAATTTTATACAGAAAGACAACGCCTCAGGAATATGGTATTTCTAGATCCTGTTTGCCAAGCCATAAGAAAACTGGATGGGAAATAAGTCATCGCTCTATAAAGGTTATTTAGTCTTTACTTATTTGAAGCAGTTTTAGCTGATGTTCAACAGTTTGTGTTTTTCTTTTACTCAGAATATTTGCTTTTGTGTTTGAAATAATTGTGATTATTAGATTGATACAGTAAGTGTTAATATCTTATTTAATTTATGATTTTCTTAAATATATATATAATAAAATATATTATCTTATCAGACACGTTACATACGGTACAGTAATATGTTTGAATTTTGAAAAGCTTATCCAGATATTTCAAGATTTGTGTCTCAAATTTCAAAAGTTCTACAGTATTTGTCGTTTATATTAAATTTCTAGACTTGGTGTATATTTGTCAAAAAGTCTACAGTTGTGTCATGAGGGTCTTCTGTCAAATTGTTCTCAATTGTCAAAAGTTATACAATTAGAGTCTAATCTTTTTCAAAAAGTGAATCAGATTTTCTGTAAACTATCAATCACCTTATCTTACTTTCTTATCCGCACAAGATTTTGTTTAAATCTTTGGATTACCTTTTCATTACCTACTCGTCTATCTCTTTAGCCCTTTTTGTATATTTCTCATCTTTAAAAACTCATGTAGAACCCGAAGTCTAAGTGGAGCAGACATTAAGCAACCACTTCTATAAACCAAATATGTCTACCTCCCAGTCCACGAAGAAAATAAAGAATGTCTGTGTCTTTTGTGGTTCCAGCCTTGGAAAAGATAAAGCTTATTTAGAAGCTGCAAATCACTTAGGGCAAGTCCTAGCACGCAAGAAGATTAACATAATCTATGGGGGTGGTAGTATAAAAATGATGGTAAATATGGCACTAGCAGCTAGGTCTAGCGACGCTACTGATGTAAGAATTTGGCCTCATATTCCAGTTGAAGGAAACCTTTGTAAGGAAACCATAGGTAAGGGAGAAGGAGTCAGGAGTATCCCTAAAAATTTTAAAGACATAATCTATAATTCCGATGCTTTTATAGCATTACCTGGTGGTCTAGGTACTCTTGAGGAAATATTTATAGTTGCTTGTGGGCAATTGTTGGGCTTTTATTCCAAACCTTTGGGACTGCTGAACGTAAAGGGTTTTTATGACGGTCTTTTGAAATTTCTAGATTACGCTGTGGAAGAAAACATCACTACAGAAACGGAGAGACAAATCTTTGTCACTGCTTCAACAGCTGAGGAATTGATAGATAAAATGCAAATCGTACATCCAGAATCCGACACTGCAACATCCAAGCTTGAATGGGAAAGGGAAAGCCGGGAGCGGCCAATTGATTTGAATCTCCATCTGTAATCTTTTTGTTTTATCTTTGGCATGTAGGCATGTGTGTCCGTATTTCGTGTGTTACGAATAACCGTTTGCCTTGTATTCTGTGTTTCTTGTGGTACGTCGTTGTTAAATCTTTTAGATTCATTGAGCCTAATGCCGGGATGGCTGGATACGGAGTACTTGATGCTCTCGAAACGCATCCTTCTTAAGGTCCGATCTTTTGTTTATCGATGTTTTTGTATCCTATAAGCATGCATGATATGGATAGCTGGTATACGGAGTGCCTTGTACTCTCGAAACATATCCGTATTATGTTTGTAATGTGTAATATTCTGTTAATATTATGTGGAAGTACCAGAGTCAGTTATGGGGATATTCCATATGAAATATGAGTATATTATTTGGGTTGAATGTTTGTGTCATGAGGATAGCTGTTTAATGAAAAATATGTCGGGTTTGTCTGCAACTCTGAGATTCCGTTTAATATCTCTATGAATAAGTTTAATGTATGGTTTTGAATATAAGTGTTTGTGATATATGTTTTATGATTATGTTTTAGTTTATTAGTTGAGGTATGAAATCAAATCTATTTGACTTTTCCTTACTCAAAAAGGAAAAGGAACCTAAAGATGAAGTATATAAAATTTCTCTGGCAATCTCCTTAAATGTGATTGTAAATCACAGTCCATGGACAATGAAGGACTGGAATCATGGTATGGTCAATATGTATGCCTGATCAGATTCTTAGACTATTATACGGTGTTATAAGTTGAAACTTGTCAGAAATATTCTCATTGAGGGATTTAGGAGTAAGATTTATTATGCAAGTAAATAAGTGGAGATACGATAACTTAAATTTGGAGGACAAACAACATTAACGGTTTAGACTCAGAATTGGAATCATAGTGGAATCATAATTTTTACTAGTATTGCTAGAATTGAAATTTCGAGGACGAAATTTCTTTAAGGGGGGTAGAGCTGTGACACCCGTTATTCTCCTAACGGGTATTGAGGTAATTAAATTAATTTTTAATGTATAAAAAAAAAATTGCTTCATTTAAATTTATTTTATAATATTTATTTTTATCTATTTTTAAATTTTCTAAAATTCTCCTATATTTATTTAGTATGATTACTAAAAAGCCTTAGAACTTCTAATAAATCTCAATAATGTCATATTGGCATTATGTGTGTTAAAGTCTTTAGATGAGACATAAGGATATCTTTTCCAACTACTCTTGACCCTCATTTTCTTTATTTCCTCCGTGACATGCTTCAACATGTCTCCTCTATAATTGTTTCTATCACTTCTCTTCAAAGACTTCATCTTTTCTTCCTTTCTCTTCCACGGTTCCCACACTCTTCTTCTTATTTCTTTGCTGAAGCAAAATACTTAGAGAACTTCTTCAAGGCAGCCATAAAAATCAGCCACCATCACCTCCATTTGAGCAAGAATTTCAGTCATACCGAAGTAAAGGAACCTGTTTTGAAGCCATTTCAAGCTTCCAACTAACCATAATCCGAGGTTAGAATCTTATGAACAAATTTAGTCTTTCATTTATAAATTTTCTTTTATACTAAAGGATTATTCAAATTTGCGTTCTTAAACCTAAGTATACGTTTGTTGCTATTTTGGAGCATATGTATGAAGTCTAAGTGTATATGCCCTAGACAGAAAATTTATATTGTTAAACTTTATAATACCTCTATGGGCAGTGGTTATTTCTTGAAATTCTAAGATTAAATTAAAATAAATTTTATGAATGTAGTTGTATGTTGTGCTTTAGTTTTAATTGTCCTTATGCACGCCTTAGGATCAAGGGAGTATGGAGCTAACGTTAATTGATTCCAGGATTAAGAGACTGTTGATAAGCTTAAAAGGTAGGGATTCTATTACTCATCTTTTGTGAGGTTTTTATAGAATTAAAATTGATTGTTTTGCCGCAATATATATATATCTATGTTGAACTGATATTATATGTGTATCACATATGAAACTATGACATGGACTCGTCTTGTATTGTACGGCGAGGAACATAATGAATTGACACATGTTATAAATTGAGAAGCATGGTTAGGAAAATTAACTCTATTAATAATGATTTAATATAGAGAAATTGTGAGACATGAAAAGGGCGACGGTTACGTCCTTGGGCATGAATACCCTAAAAGGTAAAGTAGGGGGAAGGCGATGACGCTTCCTTGGGTTGAAAGTCCCAGAACACACTGTACAGGAATTGATTTGGTGAGGACTCGGGGCTTGATGTCCCCTCACCGGAACACCCTTGGAATGTTTATAGGGTGATCAAGTGCGCCCATTTGGGTTTCGATGAGTTGAGTGATACTCAATTTAACATGGATACCTAGGAACAATGATGATTGGTAATATTTGTATAAATGTGTAATTATGACACTTGGTAATGATTAACTACGGTATCCATAAGATGTGATCATAATAAACCTCATAATCTGGAATATGATGTAACTTACTAACCATGCAGATTTTAATGTGGTAATGATAAAAACCTAAAGGTGAGTAATGGTTTTCTCTACTGAGCATAGTGTTGCTCATACCCTTATGTTTATATCTTTTCAGGACTCACTAAGTGTGAGGTGGCTACGAGAAATATAGTTGAGGAAGTGATGTAGCTATATTACATTGGGACTGCTTCAATTGTTGAGAATGTTCTTCATGATAATGTAAGCATCAATTGTTACTTTCTGTGACTGTATTACAATGTGTTGAGGGTTAAAATGATGATGACAACAGTTTATATTATTAAATTTAAGGTGCTACATTAAACTGTGGTTTATTTGTCGTTTATATTTTTATTTTTGAGTTGGGAGTTTTCATTTAAGTCCCGGGCAAATTTTATTTTAAGGTTTTACTTTTATTATTTATTTTTATTTTATCTCATTAAAAACTGTTAACCCCCACATAGGGGCGTTACAAGTTTGAGGCCAACTTTAGGTAAGCAAATTTAGCCACAAGATATTTACAAATTACCACCTTTAATTCAATCCGTCAATCGAATGCTTTTCTACTTGTGGCTTGAATAATTCAAAACATAAATAATTAAGCACCACAAAAGTACCCCTCTCTCTTTCAAAGAAAAAAAAAAGTGTTACCCCTTTTCAAATCTTACCTTAATTTGAGAAACATGAGAACAAGGCCAAGGGCCAGGGAGTTTAATGATATCAAAACCAAAAAAAAAAAAAAAAATCAATAGGTGTGACCTGCAATATAGTGCTCATGAAACGTTGTTAATGTATACGTTCTATTCAAGGTAAAAATCTCCAACAGTTTTGTAGGACAACCAAAAATATTATTGCCTAATTTATATCACAATAAGAACTTTGAAAAACTGTGATTAAGAGTAAAACTTTTAAATTGAAAACGGTATCATGTAATAGCTTTACACTATAGTTCATTTTTTCTGATCAGTGTAACATGTGAAAGCGTCACACTGTGCCAAACAAAAATCTTGGTTAAAATAAATTTTGCTAAACATCAATTTCTCAGTGGCTGTCCATTATAATCAGCCAATAGCTCTTCTTCTTCTTTTCTTCCCCAAAATGAATGGACTGAAGAAAAGTGGGGCAACCACAAATTCCATTGAAGAAATAACAATAACAACAAAAAAAGTGGTGTCTTTTTTCCTCTAATCCATTATATTATGCCAATTAAAATGCCTAATTGTTTTGACTAGACCGCGTGGACGGTTTGCAGTTTCCATGTACTTGATGATTACTCAAAAAAGGGAAAACACTTGTTCCTTAGCCAAATAATACAAAGATAGGAAGCTTAGACAAGTGACTCAAATAAAATCTAGCTCAAGGTTCACATTTTACACATTTTCTTAACTTGATGTCAATATGTTGGATTTCGACCATGGTAGTGGGGTCATATTTATGCCTCTAAAGGTAGAGGATTTCTTCAAAATTTAGCAGCGATTTCGGTATATTTTACCAAGTGCGAATAAATCATTGACGAATTAGCGATATGATATATATAAATATCCGTTCCAAATTTATAATTTTCTCATGGATTAACTTTTTTAGTGGAGCTAGTATACCAAGTTTGCTATCAAGAACAATTATTGTAGCCTTGTCGAGATTGTAGTTTCAACTACACAGTTTCAACCATAAACAATATAAAGCTCTCACATGTTACTATGTAAACTAAAAGCTTATTAAAATGTTAAAGCTTTCGCATATTACAATATGCGATTTCAACTACACCATTTCAACTCTTCCCCCGTATACCACAGTGATTCTCTCTTTTTATCAGTTCTAGTCACTTATCTCTGATCCATAAGCTAACTCAAGTGGGTCTCAGACATGTGCAACGAAACTGCCATACAAACATTTTTATGTGATTTTGCGTGCAAAAGATGGAGAGATTAGCGTCGTTCTGTCTAAGTGGTTCAAAAGGATTCTCAACGGGGTCAAAACCGATCAAAACTCAATTCAACATGTATTTGGAAAGTTGATTAAAACTAATTGGTTCTAATTAATACAGTGTAAAACTTTCGACAGCTACAATAAAAATTAAAAAATTATTATAGTATAAAATTCTCATGTATTACAATTTTTAAACTTAAAAATTTAGTTCGTTGTCAAACATCCTGCCAATAAGCATGTTACGCCCCAGAGTACGGGAGGTGACGTGGCGGATTATTTAAGTTAATTAAAAGAGAATTTAATTAAAATCCAGAGTTTAAGGGGTTTGAATTAAGTATAAAGTGTGGGATTCATTAAAACACTTTGTAAAAAGTTCATATACATTAGGCAATTGAAATCATTAAACGAATAATAATTAAAACAATAAAGCCGCGAATATGGGTCCCACAGACCCACAACTTGTGCACACACATGGTACTGACAATATCATAAATACAATCATAGTCCAGGATACAAATAGAGTTAAATCTTACATGACTTGATTAAATAATACAAAATATAAATCAATCATCCTATTGCTCCTGAGTTCGGTCCGAAGAATCCTCTCCAAACCTAAATGGGAAACCACCTAGAGGGGAAAATTTAAAACAAATAAAACGTGAGCGAAGGCTCAGTAGGACTATGTTTTATAAAATAATTTAATTTAAAGGAACATTTCATGATTCAGGAATTATTTAAAAGAAACCTTAAATAAATAGATAGATAAATAAATAAACAATTTTAAGTAAAACTATTCTTACCCAGAATAGTTTACGTAGATAACCAGAAATATCATTTTCTTTTTCCTAAGCAAACCATAGTATCACCACCGTAGTGGCCCAGCTGGGTTTCGGGACCTGCCCCCAAGGTCGATCGCTACACGACCCGATCTCTGATATGGCATCATGCCTATGTGTTTATTATCATCATTCAAAACCTAATTACCGAGTGTTGTCATTTACATTTATTATGAAGTTCATTTCAGATCACGGTATATTAAAATATAACCGATAAATTTATTTTCAAACAACCGTTGAAAACATTTTAATAGAAACCCTTTTCAAAGCCAAATCATTTCAAAACCAGGCTACCAAAAAAATGAGGTAGAAGTCCTACCTCAATACTCGTGCCGGTGCCCCACACCGTAATCCCGGTCCGCTATACGTTAGCTCCGCGGAACCACAAACGATCCTAGATACAAACTAAGTCGATCAATATCTAGTTCGAGACATTCTATATTACTAAACCATTTCATGATGTCCTAGTGTGCTATTTGTACCTTTAAAATCATTCTATAAGGTTGGAATTTAAATCATGGTTCAAAACAGTAAAAACGGGTAAAAATCATAAAATTTCCTATGCCTCAGTCGGCCTGCCGGACTCCCTGCTTCGGTTGGCTGAACTGTACAGTTCGGCCTGCCGGAAGCCAGGTCCGGTCGGCCGATCATTTTCCTAGGTTCGGCCTGCCGGATGGAAGAACACCGGCCTGCCGATCCCTTGTCCGGCCTATCGAACACGCAGTTCGGCCTGCCGAACTGGGAAAACCCAAAAATTCCAGCCACGGGTTTCGATTTCTCCAAAACCCAAATCTTGATTCTAACCTGTTTTTCTCAAATCTCAGGCATGGAAAACATTCATAGATGATAGAAAAACATATTTAGACACTTTAAAACTCATTTAAACAAGATTCAAACACAAAAATCCTGAAAATTCAAAAATAGGAAAAATTGAGGAAAAATGAAAAATCTTGAATCCAATTCGTCTTTCTTCAATCTAAGCTTAGATTCTAGTTGTTCTAAGTTCATTTAACTCAAATCCAAGGTTTTCTAGGCTTAAACAAACCAAGATTTCAAAATTGCACAAAATTGAAAATTTTGGAAAAAGTTTAGAAATTTCAAAACTAACCTCGAATCGAAGCTTCAATCCGCGTTCTCGGTTGCTAAATCACGTCCCCGAGCTTCCTCCTTGCTAACCCGAAGCTTGGATTCGAATTTGGTTTCAAAAATTTTGAGAGAGATAGAGAGAGAGGGGTTGCCGAGAGATATCAAGAGAGAGTGAAATCGGGAGAGTGAGGAGAGAGGAGGAAGAAAGAGAATAAATAGAGAAAAACGGTGGGCGGTTTTACTGTGCGAAAACCATGTGCCGCCCACGGTTTTGTAAAACGGAGTATTTCTAACATTTTACAAATTGTTGTGTTTTAAAACTCAAAACATTATTTTAAAACAATATGAAATTATTTGAATTCATCAAATTAACAAAACAACCAAAAATTCAAAATCCAACCCAATAATCAAATTAATGTTAAAACATTAATTATGGCACACTAATTCATCATTTACATTACATTAACATTAAATAAATTTCGGGGCGTTATAAAGCATTTACAGAAAATTGATCAGTCTTCCATTGAAGAAAGGTATGGTATGATGCTTATTATTTGTTGTTTTTGGTAAATTCAGTTTGGTGTCTGTGCTAATTTTTTTCCCACTCTAAATGATAGTTATAATGTCTCTTACAGGGTTCCAAAGGCATTTATTATCAACTTCAATAATCAAACTTCCCACCCTCCACGACTTAGGTATTGTTTTTCATCAATTCTTTAATATAGTCGGATTAATTTTCTTGTCCTGAAATAGATTGGGGTCAGTTTTGATTTTAATATTCGGATAAATTTAGTCTAAGGCTTGAGCACTATTTTGAGATTAGCCTCCAATCATGAGTGCCAGGGGTGGCTTATATATATAAGGGTTTATAAGAATAGTTGAAACTGCATAGTTGAAACCGCGTATTCTAACATGTAAACCTTTATAGAGTGGCAAACTTTTGTTTTACTTTATAGCATTCGAAAACTTTTCATAAATGCCGGGGAATTTTTTCATACATTGTAGTAATTTTTTCTACATGCAACACAAGGAAATTTTCATAAATACCATGTTTCAAAACTTATTGTTTATAAAGTCATGTCTATGTTTAAATGCGACACAGTTTAAACAACTATTATAAATAATAATATAGTAAAACATTTTTAAGTGTAATATGAATAAATATATTTTTTAAAAGTATGGCATAATGTGTAATTTTTTCTAGAAAAAAAAAATAAGGTCTTTCGCTGATGGGGTTTCTTATGTGTAAGGCTCGGTTTCTGATTATTAAATCTAGTCAAAATTATTTTTTAGATAAAAAATAAATACTTGTTACTTTTATGAGCTTTACATTATCTAGTAACCACAGTATGATTTTAATTATATTTACCAAACATCCAATTAAATACTTCTCGAAAAAATCTAAAAAAAAAGGGGAGAAAACTGAAGAATAATCGATGCTTAATATGATGATGCGGTGCAAGGCATGTGAATTGAATATTGAAATGGTCGACCAACGTGTTAAGCGCATGTGAAAGTCTGGAAGTCCATCCAAACACGGCTTTTTGACAAAACCCTCCACTAAGGTTTGTATTATGCAAACTTTCACGGGTCAGTGAAAGCCCAAGTTCCCAGGACATTTCACTATTACACAATATGACTAAAATCGTAAGATTGAAATTCTATGACATATCACTATTACATAATATGATTAATAGCTTGTTTGATAAAAGATGATCTTAATAATTATCTCAGTTGTAAATAATATAAAGCTTTTACATGCTGCAATAAAAAAAAATTATTACAGTGTAAAGCTTTTATATGCTATAATAAAAATAGTTTTAACCAATAATTTTAACGAGAATGTCAAACACTTTATAAAATTTTAAAATTAAAATTCTATGATAAGAACTATTCAAGTTTGGCATGCAGCCAAAACTCTCTAGATGTATGATATCTTTCGATCCAAGAAAGAAACTACTTTTTTTTGTTCTTATCCTTTTGCAGTACCGTCCAGTTTCAATTGTCTCCTTGTCAATTATAATATCAATATTTTCCTTTTTGTAGGGAAGATTAGCACTAAACATGGATTAGCATTTAAGCAAATGGGTGTGGACAGTGCTAATTTGATCATGGTCATGGCCAAACTTTTGCACTGCAAAACATAAGGGTCTTTCATAATTTGGCTCAACCACATCAATTGGTTGGGATTTTATTATGTTTCTAGATTTACCAAATTTAAAATATAAATTGTGAATTGTGATTTGTGACTTGTGAGGCACGAGCCTTCTGCTTAATATAATATATATATTAAATTTACTTTTATGTAAATTAATGCTTTTAGGCATTAGCAATTTTATTTGGCACTATTAGCTTTAAGTTAATTTACATCACCTAACGTGATAATTTTAGACTTGTCCACTATTGTAACATTTTGTAAGTGGATTGAAAGAATTTTGTAGCAATATTAGTATTGTTCTTAGCATTTTTCTTAGTGATCAAAGTTGTAATTTTTTTTTTCTTTTAAATTGTTGGGTGAAGATAAAAGAGGGCAATTAGTTCATGCTTCAAACTCATATTTTGTACAGAAGAAAATAAAGGCTCCGTTTGGATTGAGGTGCTTTAAACAATTTTTTCCAAATTGTAAAAACCAAAATCAATAAAATGTATAGTTTAAATTGTTATTTGAACTGGCATAAAAAAAATACACTAAATATGATATAAAATTTGAATAATGTGTTTGGATGCGTCTTGAAAACAAAAATTTTAGATAAGAAAATGCAAAAAAAAGCATAAAATTGTAACAAGAAAGGATTACACTTTGCAAAATGAGTTCAAATTGGAATTGATTCTAAATCAGCTGATTTAATCAACTTTTTCAATCTTGATTTAGTCTTATTTTCATCTCCCAAATGGCCATTTAATTTATATTTTCCATTCAAATTGTCTCAAGAGTTATAGGAACAAAAGAATGAAATTCAAATTATTTTTAAGAAACAGCATCTCAATACGTCTATACAACTTATGGATCCATATATTCTGATCATGGCGATAGGACTAACTCAAACTTACTATAGAAAATAAACATCTTTGCTTCCAACAAATAAAAAATGGTTCCAACAAATGGAACTTGGAAGTTATAAGTTGATAAATTATTATTTTTTCTTCTCTTTAAAGAGAGGAGAAAAAAAAAGAAAAAGAAGAGATTTATCCTTTCTTCTATGCTGCCAGCCAAAGAAGATTATATGTTTGAAAGTGTGGTAGAAATCGTTATTTAGAATCATTTTTATTATAGCATGAGAGCTTTATACTATAACATTTTTTTTAATATTATAGTATATGAGAGCTTTATACTATTTATAACTAAAAAAGTGATAAAAACTGCTACAGTAAAAACTTTATACTATTTATAATTAAAAAAATAGTAAAAATTGCAGTTCCCACCACTCATCTAAACAACCTATAAGTTCATTTTGGTTTAAGTACACGGTTGTAATTTATGATGCTTCTTCACTTTTCTTATATTTTAAACATAGAAGATTATTGATTAATTCAGACTGTGGTATTGGACAGCTGGAGTTGGATCAATGTGGTGCTTGATTATCTGGTTCACACATTGGAATCAGTGCAGGCACTGGTCACCCCAACATGTTGATAACCATATATGCCTCACACACATATTTATATATATATATATATATATATATATATATATTTATCTTCTTTGGTTAGGAATTGGAATTGATTATAGGTATGTATTAGAATACGATGAGGTTTATGTTAGTGTGGCCGGTCCGTTGCATCTAATTCCGTGAATGAAGGCCAGAGCTCGCCTGTGTTTGTTTCCAAAATTACCCGCCAACAAAAGTGGGCCCAGTTGGGCTGGGGCCCATGTGGTGCAGTCAGCCCATGACTCAACCCCCATCCAGACTTACTCTTTTTCCCGCTTTTATATTTAATCCTCTCTGAACCATTCATTCATACTCGACCGTACCCACCACCTAAGCATCTCTTCATAATTAACCTTTACTCCCCTATTTTTATTAATATTTATTTATTGTAATTATCGACAGGTGAAAAAAAAAAATATATATATATATAACTAATGGAGAACTCATCTAAATAAAGGTCATGGAAAACGCCTTGATTTGACAATTATTTCTCTTAATTTTTCATATTATGTATGGATATAAATTTTTGGTGAAATTTAAAGAGTTTTTTATCTTCTTTTTTTGCAAAATTATTATTTGAATTAGAGAAAAGACACGGTTTTTTGAATCAAAATTGTTTACTTTTAAAACAAAAGTCTAGCAAAATTTCAAAACTAAATCACCAAACCAAAAATCTTTGGACAGACAGCCGAAACCAAAGGGTATTTAATTTTGACAATGGAGTCAATTAATTTGAAACAAAAATGAATTAAATATTCCAAGAATATGTTATTTAATTTTCAAAATTTGTTGGTGGAAGAATAATTAGACATTAGAAAAATTAAAAATAGGTTGGTGGGGATAATAACTAAGCGGAATTCTAGAGAAACTGTTCCCTCTTTCCATTGCCAATCAAGACATATAATCATTTAGGGCCTGTTTATTTCAATACTTGAATTACAATTTGAATCATTTTACTATAATATTTTCTCTTATAAAAATTTAAATCTTTATTCAAATATTTTATTTAAATATTTAAACCAAACGCCCTTATTATTGCATTATTATCTATATTCAGGTCACAATATTTATCTTTGCCATTGCCACTACTTTCTATTTTGTAATTATTATCATTTTTCTTTTTTATTTGTTGGGACGGGAGAAAAAAGGCAAGAAAATGATAAAAAGACAAAACAAAAGAAAAAGCAAAAAAAAGAAAGAAAGAAGAGAAGGAACGGCGATCAGTTTGCGTAACCATGCCACACCACACTACACCACCCACCGATTTTATTCATTTCATACTCGCTAATAATTTGCCCACTCTCTCTCTCTCTCTCTCCCACTCTCACCGCACCTCTTCCTCCCACCTCTTACCATTCTCTCCTTTTCCTTCTTGTTTCCCATTAAATTCCTTCTTATTCTCCTTCTTCTGTTACCCATTTCCAGTTTTTTTTTTTTTTTTTTTCCTTTTCTCTCTCCATCTATTTATATTTTTAGCTAAACCCACAAAAGGAAAAAAGAGAGATTTTTTTTTCCCTGGCATTTTAGTGGTGGTGGGTAAGCTTGGATCGCTGTGACGGAAGGTCCTAGATGATCGGTACCTCTTTCCTTATCTACAAAGCATTGTAATTTTCGAGGTACCTTTTGTTAAAAAAAAAAGTTTTTTGTTGCTATTGTCTGTTATCGTCTTCTACGAAAGGTGTTTCTTTTGGTGTCTGGGTTTTGATTTTTGGAGTTGGCATGGGATTTCAGGATCTGGGTTGGAGCTTGATTTTCTTTTGATTGAATCTAAAGGGCTCCTTACTTTGAGGTAATTTCTAATGTTTTCTCTTCTTTTTTTATTTATTTTTTATGTTTTAAATAAATTGTGGGATTATTTTGGGAAAGATTCTATATCTGGCAGAGATAGAAAGGAATCTTGGATGAGAGGAGGCGAGGTTTGCGTTCTATGAAGGTTTTTTTTTTTTAAAACAAAAGAATTTTTTTTGGTTACCTTCTGAAATAGCTATTATTTTTTATTACTATTATTGAAACCTGATCAAACTGGATGTTTTTCTTCCTGGGCTTCTTTTCTTATACCCGGAAATCCATTTGTTTTGAGAATTTTTCAGTGACTCCCTTCATGTTTGGCTTTGCGTTCATGTAAATGGATTTGTTCAACCTTCGGGGTATTTCTTTTTTTTTTTTTTTCCATCAAATTTTCTTACTTTCTGAATTAGCTGTCTATTATGCTTGGTTTTGCATCTATTTTCTGTGGTCAAAGAATTATATGCGTATTGGTTTTATTGACTTGGCATAATTTTTTATTTTTATTTTTTGTGGTTTTAATTAGTTAGACCAACTATTTTTAGAGCAAAACAACTTTCTGGTTTGCAACGCCTGATTTCCTATGTCTGTTTTTGAAGCGTAATTATATTTTTTTTGTCTATGCCCTGTGGTGGTCTTTTATTGTTTAGTTTCAGATTACTTTTAAGTTTCATAACTGATGTAAAAATTGAAAACTTTTTTTTTTTTTTTTTTTTTGAACAGTTTAGAAAATTGGAACTTGTGCGTGTCTTGATGTAGGTAAGTAACAATCATTGAAGTTTCAGGATTTTTGGATTTATAAATCACTTGAGAAAGAAAAGATTGAGACTTGTGTGTTGTATCTTTATGCTTTATGCTTAGGCAAAAATCTTGTGTTTTCACGTGGATTGATTTGCATAATTTCTAGTTTTGCACTACATAAACATTTGGAAAAATAAGGACTAGTCATTGTGTGCTGTTATGGTTATAGAAATTCCTATTATTAATTTTAGTTTGGAACTGTATAAACATTTCAGGATGAACACACTTATAAAAGAGAAAACTAGTATGAATGGAATAACAATGCGGAGTACCTGCATTTTTTTCATCTTGGCACCAACAATATCATATTGGGATTGACAAACTTTGTTTCCTCAATGTGTGTGTCTTTTGGATAAGTTTGACTCTGTACCTATTTAATGGTCAGAAACCTGATCGTGATTGCGGCAGAACTTTTAGTAGACGAGCCTCTTCCCGTTGAATATTTGATTGATTTTTTCTCATCTTATCTTGCAGGTGGATACATCTGGTTTACTTGAATTATATGCTTTAACGGTAACATAAGTTGAGGCGGATTATTTTGTCTTCTAGAAAAATGTTGGGAGGAAACAATGGTAACACGGTGCTTCCTATGTTCCTCGATGAAAACCGTTTCCCTTATCAAACTAATGCTTCCAATCAGCTGCAGCTGTTCGGAAATGGTGAGTTCCATTTAGCCTTTGCAATGTGATTCAAATGTTTTATTAATTCTGTTTGTTTTATGTTGGTGTTTAGTTAGGTATCATATGATTCTTCTTTGAATGATACTATGACATTCTCTTTGATGTAGATTGTAAAGGCTACAAATTAGTGATGTAAGCTTACTACTTTTAGATTGTCCTATCCCTTTGGAGTAAAAACCTAACTGATGAAATGCCAGGAAGAGGTGTTGAAATTTCTTCTCTCTCTCTCTGTGGATTGAAAATTCCCACTTGCTTATCTATTTTTTTCATTACTACACCAGCACATTGTTCGACATTTTACTCCCCTTTATTATTTAGTAGATTGCATGTATTGGTCTATGTTGTGATCTGCTCCATTTCTCTTGGGGTGTTGTCACTTTGTCAAATTCTTGTTTTTTCCAACATGTTCTCTTGCATTATTTGTAGCTAGATTTGACTCAAGAGTTTTACATATTTGCATTCATGTTGCAGTTCCAAATGGGTGCGGTGTTGATCCAGTAAATTACTTTGGAAATGAGCATATTATTCCAATGCTTCGGCCTAATAAACGAAGCAGGGAAACGGATGATATCTCAAGGCAGCAGAAGATTCAGATTTCCCTGAATTATAATGTCTGTCAAGATGAAGCTGATCGCTCGGCCAGCATTCCTAAACCAAATCCAGTTTCAACAGGTTTAAGGTTATCATACGATGATGATGAGCGCAACTCATCTGTTACTTCCGCAAGTGGAAGCATGACAGCAGCACCTTCAATTATCTACTCCCTTGGCGACAATGTAAGAACCGAACTCGATCAGCAGAAAGAAGAATTGGATCAGTATATGAAAATTCAGGTAATAATACTCTTCGAGCACACTTGGAACATGTTTTCCTGAGTCTTGTGTGTCTATGTTCCAACTTGGTGACTTGGTGTGCGCTATGGTTTGGTATCCTAGTTTCTGCATTTTAAAATGTATCTTTCCTCAATCTTAAAACAGGAGGAACACCTGGCAAAGGGAGTAAGGGACATGAGGCAAAGACATATTGCTGCTTTCCTTACCGTTATAGACAAGGGTGTCAGCAAGAAACTCCGGGAGAAAGACGTTGAAATTGAGAACATGAACCGGAAGAACAAGGAGCTGGTTGATAGAATAAAGCAGTTGGCCATGGAAGCTCAGAGTTGGCACTATAGAGCGAAATACAACGAGTCGGTGGTTAATGTTCTGAAGAGCAACCTCCAGCAGGCAATTTCACATGGCGCGGACCAAGGGAAGGAAGGATTTGGGGATAGTGAAGTCGACGATGCGGCTTCATACATCGACCCGAATAATTTATTGAGTGTTCCAGGTGGAGCTTTGAAATCAGCTTCCAGGAATTACCGGGGCTTGAAGGAGCACGTGACTTGCAGAGCATGCAGATCAAAGGAGGTCTCAATGTTGTTGATGCCTTGTAGGCACCTGTGTTTATGTAAAGAGTGTGAAGGCTTTATTGGTGTTTGCCCTGTATGCCAGTCCCTGAAAACTGCAAGTGTTCAAGTGTATCTGTCCTAATTATCAACCAAATAACTTTAAAAAAAAAAGAAAAAGAAAATTGAAAAGTTACAGCGCTGTTGTTACTGTATGATATTGTGAATTTGTGATTTCTGTTATTTTGAGTTTTAAAAGGAGTTAAAAGAAAAATGTAAGCGTGAGTATACGGTTTGTCTCCATAAAATAGCGTGTTTTTTTTTATTGCCAAAAGAGTTAATGACGGATTTCTCTCGCTCGTGTTGGAAAATTGGGTTTTGTTTTCTTGTTTGCTTGCAAAATAATCCGGCACGGTTCCTTTTTGCATGTCACAAAATCCGAAAAAAGCCATGTCCATGTGCAGACGATATCAGAAATGTGAATGGACTTGAGAAGACAGAATAGAAGGCATTTGATTTGAAAATCTGACCGTTAGTGTGTACTTGACTATTAGAAGGTGTCAATGTTCTGTTTCACACGTTTTTGACCTATAAAGCACCACAAATCTACGGAATCCCGAGACCCAAATTAGGCATGCATTTGAAATGGTAAGACTAATTGGTTTTAATTAATTACAATATAAAACTCTAAAAACAGGTATAATGAAAAATAAAAAGTTACTATAGTATAAAGTTTTTATATATTACCGTTGCCAAATGGCTCATTTTTCAATTTTCATCATGATATTTTTTTTTTCTCTTGCATATGCTGCACAATAAACGGAAAATTGGAGTCACATTAAAGGCAGAGGAAAATTTACATTGAAGGAAAAGTAAAATTGGATTAACAAAAAACGACAAGAAAAATTTAAATTATAATGGATGCAAGAATAGACGAGCAACTAACATGACATGTGATCACTGGTCAAGGGGTACAACGGCCGACTAAGTCTTATCAAAATTAAGGTGATGTAAGAGATTCGATCAAAGTTTAAGATGTTTGGTACATTATAAGCATTCATCATATTCTTCTTCTTCTATCATCCAAACGAGATTTCTTGGATGCAGAACCATGTTGTGTATGCTCGCCACTTGTTTGAATCTACAACACAAACAAAATGATTTATCGTTAAAACGTCTATTAAGCTGCTCTAGAGAAGAACTTGAGCAGTTAAAATTTATCACCTTATTGAGCTTCTCCCTTACGGACTTGACAGTCTGATTCATTGATTGAGACGGGAAGTACTCCTTCAGAAGAGAGTCATTCGTTAGTTCTGTTCTATGATATGATGAGCAACCGTCTAAAATTTGACGAGACCATTTTAAATGTAAAAAGCTAATGCTACATAAACGTTAATGCGATCACAACATTCTTTGCCACAACGATAAGCAACCACTTGTGTATGCAAACTTTTGAACAAACTCTAGACATAACATGCCCTCTTCATTACTTTCGTTGTTCATATGCTGGATGCTCAAAAAGAAATGAATTCATCTGACCCTAGTATCCTGATCCAGCTCAGCTCAACTTGAACTGACTCCGTTAAAAAATTACAAATATGTCTAATTTCCCTCTATTTCCAGCTAAAATTCAGGGATGAATACTGAATCTGACAAGGAAAAGATTGATGGCTCAATACGTTATGTTGAAAATAAGAACATACCTTGTCCGAGGAAACCCTTGTCATCGGAGCATGATGGAGGTGAGACATAAGTTCTTGTTCTCCACTGTCCCTACAGGGAAAAAAAAAGCCCCCATCACAAATAATAACAGAAGCAGCTTCAAACGGCTCTACTGAGAAAATAGAAATGCGAAATCATTATCATTGATTGCATACCACCTTTTGCCAATGTTAACTCGTTGAGCAAGGCCTGCCTGCGAAGGCCTTGCTTCCAAAGACGCCTCGGCCAAAGAACCAGACTTTCTAACCATAGATTCTTTGGATCTTCCAGCTAATATCACAGAGATTACAATTATGACGCATAATTCAACGGGATCGCGTAACTTCAAAAGAGGAAAATTTCCACGTTGAATATCAAAACTGCAAGGGAAAACAACTTACTGTTTGATCTTGCCAAGACTTCCATCCTCCTAGATTCTAGTTTTTCCTTAGTGTCAGAGAGGGTTTCGAAATGCGGCGCATATGAAACATTCAATCGGTTGCCAAGGAAAACGTACTCATCCAATTTCCTTTTCGCGAATCTAGATCCGAAAAGCCGTTTAATCGCAAATTTAAGCCTCTAAACGTAATCCAAAACACAAATAAAAATAAAAATAAGCAAGCATGAGACAGTCACCTGGCATTGCTGACCAAACGAAATTTGATCCAGTAAACGTCGGTGAATTGCTCACACTCCTCTGCATCCATTGGTTTACACCTAAAATTACAACCCCACCGAGTAAATCAACAACCAAAAAAATTCAAAATATACGTGTATATTGAGAAAAAAAAAAAAAAGAAAAAGAAATTAATACAATCAAAATGCAAATTACTCTTCTACGTCTCCGTAGGTTGAAAATAGTCTTAGCAACTCATCACCGCATCCTAACGCCGGAACATTCCGTACAATTAAATATCTGAATAAAAAGAGCAAAATTCTAAAAAATATTAAAAAAATGAAATTTTTGCTTTAAATTTGGTAATTTCGATTGATTCTAAAGGAGATTATAATTAGGTTATCGGGAACGAATCAATTTTCCAAATTGGAAAATTTGTGGGGGCAAAGAGAGAGACCTGGATTCATCGCAAACAGTGTAAACGCGAACAGCTGGAGGCTCGTCTTTATACCGAGGCATTTAAGGATTTTTTTTTTACAAAAGCAACCTGATTATTCGAACGAGGAACATATTCAAGCGTAGAACCAAAAATCAAAATTGAATTGGACTTAATTTTGTATCTTTAGAAAAAAAATTGTTAGTATGACAAGAAGAAATCAACAAAATAACAGCTGAACAAATACCAACCGATGAAACGGCGGCGATGGTTTCCGCCGGAGACTCTCTTGGTTATTTACCTCCTTCAGTAAGCCGTTGTCACTTGTTAACTATTTTTTCCCCCGATAGAATGTCGAAGGCGCAAGGACACACAAAATCTTTTGGGCTAATTAGAAAAATTCCCCTCAATATCAAAATATTGACAGAAAAAACTCTTTTTATTATAACTTTTAATAAAAAATTGATATATAATTAAGATAATAAATAATATAGAAGTATTTTAAAAATTTTTATCATGTTCAGAGATACGTTTTTTTAATTTAAAAATTTTGATTGTTGAAAATATAAACTAAAGGAACAATTTTTAAAAAAAATATTTTTTTTTTGTTTTCATATGACTGCAAAAGAATAAGCTAACAATCTAATAGTTTACTAAACTGTTCAACAATTTTATTATTTATGTTATATTATGTCATTTTTGCTTAATATCATAATTTAAGGAGTTTCTTGTCAACATTTCATATATAAGGGAACAAATTTTATGTTTTAAAGTGTAGAGACGAAAATATTAAGTTTCAAGTTTAGAAGGTATAGTATTATAAAAGCTATAATTGATAAAAAATTTTTGCAATTACTCGCATTTGTTTTTGAAATTAACATTCAAAAACTGTTCAACATTTATATTCTTATTGCTTTTTTCCTTTGTTAGAGTATGATGACCCAAATTCAGTTTGATCTGACCCGAAAAGCTTACGGTCTGAAAATTATGGTGAAAAACAAATGTGAGATTTTTTCATAAGATCAGTAATAGTAGCGGAGGGATCGAGCTGGTACAGACCTTTGAATTTTTGGGCTATCTAATTTATATTTTTGGACTCATAGGATTTTATTTATACATATATATATATATGATATATTGCATTAGAGTTTCGTTATTATCGAATTTTAGCCTCTCTAATCGTCTCCATCTTGTAATCTTTACAAGTTTAGTGATTTTCTTATCCTCTATTTGTAGTTTTTTCTCGTCTTGGGTTTTCACAAATTTTTGTGTATTTTTTTATTTGTTTCTATCGCATTGCTTTCGTAACATCCTTTATTGTGGCTTTATTAAAAATACTTAAAAATAAGAGAAAGACAAATTTTTTTAAAAAAATTTCAGAACATAAATTTACAAAAAAGTTTGGGAAAACATATGTTTCCTTTTCTTTTTTTTTTTCCTCTAAACAAAAAGAACCCAACAAGGATGAAGACTGAAGGGAAGTAGGGCGCCCGCCCATCTCTCTCTCTCTGCCCTTTTTTTCCCTGAATAAACAGAGTTGGCATTACCGAACGCCTGCCGTTTCATGAACTACATGTCGTTTATTTTCCTTTTTGGCTGAATTGTCGTTGATTGACTTTATGTCGTATGCCCTTATTAACGCCAACATGCCTCTGAAGACAAACGTAAACAACAAAAAGTTTCAAAATACGAATGGAGCGCGTTTAAACTTTTGCACACAGGATATTTTCTCTCTTGAGTTTTTCCGTGTATTGACGGTGATATAATGTGCATTTTGTTATCCTTAAATTAAAGGAAAAAAAGAAGAAGAAGAAGATATCGTCAATGCCCTTTAAATCCTTTGAGTCGGTGACTTCAATACGAGTTTTTGTAAGGGTTCGGAATCATATATTTTGCTAGTCGATTTTGAAATATTTACTGTCATAAAAAAGGGTGTGGGTTCTATACACACATCATGATGACTAATGCGCCCAATATTTTGATAAATGTCTTTGCCTCGCCACTATTATTGGCTTCAATTTTTCGGTTTTGTCGTTTTCTTGTTATAATCGCTTTTGTATGTGTCATCTATTCCGATGACATCATCTATCATGATCATTGTCGTTTCTTTGATTATCGTGACTCGTCGTTTTTCTTGTTGATGTCATTTTCAGTTTTTGTTGTCGTTTCATGTTTTGCATCCTTTTTTTTTTTATTTCTGATTTTTTATGTTGCTGCGGTTCTTTTGTTTATGTCGCTTCTCAGATTGTCGTTCTTCTCTTTTAAGGCTATTGTTATTCACTCATTTTCATTGTGTATTTTGTCTAAATGATGTCGTTTCTTTTGTTGCTGTCATTCCTTTTATCGTCGTTTGTACCTTTTCTTAATTATTTGTCGTTTTTATGTGAGTATGAATTGTGACACCGAAATCTGGACACGACACAACGTAAGGAAATCGTGATTCGCTGAGGAATCGTTTAAAAAATACAATATTAATTAAATAATTATATCTTCTAATTTTAAATATCTCTACATTTAAAAATTATTTTAATTTTATTCTTACGAGTAAAAAAAAATTAAACAAAATAACATACCTACCGTTAAATGATTATGATAAACATTTTATATATTAAAAACATAAAAAAATTATAAATAAAACGTGAAATTTAAAATTTTTTTTTAAGTTTTATGACTTTTTAAATTTTAAAATGTATTTTTAAATATTTTTCTTAATAAGAAATATATATTTTATAAACAAATTAGATTTAATCAATAGTGCTTTTATTTTATCTTTATTTTTTGAAGTCAAAAAGGTTTTCCTAAGATAAAAGTGAAACAATTTTTTTAAATTTAAATAATATATTTGTAGTTTTTAAAAATAAAAAAATAAATTGAAAGATAATAAACTAAGTGGTATAAGTTTTGTTATTAACTCAAAAATATATATATAACAACTTCAAAGCTACGACGCCGTTTTCCAAAAAAAATAAAAAATATCGGTGATCAGACGAATAACGGGCTTTCCCGCTCCCACGCTGCAACAGAAAAACCACCTTTCCAGCTTCTCATCCTCACTTCACTTCTTCCATGGAAATCTCAAAATTTAAGCCCTGAAATTTATTTTTCTTTTTTTTTTTTTTTTTCTCTTTTTCGTGCAAAATCTCTGGGTTTCAATGGCGATTATAGCATCTCTACAAGGTCTAAACCTCTTCTCCTCCCTCCCTTCAACAGCACCCCCAAACGACCAACCTCCATCATCAACCTCATCGTCTCCTTCACCTCCCATCCCAATCCCCAAATACCCGCCTCCTCTCAAATCCCAATGCAGAAAAACCCCAAATTTCCCTCAAAATCCGGCAAAACCACCGCTCAATCCCGGCCTCAAGACCGTCCACCGTCGCTCCAACTACTGCAGGCCCGTCATGGACGGCGTCATCTCGTCGGATGGCGACCGAGCCATCGGCATCGGCGAGTCCGGCGTCTCCTACCTGCTTCCCTGCGCGCCGTTCGAGTTCCAGTACAGCTACTCCGAGACACCGAAAGTGAAGCCACTGGCGATTAGTGAGCTGGCGTTCTCGCCGTTCGCGCCGCCTACGATGCCGAGGCCATCGACCGGAAAGGCCCCGCTGAAGAGCGCGAAAGAGAAGAAGTGGAATCGGAAGATTCCGTAGCTCGATTCTTTCAAACAGCCTCCGCCGGGGACGGAGGGGGGAGTGAAGCAGATGGAAATGCCGGGGCCGTTCCCGTTCGGGAAGTATCCGAAGGTGAGGAAGACGAGGGAAGAGATTCTCGGAGAGCCTCTGAAGAAATGGGAGAGTAAGATGCTAATTAAGCCGCATTTGTCGTCTAATCGCCAGGTCAATCTCGGCAATGCCTTCTTGGTGTTTGTTTGATTTTCTCACTGCTTGCTCTTTTTGCAAAGTTGGAACCTTTTTTGTGTTTAGGTTGGTTGGTTCATGAACATTTACGTCAGTTTTGTTCTGTCCTTATCTTTGTTGGGAAAATAATGCTACAGAAACAAAGAAAAAAAACACATAAAGATTTTTGTGGAAACTCAAGATAGAAAAAAAACACGAACAGAGGAGAAGAAAAATCACTAAACTCGAAATGATTATAAGATAATGACAAATAAGGAGGCTAAATTTGATAATGTCAGACTCTAACGAAATACATCATATATATATATATATATATATATGCAAAAACAAAACTGGCTCAAAACATAAACTACACATATAAAAATATAAAGGTTCATACCACCACAAGTCTTGTGAAAAATCTCATATTTTTCTTTCACTACAATTGTCGCACCGCGAGCTTTTTAAGTCGGGTCAAACTGAATTCGAGTCATCATACTCTAACAATCTTAAGAAATGTTTAACATAATTGTTATTGCTTACGCTTTTAGACTGTAGAAGTAGAGAAGTATTTAAACAGACTTTGGAATTATATATTTTTGAGAGATTTTAATGGTACAAGAATGATATTTAAATTAATTCAGTAAGCAATTAAAATACCAAATTAAAGATAATAATGCCATTGAAAATATTTTGTGGTTTTCGCTAAAAGTCTTTCTACAGGATCAAAACTCCTATTTGGCTCAACCAAATAACATCATAAGTAAACCGTGCATTTGAGAGAACCATCTTTTGAACTGGCATTACATAGATATTATAAACAATACGAAGGAAAGTTTTTTCATGCATAGTACAATTGATAATCAAAGACAAAAGTCAAGGACTATAAGCAATGAAAATGGATATTAGAGGGACCGAATTTTGAATGTTGGCAAAGTTCAGGGAACATAAATGTACTTATTCCTTGCTTCTTTAGTGTTTAATCATGGGGTTGGTAATTAGCTTCATTGTTTGGATCAGGAAAGGATGGTTTAACGCATAACATGTTGGAGCTGATACATTCGAATTGGAAGCGGACGCCTGTGTGTAAAATTCGATGCAAAGGTGTTCCCACTGTGGATATGGATAATGTTTGCTATCATATTGAGGTACGAACTTTTTAGCATTGTGGTTTTTAGCCAATTTAAGAAACTCTCTGCATGCATTTTACATTCATTTTGACTGATTTATCAAGGAAAGTTTGGTTTGTAATGACAGGAAAAAACTGGTGGAAAAATCATTCATCGAGCTGGTGGTGCAGTTTATCTTTTCAGCGGCAGGAATTACAACTATGCTACTCGTCCACGGTACCCCGTGATGCAGTGGAAACGAGCTGCACCAGTCTACCCAAAACTTATCCTAGAGGCTCCTGGTGGATTGACAAAAGACGAAGCTGATGAGTTACGGATGAAGGGGAAAAAGCTTTTGCCAATCTGTAAATTAGGTAAATTGCGCCTTTGGCATATTCTTATGTCGTGATGATCTTGTCAGAGATTTCAGTCTTCGTGGCTCTGTATGTTTGTTTCATCTTGTTTATGGCTTCTGGGTCGATACAATGGCAAGAATCATTTATTAATCATGAGATAGTATGTGGTTTGTCATTTTAGAAGGATGATAGCAGAATTTGCACAGCAACACCGTTGGTGTAGCCTATTGAATGTCAGGACGTGGATTTAATTTGTTAATGGTCAGATTAATACAAAGTTGCTCTTAGAGATCATTGTACCACATAGATTATATGGATTCAGCTTTCTACAAACTAACCCCAATCTTTGTTCTCAAGTTTTCTTACTTCTAAACGCTGCCTGTTCATTGAAAATTTGATATTTGTATTCTCGAGTACAGCCAAAAATGGAGTCCACATCACCCTGGTGAGAGATGTTAGACATGCTTTTAAAGGAAGTCCCTTGGTGAAGATTGATTGCAAGGGGATGCATGCAAGTGACTACAAGAAGTTAGGTGCCAAGCTTAAGGTCTGTGATCATTTATTGTTCATCAACTATTCAAGTTTAGAATTTAGATTAACACACAACTGTTGGCCGTCAAAATAGAAAGAAACTAAAACAAGGGGAGATGAAAAATGCTCCGGACTATTCATGTAGTAACTCAAAACAGCATGAAACCTTATGATATTTACCAAAAGGTACCTAGTTGCAAACAACTATGGAAGGGTTTGGATACAACACAAACAGACTAACTTGCTTAATTACAAACTGGCTACCTATTTTTTCCCTAAATGCCGTGACAACTTGAGTGCCATCTGATGGTGTTTCTATTCTTTAAAAAGCATTACGGTTTGTATCCATTTCATGGCAGGAGTTGGCTCCTTGCTTGCTGCTGTCCTTTGACGATGAATAGATATTGACGTGGAGGGGATCTGATTGGAAATCAATGTACCGAGATATTTCTATATGTTCAAATCCAGTGGATGACAACTGATTTGGATGCTTCAGGTATGCAGTAGGGGAAGTTGGACTAATGCATATAAATTGCAGGAAACCATAAACCATAACAATTAGGAATAGAGGTGGCTAATATATCTGTTTCTAAACTCATACATCATACACCTTAACTTTCTTACAAATGACTGGTAGAACAGCATATTTATACCATGAACAATACAAGCTTTTTCTTCCCTCTATATATCTCGAACTGAAGTCCAATAGATGAATTCGCTTAGAAAACCTTCCTGCATCCTCTAATAAACGCATTATTGTTTCAAGATACATCTGAACATCAGTTAAAAATACCAACCTTCGTTTGGAAGCATATCAAAAGTTGGATAAGAAGTTTCCTAAAATCTGCACTCTGCCAGAATCACATTGTGTTGCTACTTGTACCGCTTGATTGATTTCATTAAGCCGTGGCTCTTGCTTGATTTTTTCATTTGATAATTTTCAGGCAAGGATGATGGTGATAATGATAATCCAGACAGCCAAACAGTGAGAACAAGCCCCAAAATGCTATCCCTGTGGAAGCGTGCTCTTGAATCAAACGAAGCAATGTTGTTGGATGAAATCAATGTTGGCCCTGATGCCCTTTTAGAGAAACTGGAGGAATTTGAGCGCATCTCGCACGCCATAGAGCATTCCTATCCAGCTTCGATTGCCGCAGGCGAAGATGGTACTAGCAGCTCAATGGCAGAGCATGAAGATGATGATGATTTTGTTGATGATTATGATGAAGAAAATGATGATGTATATTATGATAGTGACTCCTCACTTCCTTTGGGCGCATTGCCCGCTGATGTAATTGCCAGAAAGCTCAGCCAGGATTACTGATATGCAATAAATGGAATCCCTCTTGGATTAGTACACTATGCTTTAACGTTTGCATTAAAAAGAAAAAAAAAACGGTTTTATTAAAACTCTTGTATTGTTTCCGAAAATGGTGCATTTCAAAAATATTAGGGTGGCAAGAACCCTAAAAATTAACTGAAGAACCATCTAGACAGGTGAATATCCTCATGTAGACATAAACCATAAAAAAACAAAAGAAAAAAGAAACAACTGTTAGGTGGTAAGCATTCTGAAAATTAACCGGATAGCCGACTGGACAAGTGAATATCCTGATGAAAACATGAACCATTAAAAAAAGAGGGGAAAAAAAAAAACTGGAAGAAGGTCAAATCTTTTAAAAATGGAAAAAAAAAATAAGTCCAATCTTTAAAAAAATGAAAAGAATTAAACCAAATCTATGTGGGATTCAGGACCTGTAAGTAAGTGATTGGTCTTCACGTTTCAACAATATGCTATTTGCCTCTTTTGTTTCTTCCCTATTTTTGTCTCTACTGAATCTTCACCGACGGCGATTCCAGAACAGAGTACTCAGAAATAAAAAGCAGAATTTCGAACTTTACTATCTCAAGCGAGACAGAGCCAGGCGTAAGTATCACAGCTTCATTCTTTCTTCTTTTTTTTTTTCGTTCTTGGTCATAACTACGTGTGTGTGTGTATTTATAAATCTACATATAATGTAGTTTCATTCTGATCACAGCCTTTTTGGTTCGAAACCAAAAGAAGTCAAAAGTGAGTATTCTCTGTTTGTTTTTCATTGCATGCATTTAGACCAACCTTTTTCCGCCCTTTCTACAGGGTTTGTTCCTCGCCTGAATTTTTTTGGTTTTAATCTTTTTACACGAAATAATTCGACACCCACTTTTTTTTTCTCTCTCTTTCTTCTGATTATGTTTTAAAATCCGTCAATTTTGTGCCCCTTTCCCGTTCATTTTTTTTTTCTACGCTTAACCTTCCGATATTCCCTGTAATTCAATTATCTCAAAGGTTGAATTTCAGTTTTTTTTTTCAAACAGTTCTTCTCTGGCATGTATGTAGCTTCTGGGATGGTGATTACAAAAGCTACAGAACATAACAAATAATGGGTTTCTTTTAGAATAAATCTTGACAGAGTCTCCAGACCATAGTTGGCAGCCAAACCCAACCATGGCGGCTGACACAACAGCCCCATGTTACTGGCTGAACTGGAGGTTCCTCATCTGTGCTCTCTGGGTCTTCACCGGCACGACAGTCTCATCTTTCTTGATATGGAAATATGAAGTTTTGAATTTCAAGAAGTCAGGACCTGTTGAGACTGAGAGGAGAGATCAATCAGCAAGTTCTTTGCAAGAGGATGACGAAGCATGGAAAACGTGTCGTAACATATCCTGCTTGGCTGCTTGCTTACAGGATCATCGCTTTTGTTGCATTTTTGGCGGTTCTAATTGCTAAGGTTGTGGATGGAGGCGACATCTTCTTCCATTGTACCCAGTAAGTGAGTCTCATGTCCTTGTTTTGATTCTTTGTGAACTGTTTTATGAAAAGAAACTCGTTGTGAAAGAAGTTTGGTTGGGTTGGTGAGTAGTGGTTCTTGAATATGCAAACATTTTGGAGAAATCTCATTAAATATGTGAGGCTTTTCAATCTATGGGGCATTTGGTATGCAGTAATTAGCGGAAATCGTATTACTGAGAAAGTGATAGTGGATAATATGATTATTATGAAATTTTGCAATTTCACGATTGAATGATTGCATATGGGAATCTTCTCTATGTTCCCATGAATAGCTTGTGAATGTGTTTGGTTGTGCATAGGGGTGTTATATATTGTTCACGGTATAACAAAAATGCCCCTTTATATGCTGGCATGTTGGAGTTGTTGTGCTTTAGAAAGAAGTATTGCTTTTACAGCTAAAGGTAAAAGCAAAAGAGTTTAAAGTTAAAATCTAACTTTTCAAAATAACTTTTAAAAGTACGTCGGTGTTTATTGTCTGAGCAATGCGAAATACTTTTATGCTTTGTTACTAAACACACAACTTGATTTGTGTTATGGCCTACGAAGGCAATAGATTAGAGTCTGACAATGCTAGAAACTGATCAGCATCAATTTTGTTACCCTGGAGCAACCTTTGCATTTCTAAAATTTTCCTGGAAAGTTATATAACGGTTACCTTTACCCGAAAACCATGTATATTTAGTATAAATGTTTGAAAATGGCTACACGCTTGACTGTTAAAGATGAGCAGTAATGAGCATGTTTTATTCAAGGTTGATTACTAGGAAAAAGCGTGTTTTGCTGATATTGTTCTTAATTTTTTTTCCTTATTTTGCTTTCTATTGTGGTGAACAGGTGGACATTTGCTTTGGTTACAGTCTATTTTGTATGATCTTCATTTGAAGGATCTTCCTTTCAGTAGATTAGATAAGATCATAATAGTTTTGCAAGTGAAATTATTCTTTGTTTTTCAGAATAATCTGTCTGCTTTTGTTAAGTTCTGCTGATGAATTTATGCAATGGAAGATGTTAACTAGGACAAGTTTGCTGTTCATCTCATGGGGGAACATTAAAGCCTATTGTCTGTTGAATCTCAGCTTTAACGTTCTTTAGTTGCTTATGCTTTGATTTCATTTTGCAGCTTGGATCTTTAATTTCCATTTATGGATGCCGTAAATATTGCAATAGATCTCGTGGGGATGCAAAAATCCAATTGGATGCAGAGCAAGGAACTTGTGTTGCTCATGTCTGTGAGGAGAGTTCAAAGAGGTTGAATTTGCCAAAAAATTTGGATGCTTCTGAAGAGCATCATGCTCATAACACTTCACATGTATGGATCAATATCTTTCATATTGTTTTCCAGGTAAACTTACCTTTTAATTTCACTCGCCTGGATTGTTTTCTCATCTATTTCCTCTATGCATTTCTTGTAGTATCAAGCATACTGGATTTTTTCTCTTTTCTTCACTCGGCATTTATAACTTAAAAGACTTTCTGAGATGTGCAAAACAGATGGAAAAAAAAAAAAAGCAGCAGCAAAGCCTCTATTTGAGTCTGTTTTTCATCATTGTTCCCAAAAACTTCTCTAAGTCTTATTTTCTGCTTTTTTCTAGGTGTCTGCTGGTGCTGTGGTGCTCATGGACTGCGTATTTTGGTTCATTATTTATCCCTTTTTAACATCCAAAGATTACAGACTCGATTTTGTAAGTATTAGAGTAACCGTTGAGGCAAGAGTGGAACTATTTACTTAACTATATATTAAGTTCAATTCCTTTAGCCTTCTGACTGAAATTTTACTTCAATTCACTTTAAAAAGTGTTTATACTCGCATGCAAATGTCATAGAAAGCATTAAGAAATTGTATATCTGTTTCACAGGCTCACAGCTAGTACAGTACTCATAGAAACCTTAATTTCATCTGACCAATGCAGCTGACTGTGAGTATGCACTCAATTTTTTCCTGCTCGGTGACACGATATTGAATTGCTTGGTAAGAGTAAATTCCTTCTTAGTGTTATAGGCTCTTCCTCCTCTAGTTCCCGATTACGTGATGTCGGAATTATCTCCTCCTTGCAGCAGTTTCCGTTGTTTCGGATTGCATTCTTCGTGTTGTGGACAGGAATTTTCATCATTGTTCAATGGATCATCCATGCTTGTGTTTCGATGAGGTAAAAACCACATAAACTTCTCTGTCATGCTTTTTTAATTGAACTGATTTATTTACTATGGCTTCATAATAATCGAAATTATTATTACAGGTGGCCCTATTCATTCCTTGACTTATCATCCTCATATGCCCCTTATCGTATGTTCTTGTTAGTTGTTATTAATGTTTAATCTGTTTTAGCCCATACAAAAACAGTACTTATGAGAAAATTCAGGTCCAGAAAAGTTGTTGTAAATGAAACTTTTACTACTAAACATTGTGATTATCCCACTCATGTGTCTGCCCTTGCGGATTTTACAGGTACATTGGAGTGGCGGCAATGCATAATCCATGCTATGGAATTTTTGCTCTCATTATCAGGATTAAGAACATCTTGCTATCGAGATCAACGCCGAGCCAAATTGGTTTCTTTTTGTTTCTTGGCCTTGATTGAGAAGAGAATGGAGGCAGCTAGTAGCTACCTCAAACAAACCTCCTCGTTCTAATGAATCGGTTACCTGGTTGAGCCAAAATATTGAAAAAAGTTGTACAAATCAGTTTTTGCTTTAAAAAAAAAAAGAAAAGAAAAAAGCCACCATATTAGTTCCTTGGATCAAGTAATGCAATTTAAAAAATAACCAAATTGTAATTCTTTTGACAAATGAGTAATTTTGAAGATATACAAGGGAACTGACAGTTGTTGAGAAGTCATATTATAGTGTTTGACAATGTAGGTTAGAATCAAAACTTTTGTTTTTTACGGTGTAAAGCTTTCATATGCTATAATATTAAAAAAAAGTGTTAAAAAAAAGTATACTACAGTGTAAAATTTTTACATGTTATAATATTTTTAACCAAAATTTGTTCTAACTAATGCTCTCAAACACTCAATTTATCCCACGTTGTTCTTACTTTTTAGCGCCAGGAGCTTTATGGTTTATATGGCAGGCAATTACCAACAAAAACCACCCACTTTTAACGTTAACTATGATCAAAATTATATTTAGGATGTTTTTAGGAATTAAATTTTAACCACTACAATATAAAAATTTTACATGTTATAGTGTAAAATAAAAATATGTTATCGTGCTTAAGTTCTATCTTCAACTTTGAGTGTTTAGAATTTTAGTTTTTATCTTCAACTTTGAGTGTTTAGAATTTTAGTTTTAACCTATCAATTACAATTGTAGATAGTGTAAAGCTTTTTAAAACTATAATAAAATATAAAAGTTATTATGATATAAAATTTTTATATGCTATAATTTTTAAACTTAAAAGCCTAATTATAACATGCAAAATTAAAACATATACAAACTGATAATTGGTCGGATGTGAAAATAGAAATCTTTCTATTTTTTAGCCGTAGTTTTACACTACGAGACCTATCTAGAACATGTTTTGCGTAACAAAAACAAATTCTAAATAGTTTTTTTTTTTTTCATAAATAAGGCATTTGCCATTGGCTTACATCCCATCCGGTACAAACAAGCAACTCAGAATTGCCTTTACTTTTTCATTTTTTGTCCACGTGGATTAATGCTGGTCTTCTCCAGCGCCATTTCGATCACTAATAATTACCTTCGAAAAAATCATTAAAAAAAGATGATCGGAAGACAGGAAAAGCTTGTTCTGTCTTGTCGAGTGAATCTTCCCCAATCCCACAACTGAGAGAAATCAGAAAAACAAAAGCCCAATTTTGGAGGAAATTACCGGAAGACAAGCCGAGAAGCAAAGCATCGTTTTTTGCCTTTTTGTAAGTGCCGCCACAACTCCTTCCTTTTTCTTTGGAACTATAATACCAACGTTTGTATTGTCGTTTCAATGTGATCACCGGCTTTTTTGGGTTAAAACTTAAAACCCAAATAAAAGCAAGGGATATCTCTTTTATTGCATATATTCAGAACAACCCTTTTCGGTTCTTTGCCTATGGTATTTGTTCCTTGCGTGCTCAATGTATTTTTAATAGCCCAAATAAATTCAATGTCAAAATTTTTAACTTGCTTTATGCTTTAAACTCTGTTGCCTGTTTCCCCATCATTTTAATTTATGCAATTTTTTGAGTCCCTCCATTTTATGGATTTTTCACTTTGTCAGTGATTCATTTTTTTAGCTTTGAACAAAGTGATATATTTTCATTCTCAAAATGTTCCATTATAATGGGTTGAAATGGAAATTTTGACTTCTGGTTGTGATATTGTCTCTAAGTTCATCAAAACTCTATCTGGGTTTTGACAATCACTTTGCTCATATTCATTGAAGACTTTCTATTTTTTACCTTTCAAGCGAGATATAAATCTTTTGGGGAGTAAATTTATATCGAGAACATAATTTGGACTTTGGAGAATTGGTTCAATTTAAGTGATGGGTTTCTTAACAGGATCACCAGAGCATTCTTGGCAGCCAATCATGACGGCTGACACCACGGTGCCAAGTTATTGGCTGAATTGGAGGTTTTTCCTTTGTGCTTTATGGGTGTTTACGACTATGGTGGTTGCATCTTACCTGATATGGAAATATGAAGGTCTAAAAAATTCACTGTCCGAGAGGAGAGAGCAAGAAGTAGAAACAACAGGATATCTGCATGAGGATGAAGGCTGGAGGACATGTCTCAAGGGTATACATCCCTCTTGGCTGCTCGCTTACAGGATCGTGGCTTTCATTGCACTCTTTTCTTTGCTCTTCGCCAACGTTGTTCTTGATGGAGCTGCAGTTTTCTACTTTTACACTCAGTAAGCCTTCTGTCCTTATTTTGATCTTTTGGGAACAACGTAAAGACCTTGTTGTGAAGAGCATAGTCGAGGCTGTTGAATCGTCTTCTCTAGTTAGAAGTTTGATTCAGAGAAGTCTTCTTAACTTATACACATTCTAGCGCATAGAAGTGAGTCCATGATGCAACTGGAAACTTCATTTTTTAAGCCTGGAGCAACTTATGAAGTTCTAAAATGTCAACCTTGTATTTAGTATATATGATGTTTTGGATCCTAAAGAAAATCTCAACCTTGCGTTTAGCATAAACGATGTTTTGGATCCTGAAGAATTTCAGTGGAAAGACGAGGGATACATCATAGTTGAAAGATAAAATGAGGAACTATCCGACTTCAAATTCGTCAATTTGATCACCCCTATAATAATAATAATAATAATCCTGCTATATTTAGTTATTTACTGATAAACCTTTGTTTCTTTTTTTTTTCCCCTTTTTTCTGCTGTGCTTTACAGGTGGACATTTGCTTTGGTCACTGTCTATTTTGCGGTATGATTATGATCTTGAGATTCTAAGGCTCTCTTTCGTAGCACATTAGATAGAAATGAAGGTTGAAAACATCCTTTGTTTCTTCTATAGATTGCTAAACTTCTGTTTAACTACTGAAGAGATCGTACCATTAAAAATGTTAAATAGGACAAATTTTCTGTTCACTTAATGGGAAACATGACGGACAACTGTCCCTCAAATTTTGTGGTCTTTGAAGTGAGCTGCAAAATCAGGGCAATTTCTAAAGATTTAGCTTCTTCTTCTTCTTTTTTTTCACTTCCATTGTTCTCAAGTAAATTAAGATTTGTTTCATTTTGCAGCTTGGATCTGCACTCTCCTTCTATGGATGTCGCAAATATAACGGTAGACTTGGTGAGGATGAAAATATTCGGTTGGACGCAGAGCGAGGCACTTATATAGCTCCTAGCCTTGGTGAGATTTCAGAGACACCAAATTTGCCAAAAAATTTATATTCCTATGAAGAGCATCATGCTCATCAAACTGCAAGCGTATGGAGTTACATCTTCCAAATTACTTTTCAGGTAGATTTTTCTTTGATAACAGCCTGTATTTCTTTTCTTTTCTCTTTGCATAATATTTATGACTTAGATTTTGTTTTGCTTTTTATGGATGTGTATGTGCTCTCATGCATTATTTTAGAGATTTCTTTTCTTTTCTTTTACCCCTTTCCTCTATCTACAGTTGTGTGCTGGTGCTGTAGCGCTCACTGACGGCGTGTTTTGGCTCATTCTTTATCCATTTTTGACCTCTAAAGATTACAGACTGAATTTTGTAAGTATGAAAGCAACTATATACGTAACCATGTATCAAGTTCAAATGCTTTTCCCATCCTGACTGAATTTTCTCTTCAATATCGTCACTTGAGAGTCCGGCAGTACTGATTGAACATATGAAAGGGTTGGTCAATCGTGTCGTATTTCAGACAGCATTTATTACACTGACCATTCTTTTAGTCTTGAAACGAGATATTAGTTTAACTGCTAATTACTCGATAGATCTTCATTTCCTCAAACCAAATTGTCCACACCTTAATTGCAGATGATGGTCACTATGCACTCGCTCAATGCTTTCTTCCTGCTCGGTGACACGATATTGAATTCCTTGGTAAGAGTAAAATCCTTGTTGGGTTATAGGTTTCTCCTCATCTAGTTCCTGATAATTGTGATTTCACAACTACACCTTTCAGCGGTTTCCTTTGTTTCGGGTTGCATACTTTGTGCTATGGACAGGAATATTCGTGATCTTTCAGTGGATCATCCACGCTTGCGTTTCGATGTGGTAAAAATCGTCATAAAATTTTCATTCCATGCTCTTTTATTGAAGTTTTGCTTCATAATAATGACACTTCTTGTTGCAGGTGGCCCTATCCATTCCTTGACTTATCATCCCCATATGCTCCATTATGGTAAGTTCTTGTTGGTTGTTATTAATCCGTTTTATCAACACACAGACAAAACTTCTGAGAAATTCAGGCCAAGTTTCTAGAAATGAAACTTCTAGTACCAAATAAACTAACTATCCCATTCACAAATCTTGTCTTCGTGGGCCGCACAGGTACATTGGAGTCGGGCTGATGCATGTACCATGCTACGGCATTTTTGCTTTGGTTATTAGGATTAAGAGCATCTGGCTGTCGAAGTCGTTCCCGGAGTCTTGTCAGAGTATGAGGTGAAGAGGTATAGAAAGTGGTGTCAAATTTAGTTATTTGTGTCACCAAGGCTGTTGCCACAATAGCTGTACCATTTTTCGTGCGAATGATCAACTAATATCTTCTCTCTTTTTTTCCCATTTCTTATCCGGATAGAGGAGAAAATTAGTAGCCCAATCTGACCTTCTTTACTCTGAGGATTTTGATCCTTGGTTCACCAAAATCTTGGAGAATATACACATCTTAGCTTTTGCTGTAAGTTGGAAAAAATAAATAGTACCTTTTCTTGATTATATTTGTACCTAAATTGAAGCAGTTATCTTTTACTGTTGCGGTTATATTCCTGTTGTATTTTTTTCAAGGGATTATATTTCTTATCTTTTCCTGTTGCTTTTATTTTTTATTCTTTTACTACTTTACATTCTTTTAGCAATTTTTTTATTCTTATTTTTATTTTTTTAAGGTTATTTCGTATTATTTAACGAGGAAAATCCTTAAGCGTAAACTTTATAAATATATGTTTTATTAGTTTGAATTCAATACTAATGGACCCTTTGTATTTGCAATATTTTCTGTTAGTTCTTTTTTAATATGTATTTTTTTTTATAGATATTCATTTTAGAGGATGGATTATTATAGATATTCTTACTTTTATGTTTTTAGTAATGTGTTTGTATACTTATACATAAGCATATACAATAACATCCGGGAAAAAGTTATATTATTAAAGCTAAAAAATCTCAATATATTAGAAAATTAAACAATAAAGGGGGTGGTCACAGAAATTTTGGCATGTCAAATGTCCAAGAGAGAGAATATTTTAAATACCAATGTTACACTAGTACCACGTATATTCCTATTATAATTTTTATGTACGTGAATTCTTGTAACTCTAATGAATTTATTGTACCGCATACATCTTTACTGTGGTTTTTATGTACAATGATAAATTATTTTTAGTTATAATTTTTTTTAATTCAAATAAGTTTTGTTTTACTTAACCAAGGTTGAGTTAAAATTATTTCTTTGTTTGGGTTGGAGTATTTGGGGTAATAGAGTAACAAAATTCATGGTTCAAAAGTCCGTTTTCTTTCTCAAATTGTTGAGTGGACTATTTAAAATCTGCAAAGGCTCAACAAAATACTCCCAACAAGGAGCAGGTCCATGCTATATGCAATCCATCAAATCTAAATTGATACAAGCTTAATGTAGATGCTTCTATCTCTGTCTCAAAACAGTCTATGAGAGTTGTTGCTGTTATAAAAGATTCAACAGGATATGTTATAGCAGTTTTAGCTAAGAAGTTATTTGGTGCCTTTGCTGCTGGTGAAGCTGAAGCTAAAGCCTACGCCATAGGTTTGGTTTGGGCTAAGGACGTAGGACTAAATCTCCATGATGTGGAGTTTGATGTATTGATAATAGTTCAATCTCTAATTTTAATTGTAATGAGTTTGGTTTTTTATTGTCGGATGTATCTAACTTGTTATCTTTCTTTCTCAGAGTGAAGATAAGTCATACATTTTGGGACGCAACCTATTGTTAGGCTTCTTTTGCTCTTAATATAAACGATGAGCTCATTTGGTTGGAAGATTCTCCTTCACCTATAGAAACTGTTATTGTATTTGATATTTCAAATTAATAATAACTGTTTCTGATTCTCAAAAAACAATAAAAGATCCTAGGAAGGATGGAGTATTCTCTTACCAAACTAACTTATCACCAATATTAAGAGCATAAGCATAATTTAGCTTATGGAAAAAGACAACAAGCTAAATATATTGACAATAACTCTCCAAACTGATTACAAAGATAAGAAATCTTCTTAGTAGTTTGGATGTTGTCAATACGTCAGACTCTACAAAATAGAAATTTAAGCCTAAAGGTACAAAATTTCTTTGAAGATGATGCAATCACCACTAAACCTGAGAATAAACTTATATTATTAAAAATAAATAAATAAAGTTTTGAATTTTGAAACTTATCTCATAATTGCTTGAACAAATTTGCTTCCCAATATCATTGGTTGAGAGATTATCGTAACAATTAATATAAAGAATTAGTAATAATAAAAAGAGACTTAATTTTAATCATCAAGACAACGTTTTTCTTTTCTTTTCTTTTCTTTGGTTTTTTTGAAATGAGGGTTGTAGATTTAAACTTTACATGGTATAGTATTGGCTTAGGTTTTGCCTGCAACTACAACCATCAAGACAACTTAATACAAACATACCATTTACAAGAGTAATGATAATAATAATAATAATAACGACGACGATGCCGACGATGATGACGATGATAACTGTTGATGACGATTATGTTGTAATACAAACCATTTGGAGAGAAGAGAGCAACTGAAATTAACCATATAATTAACTGAAACATTTTCAAAACAATTGGTAAAATAATCGCCTAAAACTGCTAAAAAAAAAAAAGATAACCGCCTAAAACTACTAAAAAAAGATCACTGCATAAAAAACATTGCCGGTTTGAAATTTGTAAGCAAGGAACGCGCGAGATTATGAGGCGATAAGACGGAAAATCAAAACCAAGATCGATGGCCATTTCAAATGCAAAAGTCGTCCAATTATACAGAAAGAAAAATTGTTTGGATAATTCTCAATCGTCCTAAAATTCGACTCTTGAAGAGAAAATCGCCAAAATAAAGGAGAATTTAACTCTAGAATTACAAAAGTATATTTAAATAGGAATAACAGAAAGCAGTACCAGTAGAAAACCAGTCAAGGAAATAGAAGAGTAGCAGTACAAGTTGTGTTTGGATACTTAAAAACCATGAAAATAGATGAGAATCAAACTAAATAACCGATTTATAAACTCAGAGCGTCTTTCCCATACTCCGGGTGTCATTTTCTCAAGAAGCAAATATCAAAGAATCGACGTCTAACTAATTCAAGAAATGAATTAAAGACGAATATGTAGAAAATGCACTATAGAATTTGTTGATGCTTGAGATCCGCACAACATCGCATGCGGGATAACACGGTGATCGGGTTCCTTATTATACATGGTTTTGCCTGGTCTGGTTGAATCTACAAGAGTAGAGAATACCTCGAAGTAAGGGGACACCGATGTAGTGTCTGCCAAGGGCACTCTGACGCTCAAGTTAGTGTTCTGACTGGGAAGAGCAAGGGAAGAGGTAGAGTAGGCTAGAAAAGAATGCGCATATCTTTGTGGTAGAGTTGATGCTCCAATTTATAAAGTTTGGCTTGGATCTAGGTGCAGATCGGGTTTAGCCCGTAACCCGGGTGTACTACTGTACGGAGCCTAGGTGGCTAACGACAGGTGTCACAATCTCCAAAGAAAGAGGATTACCCAACGGAAGGCTGAGATGAAGCCACATGGTGGTCTTTGGGTATGATCTATTACTGTGTGATCTGGTCGGGATCCGACCATCTTGCCACTCTCTCGGGGTTTTTCTTTATGGTTACTTTGGCTAGGTTGGATTGATCTGGTGAGACTAATCTTGGTCGGACTGATCCTAGTCTGTCGGATTCTGGTCGTACCCTGGTTAGATTGATCCTGATCGGATGGATCTTGATCGGACTGATCCTAGTTCTGCTCGGACTGATATGTATTGGTCAGACGAATCCTGCTCCTGATCGGACTGATCTTGGTCTTGGTTAGACTAGACCTTTCAGCCTAATCGATGGCCTTCTCAGATTGGTCTCCTTAGCCATCTTGGTTGGGTGCTTGGTTCAACGTGTTCTAGATTTTCCAGATGGTTTTCTCATTATGAAGATTTCCCCCACAACACTCATCACGAAGATTTTCCCCACAATAGAATTCATTGAGATTGAATTCCAATTAAAACCACCAATGATGATAGAGCAATTGATCGGTGTGCGAGAAGAGTTGGAGTAGCAGTTTCATACTCGTGGGGGAACAACGAAATTTTTGAAGAGAGATAAAAAGTGGAAGTAAAGGGCACATTCTTTTGCGTTCCGACATGATTTGTTGTTCATCTTGCCAGTCTTAGGGTTGTTCTTCATGGTTGCTTTGGCCAGGTTGGATTGATCTGGTCAAACTAATCTTAATCGGACTTATCTTGGTCTGTCGATTCTGGTCGTACCATGGTCGAATTGATCCTAGTCCTGCTTGGACTGATCATGTATTGGTCGGACGAATCCTGGTCCTGGTCAGACTCGACCTTTTCAGCCTAATCAAAGGCCTTCTTGGATTGGTCTCCTCAACCATCCTGGTTGGACGCTTAGTTCAAAGGGTTCTAGATTTTCCAAATGGTTTTCTCATCATAAAGTTTTTCCCCCACCACAACACTTGTCATGAAGATTTCCCCCACAATAGAATTCATTGAGATTGAATTCCAATTACAACCACCAATGATGATAGAAAGATTGATCGGTGTGCCAGAAGAGTTGGAGTAGCGATTTCAGACTTGTGGGGGAACAAAGGAATTTTTGAAGGGAGATAAAAAGTGGAAGTAACGAGCATATTCTTCTGCGTTCCAATATGATTTGTTGTTCATGTCTCGAGAAGACAGAAACTTTGGTACCACATGAAGACAAGAACTCACTCCTTTCCACATTTCTATATTTGTAGAATAATTAATCTAATACGTAGTTTCACAACATTTTAGCATGTGTTGAGAAGACCGTGTTGACAGAACGTTTTTATCGATGGCAACAAAATGATTAACATGTCATTTTTTAAAAGCTATAAACTAAGTTTCTGTTTAAACTGTTTTTGTTATTATTTTTACCTTTCTGTTTAAAGGACCACTCGTCATTATTTATACATATTCAGTAAAAGCAATGAACTTAGTTTATAAGCAATAGAGCGTCAAGAAAGTTATTGACAGTTTCGACTATAAAGAGGCTTCTCACTCGCAAAAACATTAGTTTACATCTATCTTGTTTCCTCTTGCCTTCACTTTTAAAATTCTCCCAAGCAAAACTCTAAAGCCTAAACATTACAATTTCAAGAGAGACCGCTATGGCCTTACATGCTCCCTAATGAACTGCTCCACCTGAGATATTTCACCGTTCAAACCCGAAGCTTCTGCAACTGTAACTTTGTTATGACAGTGTGAGAATGAAAAGGCTTCACCGGGTACCCCAAGAGTGAACTCACTTGCAATATCAGCGTCAGATATTGCACTTCTAGATGCCCGTAATTTGTCACTGTAGAACAATGGAAGATAAATAGGTCAATATATTTGCACACACAAAACAAAAATTAAGAAAACGAAACGCTGAGAACACACGAATTATGCATTTAAAATCACAATAAGTTGTAAGCAAAAATCTATGGAAGATGATTGATTTTATTAAAATAAATGTATTTGACTTTAAAATTGACCGTAATATAGGAAATAATGGTCAAGTGAGCATAACCAAATGCAGAAACCTCTCGGTTGCAAAAATGTAATCCGATAAACATAACCGAAAGTAGAACCCCATCTACTGGTATAAAACAATGTGCAGTTGAATTAAAATAAATAGCTCAGACAAGTCAATCAAAGTAACAAGAAATCGAAGTTTTACATTTCCTTCTCCATTTGTTTCCGGATAAACTCCTTAGTATGTGCTGTCACTTTGTCTGTCTTGTTGCACAGAATAAGCACTGGAATCTTCTTCTTCACAACACTTGCCTTGGTTAGAAGATCGTAAAGGTACCTTTTGCATAAATGTATTAGAAACTTCATGGCCGTAGGTCACCCATATATACACATTTGCGCTAGAACACAGAATGATGTATTGCAAAACCAGAATCTTAATACTTGCAACCGGTTACATACCGCAATTTTGTCACTTCCAGACATGAAAGACCCATGACGGTTGCAGGCATTTTAACAGGATAATGAAATAGCATATAAAAAAGAGTAATTATCTTTGAAACTGTATCTCATAACAAAGGGGAAAAATCAAAGAAAGAACAGAAAAGAATATATATATATATATATATATATATATATATATCTTACTCTGAAGCAGCACGACAATTCGGTAAAAATTCCAAAGCATCCACCACAAAAACAATACCAGCTGCTTGAGGTAAAAACTCATCTAGCTTAGGTCGAAGACGAGAATGCCCAGGAACGTCAACAAGATGGACAGGCTTTGTCTTTCCATTCTGTTGGGACACCCAAAAGATAGGCAGAAAAATTGTCAGTGAGATTACTCTATCGAAAAATACACATTTAAAAATCCCTAAGAATAAAAAAAGAATGTTTGCACCCCATATCGTCAATACACAAAGCAACCAAATAGTAAAACATACCTTACTACTACAAAATCAAATTTCTGGGCAAAAAAATTTGTGTAAACCGAAAACATCGCATTTTAAGTACATCACCTTTGTTTTCTCAGAATGCAGGACAAAGGTGCCCTCATTTGGCTCCATCGATGTAACAGTGCCTTGATGCGAAGAGCCATCTCGCAGCTGCCCATAGGCAACAACGATAATGTTATAAGAAGAATTAGAACAAATATCAACAAAGCATGACTAGTGGTAGCAATTCAAGCTCAATTACCAATTCCCAACAGATCTAACGAGTAAATAAACACATAAGAACCATTCAATGGCATCAAATTCTACACAAATAGAGCCTAAAAGAAGTAAATTATTCAAATCCCCAAAAAAAAAAAAATAATAAATAAATTCAACAACAATGCTTACCTGATAAAAAAGAACAGTCTTTCCACTACCACTGAGACCGCTAAGCACAATGGTGTTGGACTTTGTGCGCTTGAACAAACGAACTGCGACGACGAACAAAAAGAGGGAAAAAAGAAATTCAAACAAATAACTCCAAAATTCAAAATTTACTATCGAGATCAACGCATGCGCAGAAATTTCTTCAGAATCGCGGAAAAGAGCGAGGGAATAAAGGCGGACCGAAGAAGAGGAGAAGGATCGTGACTATAAGAACTGCGACAGCGGCGTAAAGCTGATTTGGGGGAATCTGATGGATGTATTGTAGCGCTTGACTCGTCCGTTGTTCCGCCTGAGATTTCCACTCTTCAAAACCTTCCATGGTGCTTCTGCAAGGGATTTCTAGGGTTTCAGTTTCTGGGATTTTCGTCTCCTCGCAGAGAAGGAGAGACGGTTTCGGGCAATATTAGGAAGGAAAATTGAACTTTTCTGTCGGGCCTTAACAGTGTAAACCGATGAGGTCAAACTGAAAATTGAAAATAAAAGTTAAGGGATGTTTGGCGGTGGTGGGAACCACTCAGTTTTTACCACAATTTTAGTTATAAATAGTATAAAAATATGTTATAGTATAAAACTCTTACATGCTACAGTAAAAGTGGTTCTCATTACTGGTTCCCACCACCCTTTCAAACATCCTATTAAAAATTAAAGCAAAGCCAATGACACATCACAGACAATAAATTAATTGGAAAAAAAAAAAAGGTACAAGAGAGTTTGAAACCGACAAAACATTGAAAAATAACACTAATGGTGTTGTTTTTGAAATAAATAAAATTATTTTTTTTAAAAAAAATAAAATATTTTAAAAATTATATTAAAAGTGTTTTTAAAATTTTTATCTTAAAAATCATATAAAAATATTTTAAAATAAAAACAAACAAGTATATAATAAAAATTTTCATAAAATTTTTATATTAATTAATACATAATGATATGCCTCTTAAAGGACTTAAAGAAAAAATTAGGTCTCTATTAGGTCTCTATGGTTATGGAGATTGCTCACTAGGCTTTCTCTTTCTAAAATTAAAAAGAAAAATTGAAATTAATAAAAACTGACCCTATACGCGTATTTGTAGATGCAAAAGTAAAGCCTTTTTCAAATTCAGATCTATTCAAAATAACACTAGAACTCATCTCCATCTTTTTTTTCTTTATTAAAAAACACACACACGTTTAACTTGAAAAAAAAAAAACCAAAACAACAAAACCGTGTATTATATACACACGTGCAAAAAAAAAGAAAAAAAACCAACAACTTTTCAATTTTTAAATAAATAAAAAACTCAAAAAATAAGTACGCCTAACGCCTAATTTAAAACTAAATTAATACTTCCTTACCTATAAGATCAAAAAATTTAAAGAGATGGTACGACGAATTACGGATATAATTTTAAGCTCCAATAAAATTAACAATTAATTAACAACTTACTTAATTTATCAATTTTATTAATCCCAAAGCTACATTATTAAAACTTTGAAATTACACTCTTAAAAATTATAATATAAAAGTAAATTACTCGATAAGTTTTTAAACTATTTAAAAGGTGGCTTGTTAGTCTTTTTTTAGCTCATCTTGAACTTGCAAAAAGAGTGCAAAAGGACAAAGATAACAGTCAAATGCCAATTTTTTCATGGATTTGTGGCGTATGCAAAGCACGTGACCTTTCTTGACTGCTAAAAGACCAAAATAACCCTAATAAATCTAAAATAATTATTTAAAAATTAAATAACTAACAAAAAAGAAAAAGAAATTTCAAGCTTCTTCTTCCTTGCAAATTCCGCAAAAGCGACTCCATCCCTTTTTTCCCTCTCACATGGCGAGGGATTTGTAAAAATGAATTTTTAGAAAAAAAATTTTTAGTCAATAATCTTTTTTTTGAGTTAATTTTTGACAAAAAAAAAATTTAGACATTAAAATAATTTTAAGTTTTTTTAATTATGTTGAAATTTTTTATTTTGCTGTTATAATTATTTCTTTTATTTTTTTTTTAAAAACTGACAATTTATCTGTAAAAAAAAAAAAAAAAACATACTTTTTGGTTAAAAAAAAAAAAGTTCATTTCTTCACTTCAATTTTTTTTTTGCCCTTTCTTCAAATTCTTCCGGGCGGGCCCCAAAACTCTCCGATGGAATCCTCAAGCAGTATCCCTCCCGGCAACTACCAGACACTGTAATAACCACCGCCCGAACTCGGCCTCCGGCCCTTCGCTGATGCTTAGACCAACGAAGATGATTCCTGCAAGGTCCCCCATGGCGCTGCTTGTGATTGCTCGATTCCGCCGCCAAAGGTTGTCAATCTGGTCTTCATATGGAGGAATTCGATTACGATTCAATCTTGGAGCAGTGCTACAAGATGCCGGTCGGGTACGTTCAGATTCCAATGAGAATCGTCGGTCCTCTGTTGCTCGACGGGAGGGAGTATTCTGTTCCCATGGTGACAAAGAAGGGTTGCTTGGTCACCAACACCAACCACGGTTGCAAGGTTATTCTGTTCCCATGTTCAGATTTATTTTTTCAATTTCTTACATGTTTTGATGTTTCTGTGATGTTTCAATTTCTTTGATCCTAATAGGTTCTTGTTATTTGATATGCTTATATCAATTTGATTTATGTTTCTTGGTTCTTGCTTTGTCAAGATCAAATCTTGTGGTTTGTGATCGAGGTATACCAGACTTGGGCTTTTTTTTAGGATTTTTTTTAGTGTTTTGATTAGGGACTTTTTAAGGCTTTGAATTGGGATTTTTTTACATAATTTGATTTGGGACTTTTCCCATATCCCAACTATAATATATTCTTTCATTTTTCTTTGTGTTGGTATATTTTCCTTCATGGTTTCTTTCTTCTTTTTTTTGGTTGTTGTAGTGTGAATTTGGTTGTAGATAAAAATTGAGTTTTTGGATGTTGTTGGTGACAGGTTGTTTAAAGAAGAAGAAGATGAAGAAGAAGAAGAAAGGAGGGAGTTGCCGGGTTGTTTGATATTTTGTAAAACAGAAGAAAAAGAAAGAGACGGTGGAGAGAGAGAGACAGAATAGGGAGTTGTCAGTGGGGGCCACCGGAGATGGTAGGTGTGACACAGAAGAAGAAGAAGAAGAAGAAGAAGAAGGAGAAGGGAGTAGCTGGGTTGTTTGATATTTTGTAAAACAGAAGAAGAAGAAAGAGACGGTGGAGTGAAAAAGACAGCACAGGGGGTTGTCGGTAGGGGTCGCCAAAGAAGAAGAAGAAGAAGAAGAGAGGAGGAAGTTGCAGGGTTGTTTGATATTTTGTAAAACGGAAGAAGAAGAAGAAAGAAACGGTGGAAAAAGAGAGACAGCATAGGGGTTGTCGGTGGGGGTCACCGGAGATGGTAGTGGTGACACCGAGCATTTCCAATGCGTTATGAAAGTGTTAATTAAAGGATTATGTCAAGTAAAATATGTTTCATAAAAATTATTATTTTAATATAATTTTTATGATAAATTTTATATAAATAAAAAGAAGATTTTTAAGGTTAAAAATCATGTTATAGTTCTATATAAGAAAGGAAGGATACGAAAATAAGCTAGAAGCTTAATTGTTACAAATGTGTCATAACAAATTAAAAGACAGAAATATAGTTTACGGAAAATATTGTATGAAAATATAAAAAATTATACAATATTAAAATAATACAATATAAGAATTATACTGAAAAAGTAATACAATGTAAGGAATTATACTAATGAAGTTATGTGGTATGAAAATTGTACTACAAAAGTAATGTGGTATAAGAAATTACACTGATAAAATTAAGCAGTATGAAAATTATACTATAAAAGTGATACAGCATAGAAATTAGACTGTATAAAGTTAAACAGTATAAGAATTATACTATGTGGAGGATATAGATGAGTAAAGAATAGTGTAAGTTTATAATAGCATAGAAAAAATGTACCAGTAGTATTGAAAAAATATTGTTAACGTAAATTTAGACTGTATAAAGTTAAACAATATATGAATCATACTATATGGTGGATATAAATAAGCATAAAAGGTTGTGAGACCTCATAAACTATATAAAAAATACTGATAGTATGAGAAATATCTGCCAATATAGAAAAATACTGTCAGTATAAAATTAGACTATTAAAGGAAGACGTGGGATCCATTAATTACACAAGAAAGGTAGAAAATTTGGCCACCTCACCTATGACAAGCCCGGTTCTAGGTATTAATGGATCCCACGTCTTCCTTTAATAGCCCAATTTTATACTGACAGTATTTTTCTATATTGGCAGATATTTCTCATACTATCAGTATTTTTTATATAGTTTATGAGGTCTCACAACCTTTTATGCTTATTCATATCCACCATATAGTATGATTCATATATTGTTTAACTTTATACAGTCTAAATTTACGTTAACAATATTTTTTCTATACTATTGGTACATTTTTTCTATGCTATTATAAATTTATACTATTCTTTACTCATCTATATCCTCCACATAGTATGATTCTTATACTGCTTAACTTTATACAGTCTAATTTCTATGTTGTATCACTTTTGTAGTATAATTTTCATACTGCTTAATTTTATCCGTGATATTTTGGTCCCTAGTGAGATGTCTTAATGGGTTAAGTGTGTGATTAAGCATTTGTATCATCATTTTACATGAAACATGCAAAAATCAAACCCATTTCTCCCACTAATGGAACCGGCCACTTCCCTTCATATATCACCCAATATTTTACAAAAACATTATCTCAAAACCTCTTTGGAAGCAAGTTCTAGTACTCTAGTGCTAAGATTAGCAACTTTGAAGATATTAAATCTTAATTTTTTCTAAGTGTTGTGGTGATTTTTCCTTAGGTTCTAAGTAGAGTTTAATAGATTATGATGTAGATATTACAAAAGAGGGTTATTAAGATTCAAAGCATTAAAGAGGAGGTGCAAGAGCATGGAAAATCTCCTAATAAAATTCTAAATCTTATCCTTGGTTTAGTTATACATATTAAGTGTTTAATATGTAATTTATAGTATGTATGAGGCATGGCATGTAAAGAGACTTTATGGTATGATTTGATTATGGGTTATATTGATGATGATGATGAAGGAAAGTTGAAAAACTATGGTAATGTGACTACTTTGTCATAAACACTAAGTTTAAGCAAATTAAGTCTTTGATAAAATGATTTTTACCATGGCATAAAAAGAAAACTATATGGCATGATTATTTTATATATTAGGTGCTTGATAAATGTTTGGAAAGGTTTAAATGAAATTAAACCTTAGAAAATCAAGTTTAACATAAGTTATAACACAACAAGTGTATTTAAGGGCATATTTGAAAGAATTGAATATTTGAGGCCTATAGTAGCTGAACTAATTTCTAGATTCAACATGTGATTTATTGGAAACATCGAGTTAGGCAACTTTCGTAAAGAAATCTCGTTGAATTCCAATCAAGCAAGTCAAAAAATGTTGATTTTAGTTCTGCCTTTCCAAGAATGTCATCAAGATGAATGATTTTGGGAAAAGTTAAAAACATAAAAGTTATAGATCTCATTGAGACGGCTAAGCAATATAGGCAGTTTGTGAAAATTTTATATCAATTTCAAGTTATGAATTTTAGGAGGCTTTAAGCATAAAATTTTGTAAAAAGGTGTGACACCCGTTATTCTCCTAACGGGTATTGAGGTAATTAAATTAATTTTTAATGTATAAAAAAAATTGCTTCATTTAAATTTATTTTATAATATTTATTTTTATCTATTTTTAAATTTTCTAAAATTCTCCTATATTTGTTTAGTATGATTACTAAAAAGCCTTAGAACTTCTAATAAATCTCAAAAATGTCATATTGGCATTATGTGTGTTAAAGTCTTTAGATGAGACATAAGGATATCTTTTCCAACTACTCCTGACCCTCATTTTCTTTATTTCCTCCATGACATGCTTCAACATGTCTCCTCTATAATTGTTTCCATCACTTCTCTTCAAAGATTTCATCTTTTCTTCCTTTCTCTTCCACGGTTCCCACACTCTTCTTCTCATTTCTTTGCTAAAGCAAAATACTTAGAGAACTTCTTCAAGGCAGCCATAAAAATCAGCCACCATCACCTCCATTTGAGTAAGAATTTCAGTCATACCGAAGTAAAGGAACCTGTTTGAAGCCATTTCAAGCTTCCAACTAACCATAATCCGAGGTTAGAATCTTATGAACAAATTTAGTCTTTCATTTATAAATTTTCTTTTATACTAAAGGATTATTCAAATTTGCGTTCTTAAACCTAAGTATATGTTTGTTGCTATTTTGGAGCATATGTATGAAGTCTAAGTGTATATGCCCTAGACAGAAAATTTATATTGTTAAACTTTGTAATACCTCTATGGGCAGTGGTTATTTCTTGAAATTCTAAGATTAAATTAAAATGAATTTTATGAATTGGTTTGCATATTTGAAAAGTAGCATCCTAGGCTTTCTAACGAGCTATCATAAACCTAAATCGGAGTTGTATTTTATTTTCTAAGAATTATTCAATTTTTGTATTGGAAACTAGTAAATCTGCCAGTTTGTTATGGTATACCAGCTGCTAACCTGAACCAAGAACCCATCTTTGCTCACCACCTAATTCTTTAATGTCTTGCAACCTTTCCAATATTATCCTAAGTGATTGATGAATCTTATTAGGGACTAAAACATATAGATTACTTGTTCACATTTTATATTGTGTTAAGATAAAAATTGTTTACTGTGGTATTCAAAAGAGATTTATATAAAAGCTTTAATGGCATACTAGTAAGATAGGTTTACACATGATTTATTTATGAATGTAGTTGTATGTTGTGCTTTAGTTTTAATTGTCCTTATGCACGCCTTAGGATCAAGGGAGTATGGAGCTAACGTTAATTGATTCCAGGATTAAGAGACTGTTGATAAGCTTGAAAGGTAGGGATTCTATTACTCATCTTTTGTGAGGTTTTTATAGAATTAAAATTGATTGTTTTGCCGCAATATATATATATATCTATGTTGAACTGATATTATATGTGTATCACATATGAAACTGTGACATGGACTCGTCTTGTATTGTACGGCGAGGAACATAATGAATTGACACATGTTATAAATTGAGAAGCATGGTTAGGAAAATTAACTCTATTAATAATGATTTAATATAGAGAAATTGTGAGACATGAAAAGGGCGACGGTTACGTCCTTGGGCATGAATACCCTAAAAGGTAAAATAGGGGGAAGGTGATGACGCTTCCTTGGGTTGAAAGTCCCAGAACACACTGTACAGGAATTGATTTGGTGAGGACTCGGGGCTTGATGTCCCCTCACCGGAACACCCTTGGAATGTTTATAGGGTGATCAAGTGCGCCCATTTGGGTTTCGATGAGTTGAGTGATACTCAATTTAACATGGATACCTAGGAACAATGATGATTGGTAATATTTGTATAAATGTGTAATTATGACACTTGGTAATGATTAACTACGGTATCCATAAGATGTGATCATAATAAACCTCATAATCTGGAATATGATGTGACTTACTAACCATGCAGATTTTAATGTGGTAATGATAAAAACCTGAAGGTGAGTAATGACTTTCTCTACTGAGCATAGTGTTGCTCATACCCTTATGTTTATATCTTTTCAGGACTCACTAAGTGTGAGGTGGCTACGAGAAATATAGTTGAGGAAGTGATGTAACTATATTACATTGGGACTGCTTCAATTGTTGAGAATGTTCTTCATGATAATGTAAGCATCAATTGTTACTTTCTGTGGCTGTATTACAATGTGTTGAGGGATAAAATGATGATGACAACAGTTTATATTATTAAATTTAAGGTGCTACATTAAAACTGTGGTTTATTTATCGTTTATATTTTTATTTTTGAGTTGAGAGTTTTCATTTAAGTCCCGGGCAAATTTTAATCTTTAAGGTTTTACTTTTATTATTTATTTTTATTTTATCTCATTAAAAACTGTTAACCCCCATATAGGGGCGTTACAGAATTTTTGGTATCAGAGCCTAGGTTCGGTTAACCTAGGGAGTGTAGCACCACTTTAAAAAAATATATTTTTGAGATGGTTTTGAAGCTGAATTTTCATTGTCATCATCAAAATGAACCTTCACATTGATTTATACAGTCTAAAAGGATGTAACATGGAAAGGCCATAGAATGAAAATATCAATAGTTATATGAGTACAATAATTATATAGAAGGAAAGTATTAATAGTTATAAGGGAATGATAATTATATGGAATGAGTTTATAAGTAGAATGCTTATGAGAGATTCGTATAATATTTGGATCTATAAGCATATCTAATTCGTATAAACGATGAGAAATTCGTATAGATACGAGGATTTAAAAGCCTTTTGTCTCGTGAAAAACAATAAGAAATATAAGGCTTGATTTATTGATTTTAAAGTTTGACATAGATATGCCAAATTTTTCGTAATTGATTCAAACCTAAGTAATGATTATGTGTGGATTCGATGGAGCACATAAGTGTCAATGTCTTTTCTTAAAAGTTCTATATATTTGAGGAATATGATATAAGTTGGGAATCATGGTATTGAATCTTGAGAGAGATAAATGTTAGACTTTTGGTCTGTTGAGACTGTGTAAAGTCTAGAATGCATGAATCTCAAAATTGGAATATTTTGTTACGTACATTGTATTTAAGTGTATTAGTGAATCTTTTGGTTACCTAAGGTTTTGTTATATGAGGAAATTATATATTGTATGAGTAGAATTGTGGGGATTATAGATGTTCTTAAGTAGTAACATCAAGTGTCTTTGTTCATTGATATGGTCTACGTTGAAAGACGTAAATCGTATTGATTTCAAGGTTAGTCACATTCTAAACCCTTGGTAGTAATGATGATGAATCCATTGATAGATGTTAAGTATTATGAATAACATATGGGTGTATGTATTGTTCAATAAGGTTTTGATTAAAACAAAATTATTTGAGTTGCTGGAGGATTATGTTGTTATGAAATGATTTTAAATATCATTCAGGAAGATCCTTGTTGTCGTTAAATTAGATTTGTTGTTTATAGTTAACTTTATCTATAGTGGACTTTGAATTGGGTTTAAGATTTATACAAATTGGTTTTCAATTTTATGTTTGTTATTTAACTCGTTCTAAATGTGTTAAGGCCCGAAACAACCTGACCATTTTCAACTTAGAACATTTGGGCCTAGTTCAAATCTTAAATCAGTTTGATTCACACTGTCTCTCCCACGTGGTCTCTATACGTGTCATATACAGTGGTTTAATTATTGTTTACACATACGTTTACTGTGCATAGGAGCTTATTTCTCCGAGTTCACTTTTTCTCTCTTAATTTGTTATTTTCTCTCTAAATCGCAAATCCTCTTCTTTTTCATTAGAAATTCTTCTTTTCCTCTAAAAGAAGAAGGAATTCTAGGATTCTGCAATTTACTATCTTAATTTTTCCTTTCTATTTACTCTTCTTTCATCTCATCATGGACCCAAAGTACCAACACCTGAGAAAGTATTTCCCATCACTCTCCCAAAAGATTCTCAGAAAGAAATACAAGGCTAGAATTACTCGGTTGTGGATTCTTATGCGTTTTGGTATCCCTTGTGATGTGAGAATGTTAATAGAGGGGAAAATCCGTCCGAGTGACTTTAGTCAAGATGTCGGTTTACCAGGAACAGGTACCAGTCGTAGTGCAATGAAAAGAAGAGCTCGTGCCATCGTGGTCACTTGTAACAAATGTGGAAGACAAAATTGTAACGGTAAATGTACTTCACCTGGTTATATGTCTACGAATAGAGAGGATAAAATAAGGTTTTGTAGGGATGGACTTTCAAAGGAGAACTTGGATAGCATCCATCCTCCTCTCCACGGTCACCCTAGTGGATATGTTCAAGGAGCTATTTTTAAACTCTGGCCTAAATTTTATACAGAAAGACAACGCCTCAGGAATATAGTATTTCTAGATCCTGTTTGCCAAGCCATAAGAAAACTGGATGGGGAATAAGTCATCGCTCTATAAAGGTTATTTAGTCTTTACTTATTTGAAGCAATTTTAGCTGATGTTCAACAGTTTGTGTTTTTCTTTTACTCAGAATATTTACTTTTGTGTTTGAAATAATTGTGATTATTAGATTGATACAGTAAGTGTTAATATCTTATTTAATTTATGATTTTCTTAAATATATATATAATAAAATATATTATCTTATCAGACACGTTACATACGGTACAGTAATATGTTTGAATTTTGAAAAGCTTATCCAGATATTTCAAGATTTGTGTCTCAAATTTCAAAAGTTCTACAGTATTTGTCGTTTATATTAAATATCTAGACTTGGTGTATATTTGTCAAAAAGTCTACAGTTGTGTCAAGAGGGTCTTCTGTCAAATTGTTCTCAATTGTCAAAAGTTATACAATTAGAGTCTAATCTTTTTCAAAAAGTGAATCAGATTTTCTGTAAACTATCAATCACCTTATCTTACTTTCTTATCCGCACAAGATTTTGTTTAAATCTTTGGATTACCTTTTCATTACCTACTCGTCTATCTCTTTAGCCCTTTTTGTATATTTCTCATCTTTAAAATCTCATGTAGAACCCGAAGTCTAAGTGGAGCAGACATTAAGCAACCACTTCTATAAACCAAATATGTCTACCTCCCAGTTCACGAAGAAAATAAAGAATGTCTGTGTCTTTTGTGGTTCCAGCCTTGGAAAAGATAAAGCTTATTTAGAAGCTGCAAATCACTTAGGCCAAGTCCTAGCACACAAGAAGATTAACATAATCTATGGAGGTGGTAGTATAAAAATGATGGTAAATATGGCACTAGCAGCTAGGTCTAGCGACGCTACTGATGTAAGAATTTGGCCTCATATTCCAGTTGAAGGAAACCTTTGTAAGGAAGCCATAGGTAAGGGAGAAGGAGTCAGGAGTATCCCTAAAAATTTTAAAGACATAATCTATAATTCTGATGCTTTTATAGCATTACCTGGTGGTCTAGGTACTCTTGAGGAAATATTTATAGTTGCTTGTGGGCAATTGTTGGGCTTTTATTCCAAACCTTTGGGACTGCTGAACGTAAAGGGTTTTTATGACGGTCTTTTGAAATTTCTAGATTACGCTGTGGAAGAAAACATCACTACAGAATCGGAGAGACAAATCTTTGTCACTGCTTCAACAGTTGAGGAATTGATAGATAAAATGCAAATCATACATCCAGAATCCGACACTGCAACATCCAAGCTTGAATGGGAAAGGGAAAGCCGGGAGCGGCCAATTGATTTGAATCTCCATCTGTAATCTTTTTGTTTTATCTTTGGCATGTAGGCATGTGTGTCCGTATTTCGTGTGTTACGAATAACCGTTTGCCTTGTATTCTGTGTTTCTTGTGGTACGTTGTTGTTCAATCTTTTAGATTCATTGAGCCTAATGCCGGGATGGCTGGATACGGAGTACTTGATGCTCTCGAAACGCATCCTTCTTAAGGTCCGATCTTTTGTTTATCGATGTTTTTGTATCCTCTAATCATGCATGATATGGATAGCTGGTATACGGAGTGCCTTGTACTCTCGAAACGTATCCGTATTATGTTTGTAATGTGTAATATTCTGTTAATATTATGTGGAAGTACCAGAGTCAGTTATGAGGATATTCCATATGAAATATGAATATATTATTTGGGTTGAATGTTTGTGTCATGAGGATAGCTGTTTAATGAAAAATATGTCGGGTATGTTTGCAACTCTGAGATTCCGTTTAATATCTCTATGAATAAGTTTAATGTATGGTTTTGAATAAAAGTGTTTATGATATATGTTTTATGATTATGTTTTAGTTTATTAGTTGAGGTATGAAATCAAATATATTTGACTTTTCCTTACTCAAAAAGGAAAAGGAACCTAAAGATGAAGTATATAAAATTTCTCTGGCAATCTCCTTAAATGTGATTGTAAATCACAGTCCATGGACAATGAAGGACTGGAATCATGATATGGTCAATATGTATGCCTGATCAGATTCTTAGACTATTATATGGTGTTATAAGTTGAAACTCGTCAGAAATACTCTCATTGAGGGATTTAGGAGTAAGATTTATTATGCAAGTAAATAAGTGGAAATACGATGACTTAAATTTGGAGGACAAACAACATTAACGGTTTAGACTCGGAATTGGAATCATAATGGAATTAAAATTTTTACTAGTATTGCTAGAATTGAAATTTCGAGGACGAAATTTCTTTAAGGGGGGTAGAGCTGTGACACCCGTTATTCTCCTAACGGGTATTGAGGTAATTAAATTAATTTTTAATGTATAAAAAAAATTGCTTCATTTAAATTTATTTTATAATATTTATTTTTATCTATTTTTAAATTTTCTAAAATTCTCCTATATTTGTTTAGTATGATTACTAAAAAGCCTTAGAACTTCTAATAAATCTCAAAAATGTCATATTGGCATTATGTGTGTTAAAGTCTTTAGATGAGACATAAGGATATCTTTTCCAACTACTCCTGACCCTCATTTTCTTTATTTCCTCCATGACATGCTTCAACATGTCTCCTCTATAATTGTTTCCATCACTTCTCTTCAAAGATTTCATCTTTTCTTCCTTTCTCTTCCACGGTTCCCACACTCTTCTTCTCATTTCTTTGCTAAAGCAAAATACTTAGAGAACTTCTTCAAGGCAGCCATAAAAATCAGCCACCATCACCTCCATTTGAGTAAGAATTTCAGTCATACCGAAGTAAAGGAACCTGTTTGAAGCCATTTCAAGCTTCCAACTAACCATAATCCGAGGTTAGAATCTTATGAACAAATTTAGTCTTTCATTTATAAATTTTCTTTTATACTAAAGGATTATTCAAATTTGCGTTCTTAAACCTAAGTATATGTTTGTTGCTATTTTGGAGCATATGTATGAAGTCTAAGTGTATATGCCCTAGACAGAAAATTTATATTGTTAAACTTTGTAATACCTCTATGGGCAGTGGTTATTTCTTGAAATTCTAAGATTAAATTAAAATGAATTTTATGAATTGGTTTGCATATTTGAAAAGTAGCATCCTAGGCTTTCTAACGAGCTATCATAAACCTAAATCGGAGTTGTATTTTATTTTCTAAGAATTATTCAATTTTTGTATTGGAAACTAGTAAATCTGCCAGTTTGTTATGGTATACCAGCTGCTAACCTGAACCAAGAACCCATCTTTGCTCACCACCTAATTCTTTAATGTCTTGCAACCTTTCCAATATTATCCTAAGTGATTGATGAATCTTATTAGGGACTAAAACATATAGATTACTTGTTCACATTTTATATTGTGTTAAGATAAAAATTGTTTACTGTGGTATTCAAAAGAGATTTATATAAAAGCTTTAATGGCATACTAGTAAGATAGGTTTACACATGATTTATTTATGAATGTAGTTGTATGTTGTGCTTTAGTTTTAATTGTCCTTATGCACGCCTTAGGATCAAGGGAGTATGGAGCTAACGTTAATTGATTCCAGGATTAAGAGACTGTTGATAAGCTTGAAAGGTAGGGATTCTATTACTCATCTTTTGTGAGGTTTTTATAGAATTAAAATTGATTGTTTTGCCGCAATATATATATATATCTATGTTGAACTGATATTATATGTGTATCACATATGAAACTGTGACATGGACTCGTCTTGTATTGTACGGCGAGGAACATAATGAATTGACACATGTTATAAATTGAGAAGCATGGTTAGGAAAATTAACTCTATTAATAATGATTTAATATAGAGAAATTGTGAGACATGAAAAGGGCGACGGTTACGTCCTTGGGCATGAATACCCTAAAAGGTAAAATAGGGGGAAGGTGATGACGCTTCCTTGGGTTGAAAGTCCCAGAACACACTGTACAGGAATTGATTTGGTGAGGACTCGGGGCTTGATGTCCCCTCACCGGAACACCCTTGGAATGTTTATAGGGTGATCAAGTGCGCCCATTTGGGTTTCGATGAGTTGAGTGATACTCAATTTAACATGGATACCTAGGAACAATGATGATTGGTAATATTTGTATAAATGTGTAATTATGACACTTGGTAATGATTAACTACGGTATCCATAAGATGTGATCATAATAAACCTCATAATCTGGAATATGATGTGACTTACTAACCATGCAGATTTTAATGTGGTAATGATAAAAACCTGAAGGTGAGTAATGACTTTCTCTACTGAGCATAGTGTTGCTCATACCCTTATGTTTATATCTTTTCAGGACTCACTAAGTGTGAGGTGGCTACGAGAAATATAGTTGAGGAAGTGATGTAACTATATTACATTGGGACTGCTTCAATTGTTGAGAATGTTCTTCATGATAATGTAAGCATCAATTGTTACTTTCTGTGGCTGTATTACAATGTGTTGAGGGATAAAATGATGATGACAACAGTTTATATTATTAAATTTAAGGTGCTACATTAAAACTGTGGTTTATTTATCGTTTATATTTTTATTTTTGAGTTGAGAGTTTTCATTTAAGTCCCGGGCAAATTTTAATCTTTAAGGTTTTACTTTTATTATTTATTTTTATTTTATCTCATTAAAAACTGTTAACCCCCATATAGGGGCGTTACAAAAGGAAAACATTATGAAATGTTTTGAATTTGACCAAGGAATTTTTGTAAGTTTTAATCCTTACAAAAAACTAAATGTTTTGATATAGAGTGGTCGTAGGGGACAAAAAGTCAAGATTTTATGTTTTGAACCAAAACCATAAAAACCATATAAAACTGAATTTTCATTAAGAAAGGTTGGTTTTCTGCACTGCTATGGGTAGTAAGTAACCACAAATGTTAAGCTTGAAAGGATTTGAGTTTTTTACTAAGGAATCGAGAGTTCCATCCAACAAGGGCACCACTAACAACGCGTATGGATCATTGTGATATGAAAATTACCAATGATTCCTTTCTAAAGACGGTAGTGGCAGCGGCGGAGATGTGCTAAGTTGCTTTGTTTATTTTCTTTTTCCATTTCTAGATTTTTTAATGTTTAGGATTTTCTTTTTATAAATCTGTTGTTGATGACCTTATTCAACTTATGGTAAGCTTTTTTATTTTGACCATTAGGTATTAATCTAACAGAAAAAGGGGTTTCATTGATAAGACCTTTTGATGGGTCTTATGGTAGCATTTGCCTCAACTAGATATATAAGATCTAATAATTTTTAATCCTTCTAAATTTAGACAAATTGAAGAAGATGATATTGTTTTTTTTTAAAAAAAAAAACCTTAGAATGAAGGATTCGAACTCTTCACTCATAGGAGGAGTCCCTACAACCACAATAAGATAATGTTTTTCTGTTTTTTTTTTTAATTTCTTTATATGTAAAATGATATGAGAATAATAATCCTTTATTTAATGGAAATCATCGCAAAGGGACTAACAATTGCCAAAAACATAGATATTGGGACTCGGTTATCAAGATTTTTTAAAATACAGGATCTGAATGAAAAGAAAATGAGAGTTTCGAAATTCATTTGTCTGACTTTTCAAAATAAGAACCAAAGTGTAAAAGATCAAAAAGTCTGCGGAATTCAAGTAAGAAAATCCAAAAACTAATAACAGGGTTAGCATTGGGGTAATAAGTCTATTTCTTATGAAAGGATTAAAATTTATTTTTATTCAAAAAATTACATGCTAAAAGAATAAAAATTATTTGACAATTGATTGCTTTCTTCTACCATACTAATTATTACAAGCAATTATAAACGTATTATTATATGTAATCTAAAATATATGTTGTTTACTATATAATCTAAAATAGAACCCACATAAAAAAAATCAAAGTGATATTACCTTGCAATAATTTTTTTTTAATACTGTAAAAATTGCAATGCACCTATCTAGTTTTGTGCCTTTTTGTTAGAACTCCCTCTCTTAAGTTAATAAATGAATAGAAAAAGAACATAAATCTTATAGTATACTTTCTTTTTTATTTCTCACTAGAAGTTATTCCCATCGATTTTTCAAAAATTGAAAGGGCCTAAGCTTTTTGGCAAACGAAGCACTTTTAGAGAAAACAAAGAAAAGCAAAAACACACCGAACAAGTTAAACATAAATTATCAAACAAATTATCATCTAATTAGTAGCAAAAATTGAGTAATAAAAACAAATACTTGATCATATATATATATATATATATTGAAAACCACATCTTTTTTTGGAAGTAAAATCACATCTTACATAAAAGCACATTTATGATGGCATACGACGAGGACATAATCCTCGTCCAGATGTAATGCTATTGAGAGATTTTGTGAATAACAAAAGAAGATCTTGTTCAAACTCGCATACAAGTATATATATGAAGTCAAATTATTAGACTTTCTCAGAGTTTCTTGGCACCCAAACAACGTGGAACTTGTTTTTACGAGATAAGACAAAATGACACAAGAGAGAAAAGAGACTTACCGTGTGTACGGACGCTTAAATTGCCGGAGAAGAAGTGATGAAGAGCCACTGAAAATCCCAAGAGGCAAAGGAAGGCACTTCTGTAGTTTTTGTTAAGATGTTATATTTGTTTGGAAAATAGTTTTGCACTTCTCTTGAAGGAAAGATTTGATGATAAATCTTAGATGTATTAAGAGTTGGTGAGCGTTTTACCGGGAAAAAAATTGCAAAAATTGTTGATTTGAGAGCAATAAACCAAAAATGTAATTCCAGAAACTGAAAACAACTACTAAAGTGAGCTAAGAGAAGAATGAAACCATGAAATAAACGACAAAACCAAGGACAACAGTAAGCAAGAAAAATGACAAAAACTTGAAAAACGACAGCACGGATATAAGCATTACTACCATCGAAAGAAGCAGGAAAAGGAAAGAGAAAAGTACCTTTAAGGACGACATCAACTCAAGTGACAACTTATCCTAAAAAACGACCATAAAAATAAACTAGAAATGATAACCTATGGAGAAGGCAAAAAAACTGAAAAGGGTAACAAAATGAAACGACAATTAAATCAAAGAATGACCCTACAATTAGAAACAGCATTAACCTGTATATAAAACCGACAAAAGTACTTAAAAATGGTAGACAGCCTAAGAGAACGGCACAAAACGTACACTCTATGAAAATTACAATGTTCAACAAAACGACAATACCCAAGAAACCGACATCTAATTAAAAACGACAACATTTTTTAAATCAAATTAACCTGTAGCAAATATAAAACAAAATCGATCGGAAAAAGGGTAAAGATAACGGAGAGCGAAAGAGGGACAGACAGAGAGAGACCGCAATAGGGAAAAAGGTAAAATAAAATCAACAATGCTCTGAAAAACTGCAGAGAAACCATTAAAAACAATGAATGAAGGATGAATACGAGAAGTAAAACATGCAATGACCTAAAGAACCGATGAAATATGAGAACGACAGCAGTAAAAACCAGAATGAGTTTAAAAAACAACGCAAGAAGTACGAAAATAAACAACAAAAACGACTCTAAACAAAGAAACGAGACTATCTCCAAAACGACATCAACATAAGACAACGTAAATCAAAATCGACATCAACCTCAAGAAATGAACTAGTGGGAATTAAAAAAAAAAAAAAAAACCTTGAGCATTTGGTTCTAACTTGCATATGATGATAAAGAGGGGAGAGAGAGAGAGAGAACAACCAAGAAGAGAGGGAAAAAAAAAAAAAATCTTTCCATCCAAAAGGAGAAAAAAAGTGTAGTACTGAATCCCTTTTATAACGATGTCTCTAATTTCTATTTTTCCCCACCTCAAAGTCGAAAGGTTTGGCTCTGTTTTTGCTTTTTCTTTTCTTTTATTTTTCTCTCCCTGAGTTGTTTTTTTCGTTTACTTTCAAAGAAAGATAGACCTTTTTTTCTTCCCTGGAACGGAAAGTTAGAGATGATGAAATCTTGTTTTCACAATAATGCTCGCTGGTCCAAGCATGTTTTCTCGTAATCCAACCTATTGACGTGACGTGATACTGGCGGTGGGTCTTACAGCATTTGTTGAGGTTGGTAGAAAATTTTAACATCTGTGTATTGCCTTTATAACAATCAAGTACAGGTACTCTTTCTTTAGCTCGAGGAAAAAAAAAAAAGATAGATTTCTTTGCTAAAAATTTCTTGCTTTTAAGAAAGGAGATTTTCTACTTCCATAGCGTCTTCTATAATTAGTAGTATATGTATTCCATCATTAGATTTGGTCAAAAATCTAATCAACAGATGTAATAAAAAAGAAAAAAATGTAAAAATTCAATATAAATTTGACGGTTTAAAACAAAACATTGCCCTAATTTCTATTAAATTAAACATTTGGAATACAAAGGGGAGTCCACATGAGAACCAAGTGGCTCTATGGGTCTCGATATCGGACAATGGACACACTCGCACACACTCCTCAATATGACTGAAGCACTTTGAATGAAAAGCAGCTTAGGTGCAGAAGAGTACTTATAATATCAATAAATGTTGGGATTCAGCTGGGATCCACAAAAGAAAAATATGTTCATTTGAGTGGCCAATATGAAGAAGACCCATCCAGGGAGCTGTCCCTAAGGCTGAGATAACCTCGCCTGCATACCCTGACACGATAAATACTATAACATACGAGAGAAAATACTGTCAAAAAGTTAGTTTTATAATTCCAACCGTGTTGTTAAACACTGAACAATATTCTATGTCACCGTTACAATATTAAATCCCAAGCATAAAAGCCACTGGCTTTAAGAACACTGTACCCGATACAATTTTGTATTTTATGTGTCAATTTATGAACGGATTAGAAAGCTATTAGTGATGATGATCGCTAGAGGTAAAAGGAATGTTAAAAAATAGAAAGGACTTATTTGCAAGTTTTTATTGTAATGATAGATCAGCGTCTCAAAGTTTGGCTTCTCTATAAAATGAAAAAGTAATGCATGATGGTTTTTTTAGGGAAAGTAATTTTTATTTTTTTTTCTTTCGGAGTAAGGTAATTCTTGAGAGTTAATACTTTGTTAAAAATTGTATGATCGCTTGGTTCGAGATTTCATCATTCCTTCACTATTTTCGCAGTGTGTATCTCGTGAAATGAAAAAAAAAATGAAAGAGGAAGTCCAAATAGGATCTTTAAGATTTAGGAAAATGTAAAATTATGATGCAACTATTTGAATTTAAATAAGACTAATCTAATTTCCTAAATATACAAGGGACGGGTTAGGTTGAATGGCTCTAGATAAATACAAGCAATTTGAAAATCTATCAACCCCACAAGATTGAGCTCCAATAGCTAATTCCAGTGTTGGATCGTAATGGAAGAAATCGACACGAGTAATGACACACAGGGTGCAGCGTGCAGGGGTGACAACGATCGGGTGGCATAGCGGCGCAGGGCAACAATAGGATTGGAGACCAAGGACGACAATCATCGAAGGAGGAGACAGGCAAGGCACAACAACGAAAATCTAGGGAGAAGGGAGAGGGTGAGAGGGCGCAAGGTTGACAATTGTCAGGAGAGTGTAGGGACGCAAAAACCTAACACTGAGCCACGAGTAAGGACGCAAAAGAGCAAGTCGATATTATCAAGAAAAATTAAATAAAGAAGATATAAAATTTTAAGTGATGTGGAATAGAATTTTAAGGGGAACGGAAGTAATTTTTAAAAGATTTTATATATAATATTAAATCAAAAAAGTTCAAGGGCGCAGCCATCTCTACTTTTGTCGACCCACACAGCCCTGCCTTTTTACCTGTCCTGTAGTGACCCACCCAACTATGGTAATGCTGTGGCACAGGTCAAAACCCAATGGGTCGGCGGAGGACCCGTCCCGTCCTGCGACCTGTTTACGTAAATCAAAAAAAAGAAGAAGAAATTTTTCAAACTTAGACTTAAGTTATGAAAGAAGACATAAGCTTTGGAGATTGGTGAAGTGAATTGGCGACGACTGTAGTTTTGCGCGTACACATATACAGACAATGAAGAGAGAGATGTATATAGCAAAATTAAGATATATTTTTTTAATATGTACTCTCTCTCCCTTTTTCCCTTTGTAATTATATTTGTTCATCTTCTTATTAATTGACATTTCCGTCTCCGACTCTTGTGATGACGATTTTGATCTTGATTTTGGTTTGAGAGGAAGAAACTTTAAAGTTGAAGCAGGTTCAAATTGAGGAAGAAACTTACGTCGCTCACCAAATGTTTTCCAAAGTCTCCAATGAAGACACTTTCTCTCTCTTATTTGCTGGAGAAGATGAACATATAAACACATATATCCATGCATAGCGGTTACACATACATATTTAAACACGGAAAATATTACATGCTAGACAAATTTAATTAATTATTTTCTAAAGAAAAATCTGGACAAAATTCAATTACAGAGTCGAGGGTTTGGCACGACCCGACCTGCCTAGTCACGCATTGCTATGTTTTTTGGATGGTTCTTAATCCGCAGCACAACCTATCAAGTGCGGGTCCAACTCGCCCTATTGACATCTCTAGTTGTTTGTTGGTGAGAGTGTAGGGTATGGCTGCTAGATCAATAAAGTTACTCAAAAGGATGTTGTTGATAGTATTTTTTTTTTCTTTTGAAAAAAAGGAAAATAATAAAATTTTGAAACTTTTTAAAACAAAGGTCAAGTTTTGAAAATATTTATAGTAAATAGTATGTAAATAATTTATTTATTGTGTAAATAAGAATTATTTACAATTATTTACGTCTTAAATCTATTTATTATGTAAATAAAAATTATTTATACTAAAAACAATAAGGTATATAAATTATTTACACCACTAAATTATTCTAGACTCTAAATATTTTCAATGTGTGATTCTTATTTTTTTTATTAGGTTGGTTGATTAATTTGCTCTCGTGAGCAGGACTTTCATACAATAGAGATTTAGTTCTAACACCATATAAGAGTTAGGAAATTGGAAAACAATTGGTATAACTTCTCCATTCACGGGAGGTAATAGTAATGCAAGAGATAAATTTAATTAAATGTTTAAATTTAAATACAAGCTAATAAAAACCTATCTATTATCCTTATGAAAATCGAGGTCATAATGAAAATTTCATACCAACACCAAAGAAATCATTTGAAGCAAAGGGATGCAAACGACTTGCAACGGGTCAACATTCAGCAGTGTCTGCCCAAGTGACTTCCTCTTTATTCAAATGAACGCGGCAACAAGACAACGGCAATTGATTCTCCGCCGAAAAGTAAAACCAAAAACAAAAAAACAAGAGACTTGTGATTATGTCTGTGAACGTTCCCATGTTTTACGGCTCACGTAGATGTTTTTATATATACAGATGTATATTTTCATATTGTTTACCACCCAATAAATTATATATTCAGTAACAAAAATTAATAAATCAAATATATAATAAGTTATAAAAAAATTCCATCTCATGAATTCTGATATTTGCGCTGGTTCGCGAGCACTATGGAATCTCCATTTGTGTCTTATTCATCTTTTTTTTTTAATTTTTATTTGTTGATTCCCCATTTTTCCCTCACTATAATAAACAAATATACACACAACCCAAACCTCACATCGATGATGGAATGATTGGAAGGAAAATCATGCGCGTGAAGAGGCATCTTTTAAAGAGTAAAGTTAAATGCACTTTTGTCCATCCAACCAAAGTTAAAGAAGAAGAAAAATTTAAAAGAGAACTACATACATTTATTTAAAATCTTTGTTGTCCTTGCACTAACTAAATCCACACTATGAATGATTGGTATGGCAAATTGAGAAATTATGTTTAGTAATCACGGTTTCAATCATTTTTACAATTTTAACTTTTTTTTTCAGTCTCAATAAAAAAATTCTGTTTGATCCATTATTAATTACAACTTTTTTTGCTCAACTTCAACCCTTTTTGAGTTTATTTTTTTGGTTTAGATCAGCTAAAACTAATATTTTAAAAATTTATCAAATATAAGTTTTAAGCATAAATTGTGGTTTTAACTTTTATTTTAACTAATAAGTTCCAACCATGTTCTCAAACAGAGTGGAGTATAGCAATTGTGTTGGCTGTTGACTAGTCGAGGATATAGATTTTAGAGTATTCTTAAAAAAAAAAAAAAACGTGGGTATGGATAATGTCAAGTCCTTTACCTAGAAATTAGGCCTCTTGGAACCCAGTTGAAGTGGGTGGGGAAGGGAAGCTAACAATAAAATAACCCAACCAAAAAAAAAGTAATAGTTAATAGCCATTTTCAAAATATTTTTGCCCATTTAACCTGAAAAAGCTTTTTCCAATCAGGATTTTATTTTTTGCGTCCATATAACTGAAAGGCGAGTCAGTGCAGCATTAGATTGTACCACCATATATACCAAAAATGGCGATATAAAAATATATGCAATTTTCTTGATTTTTATCCAAGCAAAAAATAATAATCCTTGGCCTGTCTCAACTATATATAATTTGAGAGCATCCTCCATTGTTGATGACATTAGTGCTAATAATAATAATAATAATACCTTCAAAATAATAATAATAATAATCACATCTAAAGTTTCGTTCTTTTTCATTGTTGACTTACTTTCAATGCACATTTAATTATGCATGGCCTACTCGTTTGTGTTAAAAATCATATATAGCATACAAGTTAATAATAGTATATAAGCGACAAAAACATCAAGAGCACTCCAATATGACATTTTCACGTGTGTAGACATTTGGAAACTATTAATTTGCTGAAAAAGACTATGATGTGGAATATTAATCATGATGGAATTCTCAATTATTAGTGACCATTAATTAACTTTTTTTTTCTTTGAATGAGTGCTCTAACAGCTAAAGAAGACAACCTAGTGGAAAATATCACCAATTATATGTATTTTGGAATTAATTTATGTTTTCCCTTGTTAGAATCAAACCCAGTAAGATCTGCATTTTTGCAGTTCAAAGTATAATAATGTACTCGTATATCATTCCAGACACTAATTTTATAAAGTTTTAATTACCTATTGTGGGTTACGCACTTTATTTTAAAAGAAAGGAGGGATTGGAAATAAAAATCAAACTCTGTTTAGAAAGATGGTATCAGGAAATAGTTATAAACTGTAAGTACAATTAACAGCCCAAGAACATAGGCTTGAACCAAAAAATATAAACCAATTGTGTTAGTGTTTTTTAATTCATAAAATTAAAGTTGTTACAATGTTTTCAATTCAGATTTATGTTTCCAAACGAATTCTTAATTAATAATAAATTTGTCTAGTTCGACGGCACTTCATCTTTGAGGCTTTAACTATGTTCATATTGATATCATATGAGACTTGCAGAACAACTTTCGTGTTACACATTTTGTTAAGACACGAACAAATAGTACATATCATGAACTTGACTGACAACCATATATCGGGGACATTAATACATCATGTCGTTTTATACTTGCTCTGTTTTCCCTCGCCATATCATTATAGCTAGTGTATGCTTTAGCAGGTCAATTATGCAGGCTTGTATTATTATCACTGTACCAGGGTTATTACACCAAAAGAGGAAAAAAAATGTACAATGTTGTTTGGTCGAGTGGTGGGAACTACGGTTTTCACCACAAACTCAATTATAAACCGTGTAAAGCTCACACATGCTAAAAAAAAAAAAGCTACAGTGTAAAGCTTTTACATGCTACAGTAAAAGTGGTTCTGACCAACGATTCTCACCACCAAGGTTTTTTTCTTATACCTAACTGCTAACCACGAGTAACAACTACGACTTAGATTTTTTTTTTAAACAAAATTAAGTTACCAAAATGGTCAAAACTTTTGTCATTGTTGTAAGATTAACAATTGTGGTCTTGAAAGGAAAAAGAAGTACGTATTAACCAATGTGGCAGGGTAGCACTCTTATTTTGACAATATAACACAAATAGAGAGAACAAGAAACCACTGTTTACTTCCCCATCCGAAGAGAATAGGGCAAAACTGCCTGGTTTGTTTTGGTTTTAAGAATTTTTGAAAATGTTTTTGCACTTTTTTGAAGAAAAAATTTTAAAAACACTCTTAATATAATTCTCAAAAAATTCTCATTTTTTAAAATAAAACTATTTTCACTTATTTTAAAAATACTACCAAACGGATATTAAATTTTTAAATTTTACCAACATAACATGTGTCTTAAGTACCGTTCTTGTCGCGTCTAACCCCAAAACAAACAACTCAAAATAAAAGAAAGTTCAACAAATGGAGGGTGTTGCGAACTGCCACCGAATCAGTTAGATCAAGAATAAGGTTTGTATTTGTATTAATCCTTCAAGGCACTATTACCATCACTAATAGAAGGTAGGTCTTGTTTGTAGAACTCGTTTTAGCATATGATGTTTATTGTGTGTGTGTGTGTGTCTCTCTCTCTCTCTTTTTCTTGCTAATCTAAAGGTTCAATGTTGTGGAATGTCAAAAGAATTTGGTCACAATAGTCTAATAAGCCATTTAGAAAAACAGTTGGAACTAACAATTTTAGTTTAAGAATCGTTCATCTAAGAGCTTTACACTGTTAGGGTGTTTAGGATGTATGGTTAAAACTATTGTTGTGATTCAAAACACTATAAAATGTGAGAGTTTTATACTGTACAACAACTCAAAATAAAAGAAAGTACAACAAAAGGAGGGTGTTGCTAACTGCAACCGAATCGGTTAGATCAAGACTAAGGTTTGTATTTGTATTAATCCTTCAAGGCACTACCACCATCACTAATAGAAGGTAGGTCTTGTTAGTAGAACTCTTTTTAGCATATCATTTTTATTGTGTGTGCGTCTCTCTCTTTCTTTTTCTTACTAATCTAAAGGTTCAACGTTGTGGAATGTCAAAAGAATTTGGTCACAATAGTCTAATAAGCCATTTAAAAAAACAATTGGAACTAACAATTTTAGTTTAAGAATCATTTATATGAGAGCTTTATACTGTTATGATGTTTAGGATGTATAGTTAAAATTATAGTTGTGATTTAAAACACTGTAACATGTAAGAGTTTTATACTATAATAATTTTTTATTTTTTACTATAACATATAAAAATTTTACATAATTTGATAATCACAATCATAATTTTAACTAATATTACCGAAAACCTTATATAGTTTTTTACTATAATATATAAAAATTTTATAATATTTATCGTTATAATTAGTGGTTAACATCAGAAAAATACTGTCAAGAAAAATACTGTCCATCTACTGGAAGACAGTACAAATGTTACGCACCACAACCATCGGTTAGATCCGTACTATGACATTCAGTTCTGACAATACATGGGACCCACGAGTGCCTCCTCCAATTAGATTTATCGATAGTAGTTTGAAGCGTTGGTATGAGAAGGTAGCTAGGTGCCACGTGTGTCAGTAGCTATGGAGTTCGCGGTTGGGAATATGATTTTCTCAGCAAACAAACTATTTTCCTGTTTGTAATTATTAAACCAAAAAAGAAAAATCGTATTTTCTTTCAACTATAAATACAGGTAGTGGACGGACAACGGGTTCAGCATTTTCAGGCGCGGAGAGAACTAACCCAAAACCTCTTCGGATCCTCTCTCTCTCTCTCTCTAAACGGTGAATTCCATTTCTCGAGCTGCGATTTTTGTTGTTTCAGATCGTCGTTTTCGTTTCTCGTTTCCTTTTTTTTTTTTGTGGGCCGGTTTTTTTTGGGTTAGTTGAGTTCAAATTTGTTTGCGAAATGATAATGGTTGAGCGGTTTGGTTTGGATCTGAAACGAGATTTTTGGTTTTGGTGGAAGAATTCTCAGGTGGTGAAATGGCGCGCAAGAAGATCAGAGAGTACGATTCCAAGAGATTGTTGAAGGAGCATTTCAAGAGGCTCGCTGGCCGCGAATTGCCGATCAAATCCGCTCAGGTTAGTCTTATTTTTCTTTTTTCTTTTTTTCAAAATTTTGTTCCTATTTAGCTTATAGATCTCGATTGTTAAGTTCAATGCATTTTGGTTATGGTGAGTTTCATGTTGATTGGCGACTTGATCTGCACTTCAATGGTAAGGATTTAATTAATCTGTTTCTGTTTGTGTGATTCTTGGTCGTGAACTTAATTTTCTGTGATGGATTTAGGATTAGGAAGGATAGTCAAACCAACTGAGAATTAGAATGTAGACTTTCGATTTCGCTTTCCGATAACAGGATTATTTTTTTTTCCCCAAATGTTAAAGAAGTAAATGGTGATTTTTGTGTTATGCCATAGATCACGGAATCAACTGATCTCAAAGAGTTAGCAAACAATGAGCCTTGGCTTTCGTCTTCCAAACTGGTTGTGAAACCCGACATGTTGTTTGGAAAACGTGGAAAAAGTGGTTTGGTTGCTTTGAATCTCGACTATGCTCGAGTTGCCACTTTTGTCAAGGAGAGACTTGGCAAAGAGGTGTTTTATGTTTTCCCTCTGTTTTCATTCACGTTTTGGCTTGTGGAATCATTTTGGCAGTTAGAATTTGTAGCATACTTGTTCTTTGATCCTCTTTTGGTTCACAGGTTGAGATGGGTGGATACAAAGGACCAATCACAACATTCATTGTCGAACCCTTCATCCCTCACAATGAAGAGTTTTACCTTAACATTGTTTCGGAGCGACTTGGGAACAGCATAAGCTTTTCCAAGTGTGGAGGAATTGAAATTGAGGAGAACTGGGATAAGGTAATTTTGAATCGGATTAATATATTTACTTGATTTTTGTTCAAAAACCTTCCTTTATTTTGATATGCATTTTTGTTAAGGCTCTCTTATGTTATCTTGCCTTGATTTGTGCAGGTCAAAACCATTTTTGTTCCAACTGGAGCTTCTTTTACATCAGAAGTTTGTGCTCCTCTTGTTGCAACCCTTCCCCTGGAGGTAAATACCATATACTGTAAAGTAATTTTCTTTCCTTTTTCGTTGTGGTTTTGCAAGACTCGATTGTTTGAGGTCATATAAGCATTGCAGACTTTTCATGATTATCTCCAACTTGGATAGAGAAATGTCACTCTGTTATTTGTAGGGCATTTGGATCCACAGTTGGAACTACAAAATGTAGTTCCTACTGCCTACAAGTCTTATATCTCATGAAGTCATGTTTATTTCTACCACCTGAGTTGGAAACTGTTGACAAAAAGTTTGTTCTTCAATCCAGATCAAAGGAGAAATTGAGGAGTTCGTTAAAGTTGTATTTGCTCTGTTCCAAGGTTTGTAAAATTCTTTAACAATCTTACAGAATAAATGTCATTGGCAAATTCTTTGTTATGTTAGACTGGTGAAGACAAATTCATCATTTTTTTTTGTAATTTGAGATTAACTTCTTTTGTTCTCATTGTCAGATCTGGACTTCACTTTCCTAGAGATGAATCCCTTCACATTGGTTGATGGAAAGCCATATCCTTTGGATATGAGAGGCGAGCTGGATGACACTGCTGCGTTCAAGAATTTCAAGAAGTGCGTCTTATTTCTACATTTGTGGTTTATTGAAGTAGAACAAATTGTTAAAGTTAATGTTTCTAAAATTCGGCTTTCCCTTCAGTTTGTTTGACATACTTCTGTTGTTGCAGGTGGGGCAGCATTGATTTCCCAATGCCATTTGGAAGAGTCATGAGCCCAACTGAAAGCTTTATCCATGGGTTAGATGAAAAGGTAAGCACGGATGTCTGGATCTGATAATGAGATTATGTTTTTACGGAGTAATGGTCGTTAGAAATTTCAACAATTCTGCATGCAGAAACTGCAATTAACTTTAATATATTTCTGTTTTTCAGACCAGTGCATCGTTGAAATTCACAGTTCTTAACCCAAAGGGAAGAATTTGGACCATGGTAGCTGGAGGAGGTGCTAGTGTCATCTATGCAGACACGGTAGGATTCTGGTCCTAAGATTGTTAATTGGATTAGCAACAATTCCTCCCTTTAATTTGTCATGAACTAATTGTCATTTTTTGGTCAGGTTGGAGATCTCGGCTTTGCCTCTGAACTTGGAAACTATGCTGAATACAGTGGAGCACCCAACGAAGAGGAGGTCTTGCAATATGCCAGGGTTGTGATCGATGTAAGGGTTCATCCTCTTTTTATCTTCGGATTACTCAATCATGTCATGTGCTAGACATAATTTTCATGTGTGGACTTCTAGTTTTTCATATAAATATAGTTGTAATATTTCTGTTTATGGACTCCTAGTTTTTCATATAAATAAAGTTGTATTATTTCTGTTTATGCACCACAAACGTACGTCTTTATGAATTTCCCTCGTTTGGCTTCACCAATGATGTAATTGTTTCTCTACAGTGTGCAACTGCTGATCCTGATGGCCAGAAGAGAGCCCTTGTAATTGGAGGAGGAATTGCTAACTTTACCGATGTGGCTGCCACATTTAATGGCATAATCCGAGCCTTGAAAGAGAAGGTGAGCTTAATTAGGTTCGAGAACAAATTTCAGTTTGCTCAAGCCTTGGATGTGTGAAGACTGACTCTAGTGGTGTCATTACTCAGGAATCAAAACTTAAAGCGGCAAGGATGCACATTTATGTGAGAAGAGGAGGTCCCAACTACCAGAGGGGTCTTGCAAATATGCGGACACTTGGAGACGAAGTTGGCATTCCTATCGAGGTTCCGATATCTTGACCAGTCTCAATGCTTAAACCTTGTAATCTTTATGAATATTCACAAGGACTGGACTGATATCTGTTTTTCTTTACATTGTTGCCTTATAGGTTTATGGACCTGAAGCAACGATGACTGGTATCTGCAAAGAGGCAATTCAGTGCATCGCTGCTGCTGCATGAGTTACCAATTCAGAGAAATCTATCTATATCTTTGTACTTTTTTTTTTCAATTTTGAAACTTTTTCTTCCTCTTCTTTGGGCAAGGTTCTGCATTAAATTTTGTACCATTTTGTTTGTGCTTAAACGTTAAACCTTGGGAAAATTCAAATGCAGTTTTACATGTTCATGGGCCACCGTTAATGGGGGCCCAGAATGTGAGTATCTTTTAGGTAACCTGCCGCTCTGTGACCCCAATAAAAAGTTGAAAAGTTTGGCCATTTATTTGGGTGGTGGGCCATTAGTACAGTGTTGGGGCCGAGAAGAGGTCGAAGGTGGGGAGAGATGAATTATTGGTGTAGTCGACTTGGCTCGAGCCTGGTAGTCAGTTTCGTTTCTGTCTCATTTTTCTCATTCTTTCTTTCATTTTCTGGTGGTGTCAGAGTGATGGTCAACCTTTCATTTCACGTGGTGCAATTTTTAGTCATTTATAGTCCTTTAGGGGGCCTGCCCTCGGAGTGCTTGATTTAATGCGCATAATGGTACCTTATAATTAAACGTAATATCAATTTTATTTTTCTTTTGGCAAAACTTTTTTTTTTTTGTTACTTTTTTTTCTGAAGAATTGATTTTTGTTACTTGGTATTAATTTTAAGAATATGGAGAACTATTACATATCTAAACTCTTATTTTCTTGACATTGAGCTCTCATTTTGAACATCTGAACAATTAACCTCCCAAACTCATTTTTTGACACTTCCTATTTTGGAGATTTGAAAACCGACACTCCATCTTTCCATGAGTTGTTAATAAAATCTCATTAAACTTCATAACACATGCTCTCTCGTAACTAGTATCCGTAGAATATTAACGTTGTTTATATTTTAAAGTTTTTAATATAATTCTATTATTTTTGACTCTATTATTGTATACAATTTATTTTCCTTTTTATATTTATTTTTAATATGAAATAATACTTGATAATAAGTTAGATATTATCATTTTAGTAGCTTGTGTCTTAGAAAAACATCACATCAGTATTTTGTTGTTTAAAAAATAACAAACTGGTACCTTGTAGTTTTTAAAACAATTATTTGACAGCTCAAATTTGTGTTTTTTGACATAAATTTTTTTTTATCCTTTTATTAATAAATCTCAAATTAATTCTATAAACATATAATAAAAAATTAAAACAAAAGATTAAACAAAACTTGTCAAAGAAAAGCATAAATGTGAACTTATTTATTTTTTGGCATTATTGACATTTACTTTCTTTTATAATTTTCACAAAATAATTTAGGTTTCATTAATAAAAAAGTTAGTTGAAAATTTTGCATCACTTAACATGGACTCAAGGTAACAAAATGAAATTTTTAAAAATTATAAGGTATAATTTGGATTTTTTTTTTAAATAATATGATATCAATAAGATGTTTTTTTTTAAGATTATAGGGTACCAAAACGTTCAAAATGAAACGAAGACCATAAGTGACACGTACGAGAAGATAAATGTGTGATATTTTAGATTTGCAATCATTTGGTAGGATGGATCAATAAAACATATATCGTGAGTGATTCAACATCCTCAATATATAAAAATGTAATCTTTTTTCTCTTCATTATTTACCTATTTTTGTATCTAATCTTTTGTCGTCTTCATTAAACATGATCTTAAGGACTAAGTATAATAAATCGTTCCTATACCTTATTTACAATGAAGTTGCCATCATAACACCAAAAAAAGACATAATGTTGTGAATCAAGTGTGTGTGGATGTCACCTCTTGGTATTTGATAAATTATATGCAAATGTTTTATTGCATATTTACAATATATATTTAGACATCATTGTCTCACCAGTGAATCCCTCTTAATATTGTGCATTATTTCTCTCTTAATTGTATATGTAATCTATGTAAGTTATGTCTATTGTTATTACCTTTAGTTATGATTCTTGGCCCACAAATAGAGGTTGTGCTAAGTGTATATGACAATCCCTTACAAATGAATGTATAGAAAGTTGTATTGTCTTTCATTTTCTCTTCTTCTTTCTCTCTTGTTCTCTTTAGTTTTTTTATTTTTTTTTCTCTCTTGTTCTCTTTAGTTGTGAAGATTTTGATATGGCATTTTTTTGCATAGAAACTCCTTAAACTTTATGCGTTTGCTATTTCAACCCCTCAACTAAAAATTTTACCAATTAATTACTTAAACTTAGGAATTTGTCACACAGTAGGTCTACTTGATATTAGCTATCAAATAAAAATTTAACAACAAAATCTAAACATTAAAAAAAAACCTAGCCATCAACATTTGCACTTTGTAGCCTCTTTTCATGCTCAACGCCAAGGTCGGCATCTGTACCTCTTTGAGGGGTCACTTTGAGAAATACTACTTATGTACGGTTGGTTTTCAATCTTACCTTTTTATGCAAAAGTTTAAAATATACCACTTTTAAAGATTATAAAGATATAATTGATCACAAATATTTTGGGTTAGTATTCGACAAACAAGTGTTATCTAAGGGTATTTTGACCTTTTTACCAAGGAGAAATGGTATGAATCAAAAATAAAAAAAGTAAATGGTAGAACAATATTGTGATAATATAGAATTGGTATATCACCTAATTTGCTCCTCTCTGGAAGCTTAGAGCAAAATTAGACAATGGTTGTTTCTTTTGCATCTTCTTTATCGTCTCTTTCTCTGCTTAAGTCTTCAACACCATGGCCCAATAGACATGTCAAATAGGCCATCAATGGACAAGCCGACCCAGCCCACCATAGGACAAGGCCTAGCTTGGCTGGGCCCAATACTAGTGTGGGTTGGGCCTTGCTTGGCACATTTGAGGGCTAGGCCTGGCCTGACCCCTTGGTGTGTAGGCCCAACCCATGGAGGGCCTAGGCCACGACGGGCTTTGGCTAGCCCTTGCATGCCAAGGCCCTCCTAGGCGTTAGCCCTTTAGGCATTTAAAAAAAAAAAAAACTATTTTGTCATTTTCAAGGTTCAAATATCAAACCTAATAGAGAAATGAGAGTCTGCTAACCGCTAAGCTAGATATTTATTTATGTAGTTTTTGATTTCCAACTATATTTATTATGTTCATGCATGTACAATACAAGTTTAAAAAAACCGTGGGCCATAAGTTTAGGCGCTACAATTATTAATTTTTCATTAAAAATTATTAAAAACAAAAGCTAACAATTTTAAAATAAAAATTTATAGCAGTGTCTTATAGGGCTTGGGCCTAAACCTGACACAGCCCTTTAAGAGCCTAAGCCTGGCACGGCCCTTTAAATGCTAGGGCTAGGCCTAAGGTTCTCTTCTTAGACACGAGCCAAGTCTAACCCTCTATTATAAAGCGTCGTGTCTAGGCTCGTGATGAGCTTGGGTCAAATGGGCCAGGTAAATGCCTCCGACTAACTTGGCCTGGCAACTCCCATTTCAATTCAATGTCAACCATACTGCGTTCTTCAATCGGCTCGGTTAACTAATAAGGGACAAGGCCAAGAGTGAACGATGTTGAGGAAATCTTCTTTGGCTTTTCCCAGACTCGAGACAACCTAGCCATCATTGACAACTTTCTTGGGCATCAATCATTTTCTGTCGTTTCCTTTTTTTTTTTTTTTTGATATGATTGGACATCTTTTTTTTTTCTTGCTAAGAAAAAACTTTGATACAGTAGTTTTGTTACAACTTACAATTACTATAAATTTAAGCTTTGCTGGGTATAAATTTAAGCTTTGTTTGGTGGAGGGATAGAAAGAGTTAGAAGGAATAAAAAATATAAAAGGTGTAAAATATTATAGTAATCTTTTAAGGTGTTGGTAGAAAAAAGGAAGAGTTGAAAACAATATGATGACCTCTTTTGCAACGTTTTCATTGTTAAATTTTTAAACAAAGCTTTCTCTTGTTTTTGTTTTCATTTGTTAAAAAGAAATGTTTGGTAAAAGAACGTATTTTGTTGTATATTGTTTTTGTTAACAAAAAAACATTGCACATCGAAGAGACGAGACATACTCTAGGGTCGGGTTGACAGGCCTAAGATATCTACTTGGGTCGGGATTGGTGTAAGGATAGCAACTTGGGTTGGTCCGAAATAAGCGTATGAGAAGGCCGTAAGACAGACACTGTTTTTATTTTTTATATTTTCAGTAAACACTAGTGTTTACTTTTTAGAAGATCATTTCCTAGCCACATAAACCATCTAAGAATACTTGCATTGAGAGATGTTAATTGGACCGGCTGCCCAACAAGAGGGCACGACACGTAAAATTTTAGGCCTGATACGAGATTATGTTGGGCTGGGCTAAGCACAGCACAAGATGATGGCCCGTGTTGGGCTCATAGTTTTAGGCATGTAAGTCGGGCACAACACAACACGACCAACTGAGCATGATGGGCATGTACAATGAATATAATTTTTTCTTTTTTATTATGTAGTTGTAATAGTAATGTTACATGTTTCTCTATTTAAAAAAAAATTACAATCTCTATAAACATAATTAATAGATTTCACCTTAATGTTTTTTTAATTGAGTGCTGAATTTTAAGTGCAGTCAAGTTCTTTTGTTTGGTAATAAAATATGAAGTTTGTTTTTATTCTTAATGAATTTATTTTTTATTTGTATAATATTTTACTTGAAAAGTGTTAAAAATATTTTGTTTACAATGCAAAAAATAATAATAATAATAAAATAGTCAAATGGTTTAATAGGCCAATTCAATAATCTATTGAGTCAGGCATGATAAAAGCATGAGCACGACACAAGCACGAGATGTGCATGGGCTGTTGGACTGGACCGGACCTACATTATTTAATCTTGGGCTTGTACGACCACAGCACGACACAAAACACGCTTAGGCCTAACTGGTCCAAGCTAGCACGACACGACACGGCACGATCTCTACTTACATTATTTATGACTATCACTTGTACAAATGGCAATGTCAATTGTTATGGGTAGCCTAGGCGGCCCAATGGCTTCAGCCTAGTGGTGCCACCAAACCCATTAAACGATGGTGGCTTCACGGTTGAGAGCAACGTGTCTTTACAGAGACAGTCGAAGGTAATACCCATATAGACGAGGCAATTGTAGGATAGATGTTTGCGTAGAGAATTAAGTTTTATTCGAATTTCGAATAGGGAAACTTCTCAATGACTAGATTTTGAAGATCAAGTGAACGCAGAATAAGGAGTGGCCACCCATTCAAATGAAATAGAGATCATTCCTTGATTTTCCTTTTCAATTTAATTTGAATTAAATGTAAAGTACTATAAATAAATGATAGCACCTTCATAAAAAGGCCTAAGTCTCTTATTAAGCATTAGCGCGTGTATTCATTTCAGAGCATATTGATTTTCCTCCCCTCTCTACAGTGAATGTAACTCCCTATGAACCACTGTTAATCCTCCATGTCGATTTGCCTATCTTATGTTTGACGAAAAAAAAAAGTAAAAATAATATATTTGATATAATATTTTTTTATTATTATTCTAATAGATAATACTATTTTAAATGTTGTATATACAAACTTTTAATTTTAAAATAGTTTAAAAAACAATATTCCAATGATTATATAAAAATAAACACTATTAAACACCAACCAATAATTGTCAAATGCTAAAAATTTAACATATGTTACAGCATTTGTAAAATTTAACACCACAAAATAGCTTGCATTAGAGGACAGTTTTCCCACTCAAATGCGGCAGTCTTCCTACGTGAGGCAGTTACACCATGTTTTTCAGAGCCCAAGAAAAAAAAAATAATCAGCATAACTTGTTTCCTATTGGTGGGAAAAAGCATCCAGCATAATTTATGAAAAAAGGGAAAAACGTAGCGTTGTTGTGGAAATTTTTTTTTCTTTCGATGGTCATAAATGCTATGCAAGTCGACACATACATTTTTGTCTTATTATTAGGTTGAATTGTATGTAAACTGAGTGTAACTCTTAAAACAATAGTTATTCACACGTGCTTTAGGGTTGAATATTCTACATGTTGTGTCTGTTTGTTGGTTTATCATAAAAACTATACCTTTTAATTTTGATTATTTCTCAATTTATTCATCTGCTTTTAGAAGCTATCAAGCCATTCTTTGAATTTTAAAAATTTATTTTAATTTTATCTCTTACAGATTTTTTTGAAAAAAAAAATAAAAATAAAATAAGAATACTCATAATTAGACCGAATTTGTTTATAAAATATATTTTCTTATTGAGAAATTTTTTTAAAAAATATTTTTTAATTTAAAAAGCCATGAAACTTAAGGTACTTTTCCTAAAATATGATGTTTTGCTTTAAGATTTTTTATGTTCTTAAATTTATAAAATATATTTCATAACTGTTTAAACTGTACTTATATTGTTTTACTTAAATTTTTCTATTCATAGAAATAAAATTAAAATTAGCTTTTTTAAATTTAAAAAATATCTTTATAATTTTTAAAAATAAAAAAACAAATTAAAAAAATTATTAAAACTAAAACTAAAAGATATAATTATATAATTAATCCTACGTATGTTTGTATCCCAATTATCTAAAAGCGGACTTTTCCAATTCATTCGGTTGAATTGTTTGTGCCTCATTACATGTCAGTCGACTAATTCCTGTACCCGTTATGTCTATCCTTCTCATGTGTGAATGGAAAATCTGGACAATTAAATTAACAGATGGTTTACAGGTTTGTAAATGGTTTTGAGTGAATCAAAAATAAATGACGTTATTAAAAAAAGTATAAAATAAAAAATTCAAATGACATTTTCTGCATGTTATGGGTAGTAAACCAGTTCAAATTCCTCTATCAAATTCACCTTAAATATATTGCTAATATTTTGAATTTTGAATTTTGATTTTGAGTTTGTAGCCTCTACGGCAGCCGTGGAGTATCACATAACAACTTGATTTTTTTTTTTTTTTACACAAAAGCCCAACCAAGGGAGAGAATTGAACCAAAACCACCCACCCAAATAGTCTCCGCCGTCTCCTACCTCCTCTCTGCGGCCAAATCCCCCGACAGTCGCACATGAAGAGGCCTTCCGAAACCTCATGATGGAAAATTCCAGTCCATCCAAACCATCCTCTGTCCTACGACCCCGACGAGGAAATTAACCGCTTCGATTGCACCGCCACGTGGTCGAGGTAAGTTGGGCTTCGTGGTGGCCAGTCTCGGCAGCGATGGGTTTGAGAACGCCGGTGACGTCTGATGACGATGGCAGCGTGTGGAGCCGCCGGTGCCCATGGGGATAAAGAAAAAGTCCAACTGGAGATATATTCAAACTAGATTTAATGATCCTAGCTCAAGTCAAATTCAAACTTAAAGGTCTTTAAGAGGATTTGGTTTTCCTTCCTTAAAAAGGTGTGATTGCAATTTGCTCAAAGGAGAATAATTAAAGATATTTTTAGAGCACAAAGTCAGAAAATCATAGTAGAAAAATCTAGGTTTAAATCAAAAATCAGATTTTCATCATATTGGATATTTGCCGTAGAAATCTGTTACAACACTGGATATAACACTAAGTTTAAACAACTTATCCGAGACCGAATCAAGATTCTAGAAGCTAGAGAGCTTAGTTTTTCACAGAAGTTTTTGTGCAGGTTATTCTTCGCATTCATCGAAAGAAGAAGTTGAAGTCTCTTAGAGGAGACTCACTGCACGTGAAGGGAAGGGATTCAACAAGTGCAGTATTTTGTAAAAGTCCTATTGATGATTATAATTTTGCGGAGTTAGTGGATTATTCAATAGCTAAACGCAGCCCGTGAATGTAGGTTTATCAACCGATAACGAGACAATTGGCTCAATTACGTTTATTGAATTAAAACATGACTCTAATTTATAAAAATTCTATAAATGTCTCATAATGATATCATTAAAATTATTTATATGTAATTATATGGTATAATATGTAATATCATTAGGATAATTACTATATCACTAAGGATATTTTTAAGATATTTTGAATATTATGTTAGATTTTAATTTCATAACAATAATTTGGATACCTATTGTAATTTTTTTTAAAATTATTTGTCTTTTTTATTTACTTTCTGCTGTCAATAACTTTCATTAAATAAACTTTACTTAAATTTTGGTAATAATAAAACCGGACCTTTCAACTTGTAAGGTTTTTGATTCATTGCGACAAATGCCACTTCTAGAAGGAAAAAAAATGTGGAAAACATAATCGATAAGGATGGTGATTTACTGTGGCTTTGGAAGCATATCCACAACTCAAAAAGTAGTACATTTTCACTTCCAAAGCATTACATGAGACCTTTCAACGGCTGAACAACTCATACTTTTCTTTTGTGGCTAAAATTAATCAAGGTAAGTTTGATAAAGAATGGTTTGACGTAGAAACAACTTAATAACCCGGCTACCTATGTGTTGCATATAATAAATTTTGGATATTATAAATATTTGAATAAGAAACAGACAGATAATTTCTGGGGACGGTAGACATTTCATTTATTATGATTGATTAACATCCAAAACATAAATATACCCAAGTCATGGGCTTTCGTATTGAGTGCCTCCCAATAATCCGATCCACAAGTTAGAAAGATCTTGCTTATTAACTGCATATGTTTGTATGCATGGGTTTTCTTTTTTCTCTTTTTGCAAATGTGTGTGTATGTATATATATATTATTTTGTATGGATATAATATTATAGGAGGAATATGATACACATTATTTACCTCTTTATACTATATATTTTAGATTTATTCAAATATTATATCATTGATTTGATCTCATCGAATGTATGCCTTTAGGTTATATTTAATACACAAATTTATATACATTTTTTAGATCAATTATCAATTTTATCAATTTTGACTTGAAAATTGCTCAAAATATCCTTAAATTGAAAAATGAGATAACTTTAAAAACTTAATACTAAAGTTTTTGACTTCAAAAATATATAGACTACCATAAAAAATAAGTGTTTTGTCTGGTTTTGTTTTTGTTTTGTTTCTAATTTTTTCTCTTGCATAAGGATAATTTGGTTATTTTAAAGATCAAAATCAACTATTGATCGGGATAAAATATAAATTTGTATATTAAATCTAATCTAAATGCATACATTTGATGACATCAAAATTTACAGATATAGTTTTATACCTAATACATAAAGTATAAAAAGATAAACATCCGCAAAACTCATTCAACATGACCAGTCGAGAAGCAAGGAAAATTAAACGTGAGTAAATTCCTACTCTTGTGTTTGGAGCAACGAACCGATCTCATTGAGCACGACATCATTGAAGATGGGGAAAACAGATGTCACTATGATGACTTTGGTAGGCAACAATGGTACCGTCGTTTCGTTACATAAACGTCACTATTATGACTTTTGTGAGCAACAATGGTGCTGTCGTTTGTTTTACCAGAACTGTTTTTCGTAGCCGTTGATGTCGATTGCGTTGGAAGAAATCGTCATTGTTTGAAATTTGAGTTTGAAAATTTTTCTCACGGCGATCAGCATGATCCATTTTTGAATAGTCTTCTAACTTGCTTGTCATGTGTCAAATGGACTGCTTTTAGTCAAGCAGGGCAATTATCAAAAGATATATAAATATAACAATCTTTTTCTTCTTTATTCTAAATTAGTCGAAAAGTATGTTAACAAAAAGGGCAAAAAATTAAGGGAAAAAAAAGACAAATATGTATGAAAAAGGACAAAAATAATGTGAAAAAACAAATATATATGGAAAAAAAAAAAGACAAGAAAGGTCAAAAAAATGAGAGAAAAGAGAACGAAAAAAAGTATAAAAGAAAAAAAAAAGATGAAAAAAAAAGGCTAAAGATAAATCAAGAAATTCCCCCCACAAGCTTGATTTTTTTTTTTTTTTTGGCTATGCCTTCTTATTTAATTCTGTGAACTATCATTAGCTCCGCCGAAACATGATCAAAATGTTTGCCCCATTTGGTCTTTCCATCACTTAAATGAACGGAAAAGCTAATGTGACGCCAAATTCGAAAGCAAAAATTTTACCTTCACTTGGAATATATCACTCCTAATGGCTGCTTTCCAACCTTTTTTTTTTCTTAGTACGCTTCTTTCAAAATTTTATTATTATTATTTTTTACTTACGTGGCTGAAAAGCTAACTAAATTCAAAAGATTAAAATTTACTTTTAGTTGAAAGCTCCAATAATAATAAAAAATGAAAAAAAAGACTTCTCTGACAACGGGAGAAGGGGAAGGATTGGTTCACAACGGGGAAGGTGGTCCTAAAGAGGGTTTGGGTGGATAAGGGGGCTTGCCGCCTCCAATGTCGTCGGCCCGTATGAAGTTCAAAGCTGTCCGCTATTGTTGAAAGTAACAGTTCGTAATATTTTTAAGTTTAGCAAAGCGAATGATACTTTTGAAAAAATTGAGAGCCAAGTAGGAAAAAAAAAAAAAAGTGACCTAAGCTCAACAGAATTTATAAAATAGAGCGTTTATAAACACCAGTTTAATCCAACTTATTTTAATTTAAATTAATTTGATTACAATATTTTCTATCATAAAATTTGAATTTTCTCGAACCAACTTCAAACCTTGAGCAACTCGTTATATAGTTCCTTCAGCTTCTTTTTTTTTTTTGGTCTATGTAAGTGACAAAGGGGGCAAATTTATTATGTTTTTGACTCTTGACGAGATGAGCACACAGAAAACAATAATCTAGATTTGCAACGAGAGATTAAACAAAGAAACAACAGAATTCAAGCACTTAATTTATGAGATTTGTTTTAAATTCCTAAAATGGCGTTGGAGCAAAAAAGTCCAAAATTGCTGCTGTTCTCAAGCCACCACCAAATGGTTGAACTGGCAAATAATGTGGCAAATATGGACAACATTGGACCCACATGAGCAAACTTATGACTTTTTTTTTGCTGCATTTGGCATTTTTTGTGATTCCGCTTTGTGTCTGGTGTTAAGACTCACGTTGGAGCAGCACAATAATTATTGGACCCACAACAATTTTGCTCCGGTATCACAATATTCTCTCTTTTTTTTAGAACGGAAAATGTAGAATCTGTTCCAACCAAAATATTGCAACACAAGTTAAGAAATTTATTATAGTATAGGAAATAAATTGAACCGGAAACACAGTGACGTGGAAAAAAATTGAAATAATGGTTAAAACTTAGAATCGGCAGTTTAAAACGAAGCTTTTAAGGCATGTTTGGCACATCATATTGTATTGTATTGTATTGTATTGTTATTATGATTTTTTATTTTTAAATATTTGAATTTAAATTTTGTTCCCAAAATATGATTTGGATTTTATGTTCCGCAGTCCGCACACATGGTTTGAATTTAGACCCGTTCATCTACGGCGTTTACTTCATGCCCTGTACGAGGTGAGTGCTAACCTGTTGCTTTCGGGTCATCTCATCAGACCAATAATGAACCGTTTCTCCCGTGTACTTTTCTCTTCCAAAATATACGCGCATATGCGTCCACCACTTGCCGAGAAGCCTAAGAAAAGCGACAGTATTAGCAACACATGTTCTTGGAAAGGAAAATGTTCGACATTTGGATTCATCGACTCAATTCTAGTTGAAAAAAATGGGCGTTTCTAATTAATGTGAATAATAAACTTTAGTATTTGAGTATGAAATTTACTCTCAAATCATGTGATATTTTTAGCATCAAATTTGATTTATAATGTTGTACTTGATGTTTAATTTAATATATATATAATGCGTCAAATTTTAGTACATAATTGTTATTAGATGATACATCAACATTTTCACTTAATTAAGAGTATGCACTGGTTTTTAACTGAATGATTTGGTTGGTTCGGTCGGGGATTTTTAAAACGTGAAGATGACTAAGCCGAACAAAGGGGTGCTCGGCTAATTCATCGATCGCATGCGACGATAAAGGCCAAGCATTGAAGTTGGATGGTTGTAGGTGCAACTACACCAAAATTGTTAGCCAGCCAAAACCAGCTAAAGGAAGGGTTTCACAGACACCAAGATAAGGAGATCTAGAGTTGAGTCTCAACTTGAGAAATTGAGAGGGGAATATAGAGACATGTAGATTTGAACAAGATATGAGAGATTTTAGAGTTACATAAGATATTATGGGGACGTGGAGATTGAGATTAAGGAGGCAAGGACTCAGCTAGTTTTGGTTTTAAAACGAGTCCTATTTCCCTAACCAAGCATCAAACCGCCCAACGCATTGACATTTTGGTTCATAAACTGATAAAAGAAGATTTTAAAGTGGTGCTAAGCCGTCGATGTTTGTCAGATGGCTTCCACTAGTTTTCTTGTATACACTACTACAGACTGCAAATTTTACGACGGTTTAAAACCGTTGTAAAATAATTTCAAAACTGTCGTGAAAACTTCAGTTGTGCTACAAAATTAAGTTTTCATGACAATTTTTTATTATCGTGGAACAAGAAAATTGGCTCAAAAGGGGGTCGTGGGTCACCTCTTCCACGACATTTTCTAGCAAAAAACCGTCGTGGATCTAGAGATTTCCCGACGGTTTTCAAAAATACCGTCATGGAATCTCGAGATTCCACGACGGTTTCCAAAAAAACCGTTGTGGAATCTTAAGATTCCACAATGGTTTCGAGAAAAACTATCGTGAAAAATTGGTATTGCCTAAAAAAAATTTCCAAAAATTGCGATTTTTCATAAGATGGCCAGTCTCGTGTGTTATCCCATTACAACAAGGCCCTGATTGCATACAAAAATTGATGTATATTGAAATTACAAGGTATTTACAAAATCATTTACATTTGACCTATTTTGAGCAATTGTTTATCTAATATCTCTATCTATCTATCTAAAAATTACATACCTATTTACAAATTGTATCCACTCTAATCTAAATTCATGTATATCCGCATGTATATAAAAATCTTTTCTTCCTAGGGCTTGTATACCATTTGTAATTATATCTCGCATGAAACGTAGAATTAAAAAACCACATTCTACGTTTTCTTGTTGTCTTGGACACTTATGTTTGAAATACAACATTCTATTCAGTCAGTTTGTGACATCACTTCCCGCTTGAAGCTTGCAATCGTTAAACGCCCTAACAATGTGTCATGTTTAAATGAATTAATAGACTATAAAATTAGGTGAGACTCAAAATAGTTAATTTTATAAGAGAATGTTAATACTTACAATCTCATGACTGATACAAAATCCTCACGTGGTGGGTGTTCAAGGGGATCAAACCAATACATTTGGTCCTCCCATGGTGAAATAAGTGTCAATATCTAATGTTCTCCAACATTGTATGGCAGGAAGAATAATTTCCCCCTCGATGCTTGAGCTAATAGGTGGAGGAGTGACGTGGCACACTCTCTGTGATCACTTTGTAGGTCTCTTGTAACACTTGAAACAATCGCCAAAGATATGAAGCTGAAATTTTGCGCCAAGTCTTGAAGTTCACAATATTCTGCCAAAAAACTATCTTTTTTTCCATGGTCTATCAATTGACGGCTCGTCCTTATCTCGCTTTCTCTTCCCGAATACAACTCTTATATCTTTTACCATTATTTCAAATATTTGTTCACCCGTCAAAGGACGAGGAGGGTCTCTTTCTTCATTGTTGCCATCAAAGGCTTTCTTTTGTTTGTGATAACAATGATCTCTTAGCAACCATCTTCTATGACCAAGAAAAACGATTTTCTTACCATTCTTCAACCATTTGTGAGATGTTTCCGTCATGCAAATAGGATAACCAATAGAACTCTTCACCAAATAACTAGATAAATTGCCATATGCGGGGAAGTTGTTAATTGTCCATATCAACATTGTACGGAGTGTGAATGTCTCTTCTCGGTAAGCATCTCTAACTTCGACTCTATTTTCCCACAAGTTTTTTAGGTCATCGATTAACGGTGTCAAGTATACATCAATGTCATTGCCTGGTTGGTGAGAACCCGAAATCAATAAGGACAACATTAAAAACTTCCACTTTATGCACATCTTTGGAGGGAGATTGTAGTTAACAAGTATTATAGGCTAAGTGTTATGCCTACTACTCATGTTACCATGTAGGTTCATTCCATCTATTGATAAAGTGAAATGTATATTTCTTAGATCCACACTAAAGTCGGGATGATCGGCTTCAAAAGTCTTCCATTGTGGTGAATCCGTCGGGTGTCTAAACATACCATCGTCAACTCATTTGTCATGATGCCATGTCAAATTCTTGGCATGTTCTGGGTTTTTGAATAAACACCTCAAACATGATACCAGTGGAATGTACCATAACATTTTCTTTGGCACTCCATTCTTAACGTCTTTCGACTCCTTTCCTTTCTTCCACCTTGCTTGTTAACAAATCAGACAATAATTCTCGTCCTCATACTCATTCTTATAAAGAACACAATCATTTACACAAGCATGAATGTTTTCATAATCCATTCCCAAAGTGCTCAAAGTCTTCTTAGCCTCATACCTATTAGTTAGTAATTTATTACTCTCTGGTAGAAGCCTTCCTAAAAATTCTAAAAGCTTTGTGAAACTAGAATTTGACCACCCATCTGATGCTTTCAAATTTTGTAATCCAACTAAAGCGGATAATTTGGTGAAATTGGTACACCCCTCATACACGGGTGTCTCCGTATCATTCATCATTGTCTCAAATAAATCCGGACGTTGCACAAAGTGTTCTTCCAAATCATTGACCATGTCAACCATATTGTCGTGATCATCCATATTATTCTCCACAATAGCTTCCTTTTCTTCACTTATTAAAGTTGGATTGAAATTAGACTCGCTATGAAAATGCTACGTTTGATAACTACTTATAATTCCATTTCACAATAAATGTCCTCTAACAATTGAAATTGGATGTAATTTATGGTTTTCACATTGCACACAAGGATATCGAATTATATCACCATTGTCATGACTTTTGGCAAAATCTAAGAACTCTTCTACACCATTCACATATTCTCTAGACAATCAAAAAACCCACATCTATTTCCTATCCATTTTGCAAGTCCTAAATTGAAATAATAAATAGAAAATATTCAATTAACAATAAATTCACATATTATATATACATATATGCACAAAAATATTCAATTCGATCCTATGATCCACAATACAATAATCGTAAGACATAAAACAAATTGCACATACCTATTATAAAAAAAATAAATCATACCCATGATCCACAATACAATAATCACGGAATAAACCACAAAATCAACAACAATTTATCAATTTTGGATTAATTAAACAACAAAATCAACAACAATTTATCAATTTCTTACAAACACTTACAATTTAGAATGAGATTAAGGATTGTGGAGGTGGAGAGGATGGCGGCAGCTAATTTGGAGGGGTCTGTGTTCATATTTAAGAGGTGAATTTTTTATTTATGTCGATTGTCAAGGTGGGAAAAGGGCTTCTAAGTAAGCTATCACGACAACTTTTTTAAAAAACCATCGTGGTAAGGTAAAGCTACTACAATGGTTTAAAAAAAAAAAAACCGTCGTGGTAGGGACCACGACGGTTTTCGTCTTCGCGGGCGTAACTTGTCGCATTTTTTTCCCTTATCACGACAGTTTTTGAGAAACGGTCGTTAAATGAAGGTCGTATAATCTCAAATTTGTTGTAGTGACAATTCTAGAGTTAATTATATAATATTATTATTTTAAAGTTTAAAGCATTAGAACACAAAATAAATGTCACGACCTGGGTTTTTAGGCCATTACTTAGCTTTCATAAACATCATCTCTTAAACTTAATCTTCCCTCCTAATAAGAAAATACTAGATAATTTCTTTTCTTAAAACATACTTAAAACTATTACGATTTTTGTTGTAATATAAATTGAAGTGTAGCTCAAAACTTGATTTTAAAATCATCCAAAACATTCCTTAAAATTTATTAAGAAAACATTTACTTTTTTAAAAACTTTTTAAAACATCTTTTAAAAAAACAGTGAACCCTTTTTCTTTAAGCAGCAAAAAAAAATGTAGTAGTATTCATGGCCAACCATCGCATCTATCACCCCAACACTAAACTCTTCAACCAGTCCTACTGGTTTTTTATACAACTACCTACAGCATAAAGGTATTTATATTGAGCTTATGCTTAGTAAATCCAAACATATATCACAAAATATAAAAACATTCATCTTAAAATACTTTTCTTGAAACCTTTATTTTAAAATGTCTTTCTTAAACATTTCTCATAAAACATTTCACCAAAACATTCTTCATAAAAACATTTATTGTAAAATGTTTTTTGCAAACATTATTTGTTAGAACAATTCTTAAAAGGAATGCAAGCAACATTACAATACACGATTCCATTTATGCTATTTTATGAATATTATCATCATACTCAACTTTCTTAAACTATAGGCCCAAAATGTACTTATCAAATGCGCTTGACCATCGAACACCGAGGCCGTAACATAACTTAACACGATACTCCCCTTGGATCGGAAGGCTGGTACGACACTTTCTTATCTTAACTTGAGGGTTTAATTACCAATCTTGTAATCCTAGTGAATATTATGCATGACACGATTTAATGTCTAAATCATTAAACGTAGCATTTGAAAACATATTGCAAATCATAACTTGAACTTTTAAAACATTATGCATAACAAATACAAACATACTTCAAACATACAAAAAGCATTTAAAAATCATTTTCTTCATGTCATAGGTGAAGTTTAAAACTTACATGTTTGTTGCTCTAGCATTCCAACTTTATCCTTTTCCCTTCTTTTAGTCAGTTTTATGTCATATTTAAACAACACCTGACTATTAGCTAACTTTTCTTGTTACTGGCCTACTTGATTGATAACACATTTAAAAATTTACCGTTCATTCCTTTTACTTAACCTTATTTCTTATCAGCTTACTTCTTAACTGCTTAATTTGTTCATTCCTTAAATCTCGCGTCTTACTCCACAATTTCGTCACTTAACGTGATACGTAACATTTTTTGTCTAAGAGTGTCTCGCTAATTCGAAGTGCTCGAGTTCCATTTTAGCGATTTCCACAAAAATAACGATTTTACCATTAACGGGCTTTTTCGTAAGTCACGTAACCTTACTAGATTTTTTGTTTTTACTATACCATCTCGCTACTCACGGGTTACTAAAAAATTCCAGCTAAAGAGAGTTTTCCTACATTGGGCATTTCGACCATTTTGTAAAAATGACCATTTTGCTCTTGACGGGTCTTAAAATTTTTTTTTAAACCTATTTTAAACCAAACTTACATTTTTTTGCTACTCATAATATTTACGAAAAACCAAACATTGGTTTCCTTTTCGCAAAAAATCCATTTTATCAAGCTTTACAGTTTTGACCCGTAATACGAAAATTTTAACCATTACGCCCTTAATGTTTTTCTCATTCTTTACATGATAAAAGCTTTTAATTCTCCTCAAGCTAAGAATCTATGATTACTCACTGACTATAACAATGCAGAAAACCAGTTTTTCACAGTGAAAATTCTCATTTATATAGTTTTACAGTTTTGGCCCGAGACATAAAAAAATCTTGACATTTTTGCCCCTAGGATCAAAATTAACCATCTTATGCTAAAACATTTAGTTTTTCAAAGAATCAAAACTTACAAAAACTCCTTAGTCTAATTCAAATCATTTCAAAACATTTTCCTTATTTCAAAATTTCATGCTTAAAATCTCGTAAAATTGATAACTTGAAATCAAAATAGAATTTCAACAAACCGTTCACGATTTTTAACAATTTTGATGAGATGTACAACTTTTGTGTTTTAACTTTCCTCAAAATCGTTCATCTTAATGGTTTTTTTGAAAAGATAAAACCAAAATCAATGTGTTTCAGCTTGTTTTAATCAGAATTTGAGGGAGATTTCTTGACAAAAATTATCCAGCTCGACGTTTCCACTAAATTACATGTGAACTCAAAAAAGAATTTGGCCTCTAAGTGTCTCAAATATTTAAATCTTTCAAAAATACATATTTCACACTTTGTGCACCTTAATTTTCTTTAACCTATTTATCTAAGGTTTAATCTCATTTAAACCTTTCTAAATACATTATCAAGCACTTAATACTTATAATAATCATGTCGTAACATTTTTTTTATGCTATGATCATACACTCGTTTGTCAAACACTTAAAATGCTTAAACTTTGTATTTGAAAGAGTTTACCATACTTTTTATTTTGAGTATAAAACCATAGTTCCTATTTCTCCATCATCATCATCGCCATTATAACATACCGAATAATCTTGCCATAGTGTCTTTAGTACATGCCCTAGTCCATAAACATTAAATTAAACACCTTATGTACATAATCATGCACAAAATCCATGAAAACATCAAATTTTTCAAGACTAGGTTTTAGGATATTCCAAGAGATTTCTCAAGCTCTTGCATCTCCTCTTTAATACTTGAAATCTTAGCTAATTCTCTTTGTCATAAACCGTAACAAATTCTGTCAAAAACCCCTTTAAAACCTATAGAAAAACACTAAAAATCCATAATATAAGTTGGAATTTCTCTTTTTAGATGAATATAAATGGATCTTTGTTTTTTTTTTTTTTCGAGGAGAGGATTTTTGATATTTTGGTGGTATAGAAACGTAGAAGAAAAAACAATTAATGTTGTAATTAGATGTGATTCAATAATTAATGTTGTCATTAGCTATTGAATAATATGTGGTAGGTTCTATTCAAATTCAGTACTCCATCATTTTTTACCGTTGATCAGATTCCAAGAGCTTGATGGAGGATAAAAAGGAACAAATAAAGCCCTGCAAAAAAGACAATTTCTCTTATGAGCACCGGACAAGATTTGGCCGTGATATCCGAGGAAAAAATAATTTTTATCATATTTAACTGTTTTAAAAGATAATTTTAAAAGATACAATTCGCCAACCAAGAAATCTCCATAATTAAAATAAAATAATATAAAAAGTAAAGGCCCGCCACTTTTCGTCAGCGGTCACAAACGCTACACTGGTTGGGTCTCTATATAAACGGCCACAAAGCTTCACCGGTCACTCCCAACACACAACAGTTTTCTTAAAGCAGAACAAAAGAAAAGAAAAAAAAAAAAACCTTTATTTGGTTTTTCTTATTTCGTTAGTAATGGCTGAAGAGAGAAAAGTTAAAGAAGAAAATGATCGACAAGAAGAAGAAGCTCCAATCTATGGAGACATCCTAGAAGCCATTTTGTCCCGCGTGCCTCTTTTCGACCTTCTCTCCGCCTCTCAAGTCTCCAGGGCCTGGAACGGCGCCGTTTCGTCCTCGCACCGTCACCGGAAGACGATCATGCCCTGGCTCATCGTCCACACTCAGAGCACGAGGCCTCCCTACGCCACGACGGCACACGCGTACGATTTACGCTCCGGCGACTGGATCCGGATCCACAATCGACCGCCGATCGAGTACGTCTCCGCCATCCGATCCTCCCACTCTACTCTCCTCTACATGCTCTCCCCCTCCAAGTTCGCCTTCTCCACCGACCCCCTCCACCTGGCGTGGCACACCTCCGCCGCGCCGCTCGTCTGGCGGACTGACCCGATCGTCGCTCAAGTCGGCGGCCGGTTTGTTGTCGCCGCCGGAGCCTGCGAGTTCGAGGACGAACCCCTCGCCGTGGAGGTCTACGATCCTCAAACCCGCGTGTGGAGTGCGTGCGAGTCGATGCCGGAGATGCTGAAGGACTCCGCCTCGGCTGCGTCGCTCTCGGCCGCCGTGTACTGCGGCGAGATGTACGTGACCGAGAAATACACGGGCCTGACCTGCTCATTCGATCCGGACTCCAAGACCTGGCGCGGGCCGTACGATTTCCGTCCCGAGCGGGGAGTTTTCTTCACTGTGATCGAGGTCGCCGGCGGGAGTCTGATCTCGGTGGGCCTTGTAGGGAGTCCGGAGAGTGTCAAAACCGTAAAAATGTGGAAGTTCAGTGGCGAATCGCTCGAGGACGTTGAGATCGTCGGGGAGATGCCGAGGGATATGGTGGAGAAGTTGAAGGGCGAGAGCGTGTGCATGTCGTCGGTCTCGGTGGCCGCGAGGGGCAATTTCGTATTTATGCACAACCCGTCGGAGCCTGGGGAGGTGATCCAGTGCGAGATCGGGAGTGAAGTGTGCAGGTGGGGCAGCGTGCGGAACGCGGTGGTTAATGATAGCACTCGCATGCAGAGGATGGTGGTGGGGTGTTCCGACGTGGCGTTAGCTGATTTGCGGAGAGCCTGACATTCGCCGCCAAATGCTTCGAGGAAAACCGGCTTGGATTTGCCGGAAACGTGATGCCTAAGCGACGATATTGTTGGCCCGTTTTGGTTATTGTCCACTCGTCTTCTTTTTTTTTTTCCTTTCCTTTCCTTTCCTTTGGAAGGATCCTTTCTATCCTTGCTCATAAAAGCTTGGGCATGAGTCGATATCAGTGTACGTTTTTAGACTGAGACTTGTTTTACTAGCAATAGACTCTTGTTTTAACCTTTTTCGTTAAAAAAGAATGTTTTTTTTTTTGCCCTTTATGGTAGCTATCACTGTGGTTTTTGCATGGAGTTCGTAAAATATAATAATATGATGGGATTTTTACGGTAAAATTTGAAAAAATGAGTTATTAGTATTTTTAGTATCTAGGAGAGTGTTTAGGAATCAAATTGAAAGTTAAGTTAAAATTTAAACATTAATATATGAGAGTTTTATAATATAATTTTTATTTTATATTATAATATGTGAGAACTTTATGTAGTAATATTTAGAACTTGATTCTTAAAAACTATTAAAGTATTTGAAAGAATAGTTTAAACTATTAGTTCGAACTGTAAACAGTGTACAGCTCATATGCTACAGTTTTCAAACCAAACCGATGGTATAAATTACTCTCCCAAACATCCTATATATGCGTGTATATATGTATATTAGAAACAATATTTTCTGTTTGTTTTTTATTCATAATTTTTATTTGATTTGGAGTACCAGATTCAAGGGTCGTTTGACGTTCAGGGGAAGAACCCTAATAGGATCTAGTTTTGTTGCTGTAATGTTTCCAATTACTTTCTTAATTCATCTCTCTTGGACTTGGTGTTTTATTTATGGTTAGAATTTTGTACGTTTCCCTAGTAATGCTCTTCAAGGTGAGGCATGTTGGAGGGTATATTTGTGTCATAAAAAGGAAATAAATGATGTCTTGTCTATGTCCATGCTTGGGTAGGGTTCCTACTTGTGCCTATGCTTGGGCAATCCTCCCAAGTTCATGCTTGAACAACCTCTCGAACCCATGCTGACCCACAACTTGCTCCTTGCTCCGTCAAAGGATGGAAGCTTAGGCGTTACTTTGAAGCGTAACTATCGGTTATTGAATTCTTTCAATGAACGAGGATTAAAGTATTTAATAAGTCAATATTTTTTTTAAAAAAAATGCACATGGTTTCATTTTTATAAAGGAGAAAATAAATAATAAATGACAGAATTAAACTGGTTTTTAATCATTTGTTTTTTTTTTTGGGTTTTCTATGTCTCGAAGTTTTGCATGATGTTATTAACTAATCTGCTTGTTTTATTTTAACCACTTGTTCAGAGACATTGGTTTATCATGGGAAAAAATTTTGCTCCAACAAAGGCAATTTCTGCTTTTAACAATATAGGTACTTATATGGTATAGAAAAAAAAATGTATATGTACTTATTATATGAATAGTTTGATAGTTCCCTTAAAAAATTGTTTTAGAAAAGCATCGAAGGTGTATACTTTATTTTATGTATATATATTAATAGGATACGTTTGTTTATTGTTTTTAGCCCTTCTATAAGTACATATTAAAGCATATAGAAGCATATTAATTAAATACCACGCAATAGGTGCTTTTAATTTTAAATAAGAGAGAAAATTTTTTAAAGGAGAGACAGATCAGAAAAGGAGACAAGTTTTTTCTCGGCTTTTATAAAATTACAAGCAGCTATAAATTGAATAACATAATAATGTGTAAATGAAGCTTTGTACGGTAGGGGTAAGGGTAATTTTTTCTGTAATACAAGTCCTAATTAATGTTAAAATAGATCAAACTCCCCCATTTAAATGAAAAGGTACGTAACGCCATAACTCTTGTATTTTTTCAAATTTTTGCCTAATTTTATTTGGTGATTCGGATTTATCTAATGCTTTGTACACCTTTTTGCAGATTCTTATGTGACATTGTATCAACTAATTTACCTTGCCCACCAAATTATTGTGTGACTACATCATATATATATATATATATATATATAGTGGATACACATGCAGTTTTCAAGGGTTACAATTAACATAACAAGTCTCTTTTCTTAACTCATATTTGACGGGTGAGAATCTTTAGAATGGCTTGTATGACCCCATTTCTGTTGACTTGTTAATGGATCTAATAAAAGAATATCCAAAATGGCTCCCACGATCATGTGGATCTACGCCACAACGTGGGAAGCATGGACCATGGACCATACTCTATTATAGAATTTAGAAAGAGACCATCCTTCTATTTTATTTTTTTTTAAAATGAACATGTTTTAAATTTCAAGTTCTCGTTATCCTTATTCATACGATGTGGCTCTACCTGGAGGGGGAAACCAACGATAACAAGAAAATAAAGGACAGACTGAGAGAGAGATAGAGAGAGAGAGTTGCAATATCTGGAGAGAATAGAGTTTCTTACGAATTACTTCGGGACAAAGTTATAGAATTGAGGTCGCAGGCTGTCAAATAAAGAGACAACCCTAGCATTTTTTTAGCCAAAAAAAAGTTGATAAACATGTACGCAATTTTTCCTACAGGAATTGAAAAAATTAATAAACGAAGATATTTTTCTCTCAATAGTCAAATTTTTAAAAAATATTTTAATTAGATTGAACAGTTTGAAAACATAAATTACCAATAGAAGTCTCTACCAAAAAATACCCTAAATATAATTAAAAAAAATTAACATATATCAAAACTCGATGATGATGTTGTCATTGGAAATATTACAAGTTTTTTTTTTACTGAAATTAAAAAAAAATCCTTGCTAGGTTCACTTTTGCACACTACAACAATTTTGTAATTTAGCATCGAAAATTAAATGTCGTCGCTAAATTTCACGTATAGCAATGACCATATCGTCTCTAATTGTGCTAAAAAGGTGCCACTATTTTTGACATTCAACGACGACAAATATATTAGCAAAAATTTACCTACCAAAATTCACCAACACCCTCTATAATTTCGCGGGGTTTATATTTTAGCACATTCAACGACGACATAAATAGTCATCACTTTAACATACGTTGTCGTTTTGTTTCATATATTCAACGACGACATAATTTTAGCACATTCAGCAATGACAAATAGTCATCACTTTAACATACGATGTCATTTTGTTTCATATATATATGTCGTCGTTGAAAGATAGTATTAATCCCCGAAACCGTTCTCCCTCTTCATCACTCCTCGCTCCAGCCCGTTCTTTTTTACTTACTTTCCCTTTCCCTCTTCAACGCTCTCTCAAATCCTCTTCCTTTCTCTCTCTCTCAAATTTTTTTGGAAAAACACTTCCGATCAACCTTGCGACCCCCGCGAGCTCAGCCAGTGTTGTTCATTGGCATGTATATCGAATCATATGTCCACCGGGGTTACTTTTCTTTTACTTAAACATCTCTTATTAAATCTCTCGTCACACATGACGGTTATGTTACTTAACGTATTACAGAATATTTTTTGTCTAAAAACGTTATGTTAAATTGGAGTGTTCGACTCTGTTCCAGCCGTTTTCGTAAAAATGACATTTTTTTTACCCTTTCTGGGTTTTTCATCAACTTCGTAATTCTATAAAACTCATTGCTTAACTTTAACGTCTTATTACTTACATATTACAAAAAAATCCGCACTAAGAGCATTTCCTGACATCAGGCGTTTCGAGTCCATTTTGGCCACTTTCGCAAAATAACTATTTTGGCCTTAATTCTTTTTCTTTTATTCATTCATCGACTGAACTTTAAATCCTTAAAATTTAGCATCTATAATACTTACTGCCTATAGCAGTATAGAAAACCAACATTCTCTAGTGAAAACCTAGTTTTCACACAATTTACAGTTTTGGCCCCAATATAAAAATATTTGTATTTTTGGCCGTAGAACCAAAAATAATATTTTTACACCATTAGTCCCCTTTTTTATGAGGAACATTTTTACTCAAAGTACTATATTCAAAATCCTTTGAAAAAATAACATTTTTGCCCTTTTAAAATTTTTCTCATTTTAACAAATTCTTGTAAAATTAAAATCTCACAAACGGTTAAGATTTTTAACGAACTGTCTGCAATACCTAACAGTTTCATCGAGATCTACAACTTTTGTGTTGTAACTTTTTCAAAATTCCCATTGTATAGGGGTGTTTTTGGGCATTTTTTATTTTTGCCGGGAAAGAACTTTTTCTTTCAATTTAGTCCTTGGGGCATATTTGTAAAAATCTATTTTTAAACAATAAATCTACCCCTGCATAGGCAGTTCCAATCCTTGTTTAAATCATTTTCATGCCCACTCATCGTTTTTGCAAAATTAGAGCTAAAATTACAAAAATAATACTTTTTGCAAAAACTAACATTTTGCACAATAAAACCTAAATTTTCACAACATCACTATGCCATAATTCATGTATCTATGGGATTTAAGCAAAACTTTGCTTGAAAACCCACATACCTTTGAAAGAATAAAAATCAAATTAAAAATCACATAATTTTAAAACTTTGAAATTCAAAACTTACCCCAAATAGCACTTTTGGTTTTTAGCCCTCCAAGAGCTCCTTTAAAGTCTTTTTCCTAAGCATTTCTCACACAAAAATGCTTTGAATTAACTTTCCTTCCTTAACCCAAGAAAAACCATGAAAAACCTTGAAAAAAGTTAAGAATTTTACCTTAAAACTTGTTAAAATCCTTTGAACTTTGCCTCTTGAATTTAAATGGGGTTATTTTTGCTAAGATGGGAAGTTCAAAAATTTTGGGAGAGCTTCAACCATGGCTGCCGTGAGTCTTGGAGAAGAAAGAGGATTTTTTTTTGGGGCTAAAATCAACATTAAATGCATACTTATCCAATGGGTGACTTATGGTAACCCATTAGGCTACCAAGTGGCATGATGTGATTGGGCCACCTTTCATGGCTTGGTGGCCCAATAAAAAGCTAATGGGTGTCCACTTGGTGGGACCTAAAATTTACACTGTGTAATTTTTCACCACACAGTATTTTCTTATACTACCGTGGTAAAATCAGTGCAAAAACATATTCCTATACTATATAAAATATTTTAGTTGCCTCTAGTTAATTTTTGGAGGCCGAACATAACATTTCTTATTCCTCCACATTCTCTAAGCAGTATTATTCCTATACTGCTTTAACTTAAACGGCCTAATTTCTGTACTGTGTGATTTTAAACAGTCCAATTCTTGCACTGTATTACTCTAATACTGTACAATTTTTCATGTTACTATACAGTATTTTTTCTTAAACTGTATTTTCTATCTTAATATAATTCTTAACTTAATGCCTTTTTTAATGCATTAGAAATTCTCGAGTGTCACAATTCATGTGTGCAAGTGTGATTGTGGTTTATTCTGGAAAGAATATGCTGATCAAAACACATGTCCTATATGTTGTGAGAGTCGATGGGTGAATCCGAACATGAAGGGTTAGAGAGTGCTGCATAAAGCATTACGATATTTCCCTTTAAAGGATCAGTTGAAGCGTTTGTATGCGTGAAGACATACTGCAAGAGATATAAGATGGCATGTAAATGGTCGATCTATGCAAGGAGTTCTGCAACATCCAATAGATGGAGAGGCATGGAAGGCATTTGATCATCGGTATCCGGATTTGGCTTCTAAAGTAAGAAATGTTCGTTTGGGTTTAGCGGCTGATGGGTTTAGTCCGTTTGGAAATATGAGTCAACCTTACAGTATGTGGCCAGTTATCTTATTAACATACAATCTACCTCCATGGCTTTGTACAAAGGAACCATACTTTATGTTGAGTTTGTTGATTCTAGGCCCTAATGCTCCTGCAAAGGATATAGATGTGTTTTTTATACCAGTTAAAAGAGCTTTGGGAGCATGGATTGGTAATTCATGATGCCTATGCTAATACATCATTTAGGATGCATGCTGCGTTGTTATGGACTATCAATGATTTTCCTGCTCGAAGCAGTTTGTCCGATTGGAGTGGTCAGGTATACAATGCATGTCCAACGTGCAACATGCATACTCCTTCTAAGCGATTAAGGAGTAAGACGTGTTATATAGGCCATCGACGATTCCTTCCAACTTTAAATAGGATGAGGAGAGATGTGACACCCGTTATTCTCCTAACGGGTATTGAGGTAATTAAATTAATTTTTAATGTATAAAAAAAATTGCTTCATTTAAATTTATTTTATAATATTTATTTTTATCTATTTTTAAATTTTCTAAAATTCTCCTATATTTATTTAGTATGATTACTAAAAAGCCTTAGAATTTCTAATAAATCTCAAAAATGTCATATTGGCATTATGTGTGTTAAAGTCTTTAGATGAGACGTAAGGATATCTTTTCCAACTACTCTTGACCCTCATTTTCTTTATTTCCTCCGTGACATGCTTCAACATGTCTCCTCTATAATTGTTTCTATCACTTCTCTTCAATGACTTCATCTTTTCTTCCTTTCTCTTCCACGGTTCCCACACTCTTCTTCTCATTTCTTTGCTGAAGCAAAATACTTAGAGAACTTCTTCAAGGCAGCCATAAAAATCAGCCACCATCACCTCCATTTGAGCAAGAATTTCAGTCATACCGAAGTAAAGGAACCTGTTTTGAAGCCATTTCAAGCTTCCAACTAACCATAATCCGAGGTTAGAATCTTATGAACAAATTTAGTCTTTCATTTATAAATTTTCTTTTATACTAAAGGATTATTCAAATTTGCGTTCTTAAACCTAAGTATATGTTTGTTGCTATTTTGGAGCATATGTATGAAGTCTAAGTGTATATGCCCTAGACAGAAAATTTATATTGTTAAACTTTATAATACCTCTATGGGCAGTGGTTATTTCTTGAAATTCTAAGATTAAATTAAAATAAATTTTATGAATGTAGTTGTATGTTGTGCTTTAGTTTTAATTGTCCTTATGCACGCCTTAGGATCAAGGGAGTATGGAGCTAACGTTAATTGATTCCAGGATTAAGAGACTGTTGATAAGCTTAAAAGGTAGGGATTCTATTACTCATCTTTTGTGAGGTTTTTATAGAATTAAAATTGATTGTTTTGCCGCAATATATATATATATCTATGTTGAACTGATATTATATGATTATCACATATGAAACTATGACATGGACTCGTCTTGTATTGTACGGCGAGGAACATAATGAATTGACACATGTTATAAATTGAGAAGCATGGTTAGGAAAACTAACTCTATTGATAATGATTCAATATAGAGAAATTGTGAGACATGAAGAGGGCGACGGTTACGTCCTTGGGCATGAATACCCTAAAAGGTAAAATAGGGGGAAGACGATGACGCTTCCTTGGGTTGAAAGTCCCAGAACACACTGTACAGGAATCGACTTGGTGAGGATTCGGGGCTTGATGTCCCCTCACCGGAACACCCTTGGAATGTTTATAGGGTGATCAAGTGCGCCCATTTGGGTTTCGATGAGTTGAGTGATACTCAATTTAACATGGATACCTAGGAACAATGATGATTGGTAATATTTGTATAAATGTGTAATTATGACACTTGGTAATGATTAACTACGGTATCCATAAGATGTGATCATAATAAACCTCATAATCTGGAATATGATGTGACTTATTGACCATGCAGATTTTAATGTGGTAATGATAAAAACCTAAAGGTGAGTAATGGCTTTCTCTACTGAGCATAGTGTTGCTCATTCCCTTATGTTTATATCTTTTCAGGACTCACTAAGTGTGAGGTGGCTACGAGAAATATAGTTGAGGAAGTGATGTAGCTATATTACATTGGGACTGCTTCAATTGTTGAGAATGTTCTTCATGATAATGTAAGCATCAATTGTTACTTTCTGTGACTGTATTACAATGTGTTGAGGGTTAAAATGATGATGACAACAGTTTATATTATTAAATTTAAGGTGCTACATTAAAACTGTGGTTTATTTGTCGTTTATATTTTTATTTTTGAGTTATGAGAGTTTTCATTTAAGTCCCGGGTAAATTTTAATCTTTAAGGTTTTACTTTTATTATTTATTTTTATTTTATCTCATTAAAAACTGTTAACCCCCATATAGGGGCGTTACAGAATTTTTGGTATCAGAGCCTAGGTTCGGTTAACCTAGGGAGTGTAGCACCACTTTAAAAAAATATATTTTTGAGATGGTTTTGAAGCTGAATTTTCATTGTCATCATCAAAATGAACCTTCACATTGATTTATACAGTCTAGAAGGATGTAACATGGAAAGGCCATAGAATGAAAATATCAATAGTTATATGAGTACAATAATTATATAGAAGGAAAGTATTAATAGTTATAAGGGAATGATAATTATATGGAATGAGTTTATAAGTAGAATGCTTATGAGAGATTCGTATAATATTTGGACCTATAAGCATATCTAATTCGTATAAACGATGAGAAATTTGTATAGATACGAGGATTTAAGAGCCTTTTGTCTCGTGAAAAACAATAAGAAATATAAGGCTTGACTTATTGATTTTAAAGTTTGACATAGATATGTCAAATTTTTCGTAATTGATTCAAACCTAAGTAATGATTATGTGTGGATTCGATGGAGCACATAAGTGTCAATGTCTTTTCTTAAAAGTTCTATTTATTTGAGGAATATGATATAAGTTGGGAATCATGGTATTGAATCTTGAGAGAGATAAATGTTAGACTTTTGGTCTGTTGAGACTGTGTAAAGTCTAGAATGCATGAATCTCAAAATTGGAATATTTTGTTACGTACATTGTATTTAAGTGTATCAGTGAATCTTTTGGTTACTTAAGGTTTTGTTATATGAAGAAATTATATATTGTATAAGTAGAATTGTGGGGATTGTAGATGTTCTTAAGTAGTAACATCAAGTGTCTTTGTTCATTGATATGGTCTACGTTGGAAGACGTAAATCGTATTGATTTCAAGGTTAGTCGCATTCTAAACCCTTGGTAGTAATGATGATGAATCCATTGATAGATGTTAAGTATTATGAATAACATATAGGTGTATGTATTGTTCAATAAGGTTTTGATTAAAACAAAATTATTTGAGTTGCTGGAGGATTATGTTGTTATGAAATGATTTTAAATATCATTCAGGAAGATCCTTGTTGTCGTTAAATTAGATTTGTTGTTTATAGTTAACTTTATCTATAGTGGACTTTAAATTGGGTTTAAGATTTATACAAATTGGTTTTCAATTTTATGTTTGTTATTTAACTCGTTCCAAATGTGTTAAGGCCCGAAACAACCTGACAATTTTCAACTTAGAACATTTGGACCTAGTTTAAATCTTAAATCAGTTTGATTCACACTGTCTCTCCCACGTGATTTCTATACGTGTCATATACAGTGGTTTAATCATTGTTTACAAATACGTTTACTGTGCATAGGAGCTTATTTCTCTGAGTTCACTTTTTCTCTCTTAATTTGTTATTTTCTCTCTAAATCGCAAATCCTCTTCTTTTTCATTAGAAATTCTTCTTTTCCTCTAAAAGAAGAAGGAATTCTAGGATTCTGCAATTTACTATCTTAATTTTTCCTTTCTATTTACTCTTCTTTCATCTCATCATGGACCCAAAGTACCAACACCTGAGAAAGTATTTCCCATCACTCTCCCAAAAGATTCTCAGAAAGAAATACAAGGCTAGAATTACTCGGTTGTGGATTCTTATGCATTTTGGCATCCCTTGTGATGTGAGAATGTTGATAGAGGGGAAAATCCGTCCGAGTGACTTTAGTCAAGATGTCGGTTTACCAGGAACAGGTACCAGTCGTAGTGCAATAAAAAGAAGAGCTCGTGCCATCGTGGTCACTTGTAACAAATGTGGAAGACAAAATTGTAACGGTAAATGTACTTCACCTGGTTATATGTCTACGAATAGAGAGGATAAAATAAGGTTTTGTAGGAATGGACTTTCAAAGGATAACTTGGATAGCATCCATCCTCCTCTTCACGGTCACCCTAGTGGATATGTTCAAGGAGCTATTTTTAAACTCTGGCCTAAATTTTATACAGAAAGACAACGCCTCAGGAATATGGTATTTTTAGATCCTGTTTGCCAAGCCATAAGAAAACTGGATGGGGAATAAGTCATCGCTCTATAAAGGTTATTTAGTCTTTACTTATTTGAAGCAGTTTTAGCTGATGTTCAACAGTTTGTGTTTTTCTTTTACTCAAAATATTTGCTTTTGTGTTTGAAATAATTGTGATTATTAGATTGATACAGTAAGTGTTAATATCTTATTTAATTTATGATTTTCTTAAATATATATATAATAAAATATATTATCTTATCAGACACGTTACATACGGTACAGTAATATGTTTGAATTTTGAAAAGCTTATCCAGATATTTCAAGATTTGTGTCTCAAATTTCAAAAGTTCTACAGTATTTGTCGTTTATATTAAATTTCTAGACTTGGTGTATATTTGTCAAAAAGTCTACAGTTGTGTCAAGAGGGTCTTCTGTCAAATTGTTCTCAATTGTCAAAAGTTATACAATTAGAGTCTAATCTTTTTCAAAAAGTGAATCAGATTTTTTGTAAACTATCAATCACCTTATCTTACTTTCTTATCCGCACAAGATTTTGTTTAAATCTTTGGATTACCTTTTCATTACCTACTCGTCTATCTCTTTAGCCCTTTTTGTATATTTCTCATCTTTAAAAACTTATGTAGAACCCGAAGTCTAAGTGGAGCAGACATTAAGCAACCACTTCTATAAACCAAATATGTCTACCTCCCAGTCCACGAAGAAAATAAAGAATGTCTGTGTCTTTTGTGGTTCCAGCTTTGGAAAAGATAAAGCTTATTTAGAAGCTGCAAATCACTTAGGGCAAGTCCTAGCACACAAGAAGATTAACATAATCTATGGGGGTGGTAGTATAAAAATGATGGTAAATATGGCACTAGCAGCTAGGTCTAGCGACGCTACTGATGTAAGAATTTGGCCTCATATTCCAGTTGAAGGAAACCTTTGTAAGGAAGCCATAGGTAAGGGAGAAGGAGTCAGGAGTATCCCTAAAAATTTTAAAGACATAATCTATAATTCTGATGCTTTTATAGCATTACCTGGTGGTCTAGGTACTCTTGAGGAAATATTTATAGTTGCTTGTGGGCAATTGTTGGGCTTTTATTCCAAACCTTTGGGACTGCTGAACGTAAAGGGTTTTTATGACGGTCTTTTGAAATTTCTAGATTACGCTGTGGAAGAAAACATCACTACAGAATCGGAGAGACAAATCTTTGTCACTGCTTCAACAGCTAAGGAATTGATAGATAAAATGCAAATCATACATCCAGAATCCGACACTGCAACATCCAAGCTTGAATGGGAAAGGGAAAGCCGGGAGCGGCCAATTGATTTGAATCTCCATTTGTAATCTTTTTGTTTTATCTTTGGCATGTAGGCATGTGTGTCCGTATTTCGTGTGTTACGAATAACCGTTTGCCTTGTATTCTGTGTTTCTTGTGGTACGTTGTTGTTCAATCTTTTAGATTCATTGAGCCTAATGCCGGGATGGCTGGATATGGAGTACTTGATGCTCTCGAAACGCATCCTTCTTAAGGTCCGATCTTTTGTTTATCGATGTTTTTGTATCCTCTAAGCATGCATGATATGGATAGCTGGTATACGGAGTGCCTTGTACTCTCGAAACGTATCCGTATCATGTTTGTAATGTGTAATATTCTGTTAATATTATGTGGAAGTACCAGAGTCAGTTATGAGGATATTCCATATGAAATATGAATATATTATTTGGGTTGAATGTTTGTGTCATGAGGATAGCTGTTTAATGAAAAATATGTCGGGTATGTTTGCAACTCTGAGATTCCGTTTAATATCTCTATGAATAAGTTTAATGTATGGTTTTGAATAGAAGTGTTTGTGATATATGTTTTATGATTATGTTTTAGTTTATTAGTTGAGGTATGAAATCAAATATATTTGACTTTTCCTTACTCAAAAAGGAAAAGGAACCTAAAGATGAAGTATATAAAATTTCTCTGGCAATCTCCTTAAATGTGATTGTAAATCACAGTCCATGGACAATGAAGGACTGGAATCATGGTATGGTCAATATGTATGCCTGATCAGATTCTTAGACTATTATACGGTGTTACAAGTTGAAACTTGTCAGAAATACTCTCATTGAGGGATTTAGAATTTAGAGTAAGATTTATTATGCAAGTAAATAAGTGGAAATACGATGACTTAAATTTGGAGGACAAACAACATTAACGGTTTAGACTCGGAATTGGAATCATAATGGAATTAAAATTTTTACTAGTATTGCTAGAATTGAAATTTCGAGGACGAAATTTCTTTAAGGGGGGTAGAGCTGTGACACCCGTTATTCTCCTAACGGGTATTGAGGTAATTAAATTAATTTTTAATGTATAAAAAAAATTGCTTCATTTAAATTTATTTTATAATATTTATTTTTATCTATTTTTAAATTTTCTAAAATTCTCCTATATTTATTTAGTATGATTACTAAAAAGCCTTAGAATTTCTAATAAATCTCAAAAATGTCATATTGGCATTATGTGTGTTAAAGTCTTTAGATGAGACGTAAGGATATCTTTTCCAACTACTCTTGACCCTCATTTTCTTTATTTCCTCCGTGACATGCTTCAACATGTCTCCTCTATAATTGTTTCTATCACTTCTCTTCAATGACTTCATCTTTTCTTCCTTTCTCTTCCACGGTTCCCACACTCTTCTTCTCATTTCTTTGCTGAAGCAAAATACTTAGAGAACTTCTTCAAGGCAGCCATAAAAATCAGCCACCATCACCTCCATTTGAGCAAGAATTTCAGTCATACCGAAGTAAAGGAACCTGTTTTGAAGCCATTTCAAGCTTCCAACTAACCATAATCCGAGGTTAGAATCTTATGAACAAATTTAGTCTTTCATTTATAAATTTTCTTTTATACTAAAGGATTATTCAAATTTGCGTTCTTAAACCTAAGTATATGTTTGTTGCTATTTTGGAGCATATGTATGAAGTCTAAGTGTATATGCCCTAGACAGAAAATTTATATTGTTAAACTTTATAATACCTCTATGGGCAGTGGTTATTTCTTGAAATTCTAAGATTAAATTAAAATAAATTTTATGAATGTAGTTGTATGTTGTGCTTTAGTTTTAATTGTCCTTATGCACGCCTTAGGATCAAGGGAGTATGGAGCTAACGTTAATTGATTCCAGGATTAAGAGACTGTTGATAAGCTTAAAAGGTAGGGATTCTATTACTCATCTTTTGTGAGGTTTTTATAGAATTAAAATTGATTGTTTTGCCGCAATATATATATATATCTATGTTGAACTGATATTATATGATTATCACATATGAAACTATGACATGGACTCGTCTTGTATTGTACGGCGAGGAACATAATGAATTGACACATGTTATAAATTGAGAAGCATGGTTAGGAAAACTAACTCTATTGATAATGATTCAATATAGAGAAATTGTGAGACATGAAGAGGGCGACGGTTACGTCCTTGGGCATGAATACCCTAAAAGGTAAAATAGGGGGAAGGCGATGACGCTTCCTTGGGTTGAAAGTCCCAGAACACACTGTACAGGAATCGACTTGGTGAGGATTCGGGGCTTGATGTCCCCTCACCGGAACACCCTTGGAATGTTTATAGGGTGATCAAGTGCGCCCATTTGGGTTTCGATGAGTTGAGTGATACTCAATTTAACATGGATACCTAGGAACAATGATGATTGGTAATATTTGTATAAATGTGTAATTATGACACTTGGTAATGATTAACTACGGTATCCATAAGATGTGATCATAATAAACCTCATAATCTGGAATATGATGTGACTTATTGACCATGCAGATTTTAATGTGGTAATGATAAAAACCTAAAGGTGAGTAATGGCTTTCTCTACTGAGCATAGTGTTGCTCATTCCCTTATGTTTATATCTTTTCAGGACTCACTAAGTGTGAGGTGGCTACGAGAAATATAGTTGAGCAAGCGATGTAACTATATTACATTGGGACTGCTCAATTGTAAAGAATGTTCTTCATGATAATGTAAGCATCAATTGTTACTTTCTGTGACTGTATTACAATGTGTTGAGGGTTAAAATGATGATGACAACAGTTTATATTATTAAATTTAAGGTGCTACATTAAAACTGTGGTTTATTTGTCGTTTATATTTTTATTTTTGAGTTATGAGAGTTTTCATTTAAGTCCCGGGTAAATTTTAATCTTTAAGGTTTTACTTTTATTATTTATTTTTATTTTATCTCATTAAAAACTGTTAACCCCCATATAGGGGCGTTACAAGAGACAAACAATTTGATAGTACGGTAGAGAAAAGACCCCTGCCTCCACGCTTGTCTACCACTGAAATATCAAATCAGTTAGAACATGTGCGAAGTAAACTACCAGGTAAACACATTGATTTTGGTGGGAAGAAAAGTAGGTGAGAACCTTACGAGTTGAACTGGATGAAAAAAAGTATATTTTCTGAATTAGAATATTGGTTAGATCTGTTGCTAAAGCACAACTTAGATGTCATGCATATTAAGAAGAATGTCTGTGATAGCTTGTTGGGCACAAATTGAATATTGATGGGAAGTCGAAGGACACAGACAAGGCAAGAATGGATCTAATCGACATGAAAATAAGGAATGAATTGCATCTTTATAAGGATAAGGATCAATGGATGAAACCTCATGCAGACTACACGTTAACTCCTGTAGAACAGAAACAATTTGGTGCCTTTATTAAATCCGTAAAGTTTCCTGATGGGTTTGTGGCAAATTTGAAAAAGAATGTCGATGCAGATGGTAAGATCACTATACTTAAATCACATATTGTCATGTGATCATGCAACGTCTATTACCAGTCGGTGTTCGTCCATTTCTAAAAAAAGAGATCACTGATACAATTGTTAAACTTTGTTATTTCTTTCAACAAATTTGTTCAAGAACCCTAAAGATCACTGATTTAGAGAAAGCTGAAGACCAAATTGTCATAATATTGTGCAAGTTTGAAAGAATATTTCCGCCTGTATTTTTCGATATCATGGTTCATTTGGCTTTGCATTTGTTGGAAGAAGCCATGCAAGGAGGTCCTGTTCATACAAGGTGGATGTATCCCTTTGAGCAATATATTGGGTCACTTAAGCAGTATGTTAGAAACCGAGCACGACTGGAAAGGTCAATTGCAGAGGCTTATGTTGTGAATGAGGCTTTGACTTTTTGTTCACGATACTTTTATGGTATCGAAACAAAGGTCAATCGGCCTGAAAGGAACCTACTTGATCGTGATTCTGCTCCAAACAAAAACATATCGGTCTTCCAATCACAATGCCGACTAATGGGAAAGATTGTAGTAACTCATTTAAATGAGCAATTAAGGAAGAAGGCTGAGTGGTATAATTTAAACAATTGCCTAGAAATCCGATGATACATAGAATAAGTTTAGCTCTTTAATTGTTAACTTTCTAGTATGTAATATAACATAACTTTTATGAGACCCGTTTCATGTATAGGGAACACATGCGTGAGCTTGAAATTACTGGTAGAAGAAACTTGAATAAGGTTCAAATTGATGAGTTTTCGGTGTGGTTTTACAAAAAGGTAAAAATTTATTTTTATTTTGTTAGGCGAAAAATCATATTTAAAGATGTTCTAACAATAATAGATTTCTCATCGTAGGTTTACCATTTACAAAAAAATCATTCACCGGAGGCCACTGATGAATTGCTTACCTTGGCGTCTGGTCCTAATGAGACCGTACTCTTGTACTCCGCTTGTGTGGTAAATGGGGTTAAGTTTGTGTGCAACAATCGTGATGTTCAACGAAAAACACAAAACAGTGGGGCTTGTGTACCTGGTGTTGATGACATCACATATTACGGTTGGCTAGAAGATGTATTAGTGCTCTGATATATGAATGATTGTTCGGTTGTATTGTTTAGGTGTAAATGGTTTGACGTTGATCCAAGAAAGAAAAAGGATCTTACATAATAAAAACTTGAGTGTGTTTGTCAATGCCGACGCTTATAAGAATGATCCCTTTATATTATCATCACAAGCAAAACAAGTGTTTTATCTCAAAGATCAGCTTAATGGCCCTAATTGGAAAGTGGTCCAACAGTTTGGTCATCAACATGTGTAGGATCTTCCTAACATACAACATAAAGATTCTTGTTCAGTTGAGGTGCTACAAGATGCTTATTCAAATTGTGAACTAGTAGTTGAGCTACCCAATTTGGAGTCAACAAAATTTAGAAGAAATGATGTTGATCCTAATGTCATTAAGAATGCAACATTAATCGAAATGGGTCATGCAACTGATGACATTGAGGTTGACCTTGACATGGATGATACTTTATTGGAGTATGATGATGATACAAGCACAGAGAATGAAGATGAAGATGATGATATTGGTTTTGAACAAACCGACAACAAGAGTAGCAGTGATGACAAATAATGTACTTGTAAATTTAACTTGTTTCCATTAGTACTAGTTCTTAATAAACTTCCTTTTTTAAAATTATTTTTTTTAATAAATATTGTCTGAATCACTTGTTATCAATAAGTTATTAGGATGACTGGACTCGTTACTACATGTGTTGGATCTTCTAGAGGTGCAGAATCTCCACCGGGGCCAAGAAGACTTCCAGCGGATTATGAGTCAGGTACGACTGAATACAATATGTCTTCTATCAAATGTATTATAACTTTTATATAAAATCTAACACTCTTGCGTTGTCTTGTTTTTTGGTTTTATTTTTCAGTGCCTGCTGCCGCTAAAAAGGTTAGTGGATGCATAAAAAATAAGGATGTCCACAAAATTATTAGTGCTACCAAAAAAAAACTTTTGATATTCCTAGACACTGAAGGAAAGACATATAGAGGCTTAGGGGACAATGCAGCCCGCTTAAGTAATTGTATAGGTCAGGCGGTACAATCCAAAATTCCTCCATATTATGATAGTTGGAAGAAAGTTCCAGTAGTATACAAAGATCAAAATTTACCCCTAGTACGGGTAATAGTATTAGGCATTTTATTTATAATATATAATTTTAGCGACCTTGTATTTATAGTGATCTTTATAATGAAATTATAGGATCTTTTTTATTTTGATTTGACTCCTATATCGGTGGCATCAATAGATCGTAATGCACAAGACCGGTATAAGGAATGGAAAAATGACCTTCATGAATACTTCAAGCAATTGGGGGTGCCAAAAATGTAGTTAATGTGAAGATGCAACGTCCCAACAATGTATGAACACAAGCAGATTGGGAGACTGCTTATGATCACTTCTGCAGCGAAGCTTTTCAGGTTTACAGTTATAAACTCAATTTTTCATGATCATTACATATATCAATATAACATAATAATTTTAATAATTCCTCTTTGTAATAGAAAAGGTCGGCGACAAATAAAAGAAAAAGAGCAAACGTAAAGCAGCCAAGTCGTCATGGAACACAATCGTATGCTAATTTGAGATATCAAAAGGTAGTAAATAAAAATTTATTAAACTATGTTTCATTTTTCCTTTAAGATATGTATTGTTCTAACATAAGTATAACACAAGTTTATTCCTTCTATAGAGAAATCCCAAGACTGGTGAGTTGCTTTCAATTTTGAAAAATTGGCGTCAATGTCATCAATATTCCAATGGCAGATGGGTTAATGACACTGCAGAGGCTAGATATGTAAGTCATATAACTTATTAAGTTTTAGTTACAAAATTTTTAGTTGGATTGATTGTACTTTACTTTGTAATTTACTTTGTTAAATGGAATGTGCAGAAAGAAATGCTTCAGATGCATACTCAACAAACCTAAGTTGTTGCATCTGCTTCTGCTTCTAGTTCGGGTACATCTCAAACAACACATCTCGTGAATGAAGAAGAGATAGCAGAGAATGTGCTTGGATCACACAGAGGGCATAGGAAAAGAGTGCGCCTAAGGCTAAGAAAAGACATCCTTACAGCAGCTACTCTTGAGGAGGCTCGTTCATAGCCACAAGTCCCTCCACAGGTGCGACAATGGATGAAGGAACAATCTCGGTATAACGCGTAACAAACTCAATATCAAAATCAAATGGCTGAATATCAAAATCAAATGATGGCAATATTCAAGCGTTAACTGCCGGATTTAGATTTACCAATGCCTCCTCCCCTTCCACCACCACCATCACCATCTGTTATGTCTTCCCATCTACTTCAAGAAGAAAACAATGGTGTTGATGATGACGAGACCGCTAATTTAGGAGATTAGTTTCTACTTTCATGATTTAGACTTGTTGATTTAATGTACATATAAACGTATTGTCTATATAGTCCTATTCTATTTATATCAAATTTTGTTAGTTATTAGTATGATGAGAAATGAAATGAATGTATTTGTGAATTGGTAGTTATTTGTTTGCAAGTTTATTATGGTCAGGGGTGAAAATTTAAGAATGTTATTTAAAAAAACATACACCGACGACAATTGTCGTCGCTAATAGATAGTTCGGAGACGTGGCTTTGGCGATGACAAATGTTGTTGCTATAATATCATAAGCGACGAAATGAATTGTCGCTATAATGTCTTTAGCTTAGCAACGACAAATGTCGTCGCTGTATTTTAGACAATTTTAAATAATTTTAATTTCTGTTCCTAATTAGCGATGATAACATGTCGTCGCTAAATGTCTTTAGCTACAACTTATTAGCGACGATATTTTGCGGCGACAATGTCGTCATTGAATATTATTAGCGATGACAAATGTTGTCTCTAAATCGTCTTCTTCTTGAAGTGGTGCAGCTCACAACGTTGAGTTTTATTCCCAAGATCCTTACTAATCCATATATGAAGTTAGGTTAGCACATCTACTTATGTCATTTCTTTTTTATTTTTGGATTGTAAATTTATATCATTTTTTTATCTGATTGAGAGTTTGAGTTGTAATTTTTAAATATCGTTATTTTTGTTACTATAGCAAAATTTTAGAGGAAATTGTTTATTAAAATTTCTTGCATCTTTGTTTCAAATGCATGAGATGAAGACAAAGTGTTTGTAGAACTTAAGTACACAGTAAAATTGATCATATAACTGGTCAACAAATTGAAAGAAGAAAGCATTAAATACCAAATTCAATCATAAAGATTGATTGTATTTTCAATCCTAAAATTTGACGCCATGATTACCACCTCATTTGAAAGTCAATTTAATTTATCTTTTAATTAACATAGCCCAAGTTAAGTACTTGTTTTTTTTTTTTTTTTTGAACTTGGAGTATGGGTGGCAATTCGAATTGGTTGGTCGGGTTGAGGGTTAATTTTTATATCAACTAGCTCAATACTAACCCGATCCATAACACGAACAGATTGAGAAATCTTAACACTACCACAACCTATTCTAACACGAATTGGCATAAACACGACCAGTACTAACTCGTTCCATATGCAACACATGAAACACCAATAACTCGCAACTCGCCAACGACCAGCAACCCGCCAATGACCTGTAGTAACCCGCATTAACTTGTGACTTTTTTTAGTTTTGAATGGACATTAATATAACATAAAAACAAACATTAAACAAATTTCCTCAAAATCCAATGAGTTCCATGCTACAACAATAAAAATTTGTCCTAAAATTTTTAAAAATATTTAACAAAATAACGAGTCTAACACTAACAAAATAACAAGTCTAACAGGATAATAATTCCAACAAAAAAAAAAAGAGTCTTAAGTGATCAAGTTAAAATCACCTTGTTATTATTTATGCGTTAAAATCAATTTAGTTTGAAGCTTAGTATAAGTTTAAGTGAGCTAAGGTTTTGTCTTATAAATTGACCCGAACACGATTCGTTTTTGGACGAGTCAGTTTTGAGTTAACATTAAAATGACCCATAGTTAAGTTTTTTACCCTAACATGTAAAAAAAGGTGTTGAGTTTGCGTCCTGTCGTCGTGTTATAACCCATATTGACAGTCCTACTTTTTACCTTTAGGTAAAGTCGAATATGATTTTACCATTAAGCTATGCTTATAATCATGTTAAGTACTTGTATTATATGTTATATTGACTTTATAAAATACAATAATTGTTTAAATAATAATACATAAGAAGACAACAAATACAGTAATATGGGCTATCAGATTTATGTATGATGTAGAGTCGTGAGCTGGAATGGGTAAATATTTATAGATAATGTATAATCGAACTTCTCCAAGAACATCTCATCCTATCTTATTTTCGCCTACTGGTTATTGACGATCATATTTGTATTTGCCTAAGCAAATATTAAAACAATTAGGGATATTAATAGTCGGCCTGGAAATAAAATCCTCCAAAGAAACAAAAAATAAAATTAATTTTTGATCAATTTGCTATTTTAGAAGAAAACTAAATCAAAACCAAACCGCTTAGGTTTTGTCGGTTTTGGCTTAAGCCTATTGATCCTAAAATCAGTAAAAGTTTATAAGACATTTAACAAACATGCAAGTTTTTCATATTACTTTAGAATTTTTCATTTGACTCTAATATAAAACTTTTAAGTACTATAAAATTTTTCATCTATAAAAAGAATATGCAAAAGTATGTGGTGTTATAGGGTATGCTTTATAGTTTTAATACCTACTATTACAACAAGTATAAATCCTAACTCATGTGGATTCGAGACGTGCCACTTAATTTTCTCAAAAAAAAAAAAAAACATGTAGCATAATCTTACCAATCATCAATCATGTTGAGACATAATAAAAAAAGTTAATTATTTTACAAATATTAAGTATTAAAATATTATAATAATTATTGTGTAATCTTAAAGTATGAAAATTGAAAATTATTATAATCATTGAGACGTTATAATGCCATTTCTAAATTATTTCAAAAAATTAATATGTTTCAATTTCATCCTTGTAAACATGATCGAGTGTAATTTCTACTTGTGCTAACTAGGGCATATACTACTTCTAAATTGCATTTAGCAAACCATTAGAAATATAAGGGAAAAGATAATTGGAATGAAAAGATAAGTAAAGTAATAGGAATGATGTTCATTCATTTTTTTAATGTTTACTTAATTATTTGATGGTATAATGAGAAACCACTTAATTCTTTGTTTAGTATTTACTAAACTTGGGAATGGTATTCCTATCAATGAAATCACTAAGTAACATGCACATTTGAGTATTTATGTAAATTGGTAGTCAACAAAGGGAATCAATACTGATTAGCATTTTCTGTTCTTATTTTCTATATTGTGTGAGGCCCACAAACCTCTAATTATTGATTTTGTAAGTAACACATTGTTCAAAAGAAAAGGGAATCACTTATTTTTTTTCTTTCCTTTTGATGAAAAGTAAAAACATCCTTCTAGTGGAATTTCGCACATGCTAGGCTACGTAAAAATTGGACTTACTTTTTCACAGAACTGGTATTTTTGAAATTCAAGTATACAATATCCCTTAATTCTACCACTTTCTAGAAAAAATTACACCTTTAAAAGTTATGCTTATTTACGCTATATTTAAAAAAAGTTATACCATTTTATCATTCATATTACATATTAGGTTATGCGACTAATAAACGTATATCGTATTTATAAACAGTAGCTCTTAGAAGGAAGCTTTGACGAAAATTGGCCATTTGCTTTGTGCAAAAGAAGGAGGCCCATTAAACATGCAAACCAAACCTAAAAACTTGGCTCATTCGTTTTGTGTCTCTACGTATAAGCCCAAGAACTTAAATTGCTTGGGCCCATAGAAGATATATAGAGAGAGGTCAGAATTCCAAAATGGGAGCTTCTGTAGTTATAGTTGTAACTGACTTTTAAGATTAAGAATTGTAGTATCTGAGATTTTATACTGTAATAAATTTTTTTTCTTTTTATTTTAAGTATTAAAAATTTTACACTATTTATAATTATAAATAATAGGTTGGTACCCAAGTTTCAAAAACCCATGAAAGTTTGCATTCTTATGTCCAAGTTGACCGTACCTAAGAAAGGACAGACATACGATCATATACAAATTTTCGGAGCCGTTGGATGTACTGATAGGTGATGATCCTAAGGTATATAATTGATCGTCATTATAAAGCTATTTATTTCCACTCAGGTAACAACAGTCGCTATCAAGAAAATCAAAGAAATCAACGGTCCGCTGCAGTAGTATCTTCAGATTAGTTGGAAGAAAATCATACGCTAGAAATGAAAAAAATTAATGAAAGAATGAGGACTGTGAACCAAATGGGTCTTGGCAGTTCAGTCCACTGCCAAATTGGACATACAGAGTCCACAAGGGACCCACTACTCAGACATGGGCCCAACTGCCCAGTTGTTTTCCATCCTTTCGACGTCCGATGTGGGAAAATCTCAAATCTGCTGGTGTTGTTTTTCCTCCAAGGACTGTGCAACTTTTTCTAAGAACATAAACATTATTATTAAAATACCCTTGTCCTTTGCAAGTATTTTCTTTCTTTCAAAATGCAAGTCTCTGCCATTTCCAATCCTTTATTCATTAAATAAGGAACTTTGAATCCATATGCTTTTAGAACATGGGTAGATTTGCAAGCTTATAGCGTGTGTGACAATTTCGATACAAACTAAAACTTTTGAATGCTACAGTATAAAACTTTCATATGCTATAATGTCAAGCAATTATAAAGCTCTCGTATATTACAGTATTTTTAATCAATTGGTTATACCAAATGCTCCCAAGCACCCTATTATTTCCAACCATCAATTTAATACTAAACATTTATTACTTGGAGCTTTATGTACGATAGTACGTGTTTATGATGTTAATAGGCCGTTTTGACAAGCTTGGTTAAAACTAAAGCTTGAAGTTTAAAAATTATAACGTATGAGAGCTTTACACTGTAACAACTTTTTTGCTTTTTACTGAAGCTGCTGAGAGCTTTACATTTTAGTTAATTGGTACCAATTAGTTCTAACTAGCATTCCAAACATATGCTAAGTATTATCAAAAATTAAATTAATATAAAAAACAATGTAAATCTGAGAGAATTTTATCTTGATATGAAGTCCAAAATAGAACACTACTAGTAAGCCATCTTTTCATACCCTCGCATGGAGATCTCATAATTATATATTAAATAATCTTTAGTCTGTTAGGTTAGTGACTTAAATAGAAGTCTACATAGAAAACAAAGATTAGTTAAGGTCTAAACCCAACTTTCCTGTTTATAATCCCTTTTTTGCAAGAGCAAGTAAACACAATTTGATTTTGAAAGTTTCCACTATGACTGTCTAGTATTCTTTCTCAAAGTTCTTTGTCATAATTTGGAGATATCTTCTTTTCCCATCCTTTCTTTAATTTATCTCTTTATCAAGGAAAATATTCAAAAGGCAAGACCAAATCATGGGTAGGTTTCCTCTCTCCCAATAGCCATTATACACATCAATATACAGCATATATATCTTTTATCAACGTCAATCATTTTAATCTAATGGGGTTGGTGTAAGTTGGGCCTACTCTGTGTTTGGTCGATGAAAGTGGAGACCACACATGCGTCAAATATCCTAATCGACCGCCCGTCTAATAAGTATAGTGTGGTCAAGTATTTTTTGCCTATCTTCTTTTAATTATGATAAAAATAACCAAAAGTGTAGCAGCAAAAAAAAAGTCCGGTGACAAGAAGTGTAACATTGTAGACCATACGCTATCAAGTAATAATTCTAATATATATTAATAAGTGTCTGATTAAAATAACTTGTATTTTTACTTTTAAACAATAGAAAATAAAAGCATAAGTCAAAATGATGGTGAATAAAAAAGTACTTTTTAATTTTAAAAAAGCTTTTTAATTTGTTTGGCTAAATAAACCAAAAGATAGTGTAATTTTGAGATATATAAATATAAATCTTAATTTGTTATTTTAAATAAAATGTCAAAAATATAAATAATTTTTTTTTATAATTACTATTTTTTATAAATCATTTTGGCTTGACTTCTCCTATAAATCATCATAAATTCCACAAGTTGATTGCAAAGGACCTTACCATCTTAGGTATGGTCTTAGGCTACCGCTTATCCTTATATTCCTTGTATAGTATTTGTCCTTTAATATACGCGCACGTGCACACACACATATATGCACACCCAACATAGTATTTGTTTGGGTTGATCGTTAAGAAGTCATTGTGGTGGTTAAAAGTAAGGTATCACCATTTCTAATGTTGGGCAACAGACAATGACTTCGTTCATTTTCTTCCGTTGCTATTTTTGTGCTCATCAATATTCAACCATGACTTCTCAACTCCTTAACGTAGAATGAAGACATAGACATGTCACATTCACTTGCGATCCCAACTAGAAATGGACCTTTACATTCTTTAAATTACACTTTGATACAACGGAAGTGATAAAAAGGAGAGACCATAAGGATCTTAAACTATAATGTGGTTAACGTTGCATTCTTGTTATGCAAGTGGTGTATACATGCAAATAAAGCCTAGCAAGAAAAATAATCGAATACAATTTTTACAATATATTTTATTTTATATTTATGACCATAAGAGTTTTGGTCCTTTGTAACCTGTAACTTGTTACTAATATAAGTTAATAGAGAGCCTCTTTTTTTTTTTTTCTGTTTAAAATTGTGTGCAAAAACTTAGGGGCCATGGGATTACCCCGGAAAGCTCATGAATTTTTCCTCCTAAAGGTTCAATAAAGAATTATTTGGTAAAAAAATTCACTAATTGAAAAAAAATTAAGGGTTTTTGTTATTGTGGTATATTGTATTTTAAAATAACATTGAAAAAAAAAATCTTGTTGTCTGGATGATACTAAGGATAACACTTTCTTAATTAAAAAAAAAAAAAGCACCTTACTGCCTCGATAATTTTGTGGAGACTTTTTAATCCTTTCATTTAATCCATTTAAATTTATTATTTTTTAAAAAAGGCAATGATCGACCTTGAAAGATTGTGATAGCCTAATCAAATAATGGTTTTTTTTTTTTTTTTTTGAAGGACAAGACTATGTTGGTAGATAACATATTTGGAAACAAATGAAAAAGAACCAAATAAAAATAAGGCTTCCTATGTGTGATTCTATTCTAATTCACAACCTAAAAACTAAAAATATCTAATAAAAAGAAAAAGAAAAAAATAAATATCTGGAGTTAGTCACCAGTGACGTCTGATTGCGACGATTGGAGGCGATACACCCTCGGGTCAAGATGGAGAGGATCGCTGCAACAAGGAGATCTAGTTCGCGACAGAAAAATCTGGGCTCATAGAAGGCTTCTGCCACAGAGGGCTCGTGATGAACGGCTTCACCATGGGAGATTTTGTGACAATCGCGACAGAGGTCGCGATTCCTCCGTTAACTGTCACAACCCTTATCGCGACCTATCCTTCGTGAACAATCGACCTCCATTGCAGTCGTCCATCGCCAACTACCGACCTTTATGGCAACTTGTCCTTCACAAATCGTTGCAACCTTCATCGTCGTGCATTTTTGCAAACCATCGTGCCATTCATCGGATTTTGTCGAAGGATGAAGAGATATCATCGGCGGCAGAGGCAAGCTTCTCTGCGGTGGAGAAGGAATGAGATTGCGCTGTTGCCCGTTAAGGGTGGTTTGGAGCACTGTTGCCCGTTAAGGGTGGTTTGGAGCACTGTTGTTCGTTAAGGGTAGTTTTGTCGGCGCTGTAGGGGGAGAGGCTCGTTGACGTGGGCTTCTTGGGATGGAGTTTGGATTTTTAGTTTCAAGATAGAATTTAGTTATAGTGTTCCTAAGTTTATTTTTTTTCCTAAATGAGCTCACTTGCTAGCATGCTCCAATGGTCTTTATAGCATACTCCATTGGCGGAGAATTTTAGCATTCTTCACCATAACTTTACTTAAAAAATAAAAAATATTCATGTAAAACATAAACGATTCTAACATGCCAAAACAACAAGTATATCAAAATCAAACGAAAGCGTGAAACAACGTGTATACCTCCTGCCATTGCCTCTGTTCTGTGCAGTTCAACGGTGTCCTGCTTTTAACGTGGTTGTTGCTCCTTGGGATGCTTCCAAGTTCTCACAAAAAACTCAACTGATGGTGTTAGACTCTTAAGAGAGTTTTCTGAACTTAGGGACCCAATATTTAGTTCAATTCACGAACAAAAGAAATTTTTTCTGTACAGATATTGCTTCCATCAAGCAATCTTTATACTGCTTCAGAAAATTCAGTTACCAAGCTGGTTTTAATGGACATAAATATGAGGCCAATAATGCAACAAATTAAATTGGTTTCAATTCTTTTTCTTTGAAACTGTAGAAAAGAAACTGTTACAATTCAAACATAAATAATTTAAAAGAAACAATTGGCATTTTATTAGGTACAGTTGGTAACCTCATTTCAACTGTATAGTTGAAACTGCTATAATGTGAAACTCTCACATGCTACAATGTAAAGCAAAAACAGACTATAGTGTAAAACTCTAACATGTTACAATAAATTTGTTTTAACATTTAGTCCTGACTCTAACTAGGATTTATTATATGGTGCATATTGTAGAGGGTTGGATAATACTATAAAAAGATCTTTGCATTACACTGCATTTGAAACTTAGGTTTTTGTCTATAAAATATTATAAATATTATAAATATATATTTTTTTTGCAAAAAAAAAAACTATGATCATAGCCCCAGCTAAACTATGTTGTTCTGCGCTATGTTACGAGAAAAATTATGACTTTTTCCTTATTCAATGCCTGAAATCTATAAACATTCTTTATTAAATAGAATGTTATATCTAATATTTTGTATTGTCTCTTCATTGAAAAGGTTTTCTAGGCTCCCTGTTGTTTACAAGCATTGGTAATTTAAATATATGGTGCGATGCTCCTTTTATAAATATCCCAAAAGAAATCATGCAAGAAAAAGGATAATTTTAGGACCATTGAGCTTTAACATTGCGCGTTGAATTGGATAAGAGTTATAAACGGGTGTGGCCATGCGGCACAAAATTAAAAATTCTCACATTATACAATCTCATATAAATTAAATTATAATTGTGTTTGGGAACACGTTGAAACACTAATTTTAAAATTTTAATTAATTTTTTTGACAATGTTTTTTTTTTCTTACATGCTATAATATTTTTATTTTAACTTGTAATTTCAATTTCGTCCTAAATACTAAATAGGTACAATTACAACTAATGATCCTATAATATTATATGGTGATGAAACAAAAATAAGACAAAAATAAATACACAAATAAAATATTTCTATTTACAAAAAAATAAATAAATAAACAAAAATAAAAGCGGCAATTGCATATTATTTTTTTGAAAAGGATGCTTGCATATTATATTGAGCCAGGAGGCTTCTATTTGTCCAAGACAACAAAAATACCCTCTGGATAATTTCGAAATCTCGAGCATGCTTATTGAAATTCCACTAATTTTATGTCGTCAAGAACTCTGAGAGGCATATAAGATCATCAGTGAACAGTTACAGAGGTGTAATTGTAATAAATTTAGGGAATATTTCAGTCTTCCCAATGCGACAAATATGCCCCTGGGTTTGGGTTTCTGGATTTGACCCCACCAAGGTATCATATTCACATTTTTTTATTTATTAAATAATAAAAATTACCCAGTCATTGTAACATTAATATATTTTTATATCCCAATATAGTTTGTCAATTTTGCCCCCACCCTGTAAGTATTTTGCAGGTACTCACAAAGATGCAAGTTTTTTTTTTTTTTGGAATTTTTTCTGTGTAGTATTAAAGGAAAAACATTTTTTTAGGGGTGGGAGTGAGAAACTAATATAGTGTTTAGAATCTTTGTTAAACTATTGGTCAAAACATTATATCATATAAAAGTTTTATACTATAGCTTATTTTTATTTTACACTATAACATGTAAGAGTTATAAACTATTTGAATTTAAACTATTTAGTTTGAACCAAGTTCCTCAAACACCTATAAATAATAAGGGCCTGTTTGTTTTAAGAACTCTTTAGACTTTTAGACTCAAATTTGATTCGAGTATCAATAATTCTTTAGATATGTATTTGTTTCCCTCAAAATCTAAATCCTTTGAGTATCAGGAATCCAAGTTTTCACATTTCTGACTCCTCCTAAACTTTTGATACTCGAATATCTTTGCTATAGTAAAAATTAAAATTTTCTCTCATATTTTTGAAGGAAAAAATTATAACTTCTTCATTTGATATCCAATTGAGATGATTCTTTTTTTTGTTATGTTCTTGGTGAAGAGAAAAATAAATTAAGACCTATATTACATATTTTTTAGGATCATTAACATTAAGATTTTATTAGATTTGTTGATAAATCAAAAATAATTTTCACTACTTCTCCAAACGTAAATTTCAATTTTATTCTATACTTAGATTAAAACTTAAAATGCACGTCCAAACGTCAATTCGAATAACAATTTAACTCATTAACTTAAATACTAATTCAAATCAGTCACTAATCAAATACGTTTACCAAATCAAATTTCTTTTTGTATTTTATGGTAAGATTTTAAGAACGCTTCCTTTGAAAAGCATGTTAAAATAAAAGTTCAGTTTGTTTCAATGTAAAGTTTTTATATACTATAGTAAAAAATAAAAATTTATTACAGTGTAAAGTTCTCACATATTATAAATTTTAAATTCTAACTTGAAGTTCTAATTATTTCCCAAACACACTAGAAAACTATTGGGATTTGAATATATAGCAGTTGTTTGACACCTCGATTGAAATAACCAAACCAATTGTTCTAACTAATAAACAATATAAAGCTTTTAACATCTATAATTAGTTAAAATTATTATAATATAAAATTTTCACATATTACAATTATTAAACTAATATTTTTAAAATTAACTGCTCCCACATACACTTTAATATTGCCAGAAGAGAGAGTGGTGTAGACAAGCCGATGAGCATTTTGGAGATTTCAGCGTTCATTCGCGATCAACGGGCACGGCACACCCAACAAATAACAAAATTACAGCAGTACAAAACCTCGCACGAAACCCCACAACAAGTGTGTTTTGGTCTTTTCACTCCATTAAAAAAATAGTCAAATTTATATTTTAGAAAATAAAAATATAAAATATCAATAAAAAATAAAAAAAATACAAGAAAAAAGAAAAGAAAAGAAAAGCAGTGGTGCTGCTTAACTCACATGCCCAATTGCTGTAGTTACGTGGCATCTGAGCCTGACAAAAGAAATACATGGACTTGTCGGAGAAATCATATCAGAAGTCGATGGAAATCGATCCATCTATTCTATCCACCCATCGAATCCAATTTCAGTTATTATTATTTCGAATTTAATTTCTCAATTAGTAATTTCCTCTAATGTCCAAATTAGTTGTTTACTTGTTTTATTGCCCGTTAATATAATTTAGTTATCGTTTAAGCATGAGATTTGTCTCAAAGTTTTCCATTCTTGTGCTTTTTTTTAATTATTTTTTCATGTTATAATGTGAATTTTATCAAATCAAATATTTAAAAGCATGTCCTTACGTAGGAATATCCTATAATTTGACTAAATGTCTAGATTTTTTAATGCAAAAATAAAAAAAAAATTGAATGTCTACATAGTAAAATGCAATTGTAACCTGCCATATTCTAGCAAAATCCTTTTAAATTAAACAATGGCAATTAGCAGTAGGTCTAAAAAAATAAACGATTTAGAATTATGCCATGTAGTTTTATGCCTGTCAATTTTTTTCCGTTAATATGATAAACTCTTGGCAGCTGGGCAACGTGAAAACAAGATAATTTTTTGAGTTTTATTATAGGATATTTATCTTTTTATATCTTTTATATTGGGTTAATATAAAAACTATATATTTAGTTTTTGATTTATCAATTGTATATTTTTATGTTAGATTTTAATACATAAATTCATGTCTTATCTTGATCAATAGTTAATTTTTATCTTTAAAATCATAAAATTATCCTTAATCGGAAGAGGAAAAAATTAAAACATTCAGAAAAATAAGAAAAAATAAAAAATAAAAACACATAAAAAACTTACTTTAGGGTATTTTATATATTTTTGAAGCCAAAAAACTTGGTATAAATTTTAATTTAAGTTTTTAAAGTTATAGTATTATTTTCAATTTGAGAGCATTTGGCCAACTTCTATGACAAAATTAAAGATTGATAAAAAAAGGTATAAACTTGTATATTAAAACTAATCTCAAGGTATAAATTCTAAAAACTAAAAGTATATTATTTGAATAAATCCTAAAATATAAGAAATAAAAAGGCAAATAACCTTTTTATATTTTCACATAATATAAGTATTTTTTAATTTGAGGGTATTTTGGACAATTTTTGAGACAAAATCCAATATTAATAAAAAATGTATAAATTTTTATATTAAAACTAATCTTAAGGCATAAATTTTAAAAAATTAAAAGTATATTGTTTTAACAATCCTAAAATACAAATAACTTTTTTATATATGCACATCCATATCAAAGTGAAGAGGATTGCAACCATACAAATATGATACTGAACCAGCCAACTAATGAAACTTCTAGGAAAAAAAAAAAAAAAAAAAAACCTATTGAAGCGTATATTCTTTTTCTTTTCTAAGTAGGAAGTGGCAAATTTGACTTTTTAGACTTTGTAAGTTGTAACCAACTGACCATGACTGTCGTAAAAGGACCTCTAAATGGTACATGAAAGTCATACCTATACAAATAACCCACAGCTTTAAATAAACATTTTTCGTCGCCATTATACTACTTTAATGGTCCCGTTATAATCATAGTGATAATGTATGTTGGCCTAATCATTAACTTTGTATTTTATAATCTACTCTTCTATTTTATTTTTTTTAGGCGTCAAAAATCAAATACGCTGTCTGTTGGATTTGTTTTTAGTTAACTTAAAGAATGATTGGGAACCAAAATAAGTACTTATTTGGTAAAGTTAGTTCTATTTAAGTTTTCAGTTATGAACAATGTAAAACCCTCATATGTTACAGTACAAAAGAAATAGTTACTGCAGTGTATAACTTTCACATACTACAATGTTTACAGCTTTAACCATCGTGTTAAACACACTAAATACAAGAAGAAATTTGTGGTGAGCATAAATAAAGGCAGCAAGTTACCATTACAGATCGTTTAAATTTTAATAAAACTTATTAATTTGTTATATTTGTTAGTTTGAGTTTGTCTAGTGTAGTTTAAGTGATACTTGTTCCGAAAATGAAGATGATTTAGCAGAGGTACCTAATCTGTTTATTTAAATGGACGAAAAATCTAACATGAAACTAAATTTAAAAAGAGAGATTATGAACCCTCCAAACTAAATTTACTATTTTATTTTGTGGAACTTTAAAATGTTGATAAAATTACCAATTTATTCACTTAAATGGACAAAAAAGCTAGAATGACACTAAATTTGAATTATTAAAACTTACTTCAAGTTAAAAAAATCTAATCGTGAAAACAAATTAATATTCAACATTTAAAAATATATATTGTTTTAACCAAATACTGAATTTTTTTCCTTTATTCGTCCACACTAACAATTAAAAAAGTTAAAAGAAGAGGGGGGCCGTAGTTAAAAAAGCTAGGCGCATTTTAGCGGGGATGGGCCAACCCCTGCAGAAACTTTAACAGAAAGCGATTACATTTTACATCATATATATATATATATATATATATATATATATAATTTGTTTGTTAAAAAGAGCAGAACAAAATAAAATAAAATGCCAAGCCAAAAGCGAACAAACGCCAAGACAATCCAAGCACGTGACCTGCCAAGAAAACTTTTTTAAAACCTGCATTTTCTTTAATTATTTATCTGTTCTTTTATTTTCATAAAAGACCTCCCAAAAATTGTTCTTTCGTTCTTACTTTTTTCTTTCTTTCTCTGATATGATACTAGCTTCTGTTCAATCCCACGCATCAATCTTTTCGGTCCAATCACCGAATTTTATTGTTTTTTTCACTTGGGTTTTTTCCTTTTGTAAAAAAGAAAAGATCTTTTCTTTTTTTTTCTTTTTTTTTTTAGTTACTGAGGTGGTGGTCTGGTCGCATCTGTATTTGTGTCTCAAGTTTTGGCATTTTGTTTTGGCCTTTTATCGTTTGTTATCTTTTTCTTCCCTTCTTTTTCTTATTCACTATTTTTTTTTTCCTGTATGCGTACCTTTTTGTTTTGTCTCTCTGAAAGAAAGGAAGAAATGAAGGAAAGATAATGGTGAAGTGGAATTCAGAAGAGAGGAAAAAAGCATAGCAGAGTTGTAAAAAAAAAAGGAAATGGAAGTTGTGGGGATCGTCCAAAACATATAGAAAATGAGTCTAGTTGTTCTCAGATCTCTAGGATCTCAGAATTTCAGGCTCGGCTCTTGCTTGTTTCTCGAGAAAATCCTCATCTTTTTGCTCCTTGTCTGAGCTCCCATGGTGCCCATTTAACTTGGTTTGATTCCAATTCACCTTTTCCGAGCTAAAAAACTTGGTTCTTTGAATAGGAAAAAAAAAAAAGAAAAGCAAAAAGAAGAGATTTTTCTGTTTTTGGAGAATTTTGGGTTTCTTTTTTTGGGACAAGACAATGTGGAGATAACTTTGTGTGAGAACTGAGAATGGCCAGTTTGCTTCTTCTTGTTGTTTCATACAGTGGTTTTCCTCAGTGGGTACTGGTTAAATAAAGAAAGTAATGGTGCTGAACAGAGAAAAGAGGATAACAATGGGCAAAAGCAGTTCCGTTTTGTGGAAAGTAGTAGCGGGTGTGCTGGTTTTTTTGGTATTCGTAGAAGCCTCTTCTGCAACTCTTTCTCCGACTGGTATAAACTATGAAGGTTAGTTTTAGTTTGATCCTTACTCTCTTTTTTTTTTCTTTTTTTTGTTCCTTCTCTGAGAATTGCAGGATAAATATTGGGCAAATTTTATTTTTATTTTTTTCCCTGTTTATGTTCTTGTCTTTGGAGCAAAGCTACTTCATTTCTTCAATATTTATGAGCTTTTAGAAATTTTCTCTTATATATTCTTAATTTGGCTCCTTTTTTTTATTCTCTTTCTCATTTTTTTTTAATGTGGGAATGAGCAGTTGTAGCTTTAGTAACGATTAAGAATGCTCTTCATGATCCGCACAATGTATTGGAGAACTGGGACGTTAATTCAGTGGATCCTTGTAGTTGGAGGATGGTAACTTGCTCTGCAGATGGCTACGTCTCAGCTTTGTAAGTTGTTTTACTCCTTTTTTAAGTCTTTGCTTATACATTGCAAGATAATTTGATTAGACCAAAAAAAAGGAACAGAAGACTTTGGCCGTGAAAAATGGCTTGGCTTTTAAGTTTTCTGTTTCAGACTCGTTTCTCAGTAAGAGGGTTATTTTTGTAATTAGGGGACTGCCTAGTCAGAGCTTGTCTGGTACCTTATCTCCTTGGATTGGAAATCTCACCAACTTGCAATCTGTGTAAGTTCTCATCTTTTTTTCAGTTTTTTCTACTATATCTGCAAGTATTTATCACATGTTACAAAGTCAATTGGGTTGAAAGATGCTTGTTCTTGTGGGTAGTTTGCTTCAAAATAATGCCATTTCGGGTCCGATTCCCGCTTCGATTGGGAAACTAGAGAAGCTTCAGACACTTGATCTGTCAAACAATACACTCACGGGGGAAATACCTGATTCTTTGGGGAACCTGAAGAACTTGAATTATTTGTAAGATCCAAAAACTTCAGATAGCCAACATAAACATTTTGAACCTCAATACATAGTTCTGATTCTTTGACTTGTCTGTTTTCCTTGTTTTGAGCAATTCAGGCGATTGAATAACAACAGCCTTACTGGACCCTGCCCCGAATCGCTGTCCACTGTCAAAGGTCTTACTCTTGTGTATGTATCTGAACTTCTTCACAGACAAGTAGTGTATTTTATGTTAAAGTTATTGAGCATATATGTAGTTATTCTTAATGACTTAGTGTCTGTGCATCTATGCAGGGACCTTTCTTTCAACAATATGAGTGGTTCAGTGCCGAAAATTTCTGCGAGAACTTTCAAGTGAGCTGTTTGTTTTCTTTGACTTGTTAATGATTCGTTTTTTAATTATGTCGCACATTTTATGAATTACTTGAATTCATTTGACTTGCAGGATCCAAGGTAATCCCTTAATCTGTGGTCCAAAGCTTGGTGGAAACTGTTCTGCTGGATATCCGGAGCCACTGTCCTTCCCGCCCGATGCTTTAAATGGTGCATATTGTATGGTGTTTTTCATTTTTTTTAAAATTACATTTCCAGGCCACTTTGATGACATTACTTTTATGGATTTGTGATTTTCTCAGGTCAATCAGACTCTAGGGCAAAACGTCACCGAGTAGCTGTTATAGCTGGTGCAAGTTTTGGGGCTATATTCAGCATCATACTACTTATAGTGCTGTTTATTTGGTGGCGATATCGACATAGCCAGCAGATTTTCTTCGATGTCAATGGTTAGTCTGCTTATACTTGTTTGATTCCTCTTAGCTTGTTCCTACTTGATTTTTCTCGTCTTTTGAACGTCATTTTCATGTGGCTACTACTGGATTTATTGTCCCTTTCTCTTATTAATTTTCCATGAACGTAATTTGTATTCTTCCAAAGATCACTATATATTCTGTTAACTTGTGACGATGAATTTAGATACTGAATTATTACAAGCCTTATGTGGCAGATCAATATGACCCGGA